>JAPFBL010000105.1:1335000-1547500 GCA_026182355.1 Hermatobates lingyangjiaoensis | reverse complement strand
TTTCTCCATGTTACGTATATAAGCATATATACTACAATAAATAAGCATTGTTAAAAACTTTATTTTCTGTTATACAGTTTACAATGTTTGGTACTGACAGGCGAAGGTATGAGCTTTTACTAGTTTTATTACAAAGTTGTTGAAATAATTGAAAGATGTTGAATTATAGTAGTTGAAATGAGATAGGAGTGCGTGGCGATGTGGGTGAGTGAGGGAGGGGGTGGGAGGGTGACTGACTGTCTGTCTTCAAGATCAAGGTCACAGCCTCCCCTCTAATCTATTCCCTCCTTCTTCATCTCAGCCATCCTTCATCCTCCATCTCTTCCTTCACGATCCCTCCGACCACTTGTCCTCCAAACCACCTTCCACCCATTCCTCATCTCTTCTCTTCCCATACTATTTACACGCTTAACCATTCATTTTCTATTTAAACATCTGACTTCAAAAAATTAAATTTACTCCTAAACCCACTTATTCCTACAAAAATGAACATTTCTAAATTTTACTTTTAGAATCGAAAAATATATATATATACTTCAGACACTGTTGAAATTCATGTGTCAACTAAAGGTTAACACAGGATTCTTAAGAGATAATTTATTGTAAAGGATTTTAAAAAAAAATTACCATAGCCAATATTTTGATATTTTCATTTATAGCAGTTGTTCGTAGTCAGCCAAGACGAAGAAAGACACATAAAGAGAGGGAGAGAGAGACTGAGAATTCCTCCAAGTGGTCCAATAGTGGCTAATGACAGTAGTACAAGAACAACTGAAGGTACACTCACATTGTATGAAAGTTGACCGCAAGACAGTAAGTGGTTTTTCTGACATGTGTTCTGTGCTAACTTTAAGGTTCAAGTAAAGTCATATATATATATAATTTAAAATACTGTTACACATAGACAGAAACATAACAAAGACTCACTTTTCAATATTTCAACCGCCATTACAGCCGAAATATTGAAAAATGAGTCTTTGTTATGTTTCTGTATATGTGTCACAGTTTATTTTAAGTTAGTCTGTCCTTCGGACCATTTCCGTTTATCATGGTATAATATATATCTATATTTATATACACGAAATGGTATCCAAGAGGACTGGACTTGAAGCCGTGAAGTTAGTACAGAACACATTCAGGGAAAGCCACTCACTTATCTTGCGGTCTACTTTCATACAACGTGAGTGTACCTTCGGATTGTTGTTGAACTACTGTCTTAATCCTCTATTGCACCTCTATAATAATATAAACACTATATACAAAAAATAATTAAAAAAATATATAATAAATAAACACAACTAAAAAGGAAAACACACAGTTACCGTGATTTCTACTTTCGATCATGTTTAGGAGAGCAAAGGGAGGGCACAAACGACGCAGTGATAATTGAAAAGTTTCCTCTCTCTTTGCTCTCCTGAAGACGACTGAAACTGAAAATTAGATAATTAAGTATGCGCTTTTTTTGATCTTTTTAAGTGTGCGTCCAAGCATGATCTTTTTCACAATATTCAAGTATACCATATATATATCCACTTAATAAACGGAAAAGCGATCCAAACTGAACACAATAACAGTTCAAAATTGCGGACAGGTAGCACAAAAAGTAAAGAAACAAACTTACAAGCTTAAATTTTCGGGCAATCTGTCTTCAGGAATAAAGAGAAAGGGAGGCCAAGCACGTTGTAGACGCGACTGTTGTAGGGTTACTAGCCGTTGCGTCTACAACGTGCTTGGTCTCCCTTTCGCTTTTCTCCTGAAGACGGATTGCCCGAAAATTTGAGTTTGTAAGTGTGTTTCTGTACTTAGTGTGCTACCTATCCTCAATTTTGAACTGATATAAATATATATATATTTGAGTTAGCTTCAGCTACTCAAAGGGACTACTTCTACCCGATGACGACGATTGTCGCAATATTTTTGTGAGTCTTTTGTGTGTGTCTTTATTTGTTTTTATCTTTCCTGTGTGAACTATATATATATAGTGAGTGAGTGAGTGAGTGAGTGAGTGAGTGTGTGTGTGTGTGTGTGTGTGTGTGTGTGTGTGTATGCGTATGTGTGTGTGAGTAATAACTCACATACACTAGTTATAAGAACAAGTTTGAAAGAGAACTTATTAACTTTATAGAAATGCAAAGAGTCATTAAGGATTTTAATCAAAACACATAGGAAAACACCAACAAAGGCTAACTAACTTCAATATTTCGGCATTTCTTCTTGAAGACAATGGATATCGAAACATTGAAGGGAGTCTTAGACACTTTTCTGGTTCAAGTATAAAAACGTTGGTTTACACAAATAAAATATTCGACCTGTAAAATCATGATGTTGCAAATGCGTTTCATATAAAATTGAACTCTTGATAAAATTATCAAATATACACTCGTTTGTTCAGTTTAATAAATTACGGAGAGAAGGAGAATGGTAGGGATTTGTTCTTTTATTACAGCCTTGTAATACATGAATACAAAAACAGTGTTATTTTGCATAAATATATGGGCTAAATTTACACATCACGGATTCTATTTCCTGGGTTGAGTAGTCAAAATATAGCGCGAAGCAAAGCAGGTGTTCCAGAGTTCTATAATTAGACTATTGAGCCCAACAATGACAAAAACGTTCCAGAAAGAAACAATTCTGTTTCATCAAACTTGGGGAACTGAAGTGAATAAAATCTGTCTAGTGCAACGAAATCGGCATTTTTTTACTTATTATGAATCGGCGCTTCTTAATACCAACTTATTCTTTGTCATATAATTAAAAGACAAAAGTTAGCAATGGTGCTATTGAATTCAATATGACTCTCTTCTCTGAACTTCATTTAACAGTGGTTCATCCCCAGAGTAAAAAAGTGAAACTTTATCCCTTGTGACGTTGAACCGGCTTTGTAAAAAAATTATCGGCTTGAACAAGTTTTTTTTCATTGATGTAAAAAATAATTACGTGGCTAAAGAATGGTCGAATAAAATTATATAAATTTCTAATTTAAAAATAACTGATACGCAAACTATTTTCTTAATTATATCCTCACATAGTTATTAAAATGAAATCCATTACATTAAATGGGGAAGTAAGGGACATCGTTAAAATTGATTATTGTGATAATTAAGCCTGATGGTTTGTAAAGCGTAGGGCGACGCGACCGGTTCAGAAACACGTCTGCATCAAGAGAACGCTGTTAATCTTCTGTGTGCAGTCTGTCAGAGTCACCAGTTACATTTCATTTATTATCCCATTCTACACTCATGTTGTAATTTTATATTGAATTCTTCTTGTTTTTGTCGTTTATTAAATGTTTTTAGAGTTATTTAGGTGTGCAGAGTATATTTATTTTGAGGCCAGTCATTTGTTTACAACTTTTTCTTAAATTTTTGTGTCTGTATATTTAAATACTGTTAGTGCCTGTTTTTCTTCTCTGTGTCGACTAGGTGAGTAGAGCTTATAAAGCATTTTGCTTTGTACCTTATTGTTAGTGAGTAGTTTGTAGGTGTGAAGGTAGTTATAATAACTGCAGGCAGGTAGCAATAACATTTAAGTAGTTTAGGTGTGCAGACAGTAATGTTTGTAAGTGTTTAAAAATTCCAGTTAGCACTATTTTTTAAGATGAATTTAATATCCAGCTATGCAGAGTTGTCCCTGACCATTGCTTGTTAGCTGTACGTGCTAATTTCGTCATCGCGATTTATTAGGCTTTCAGCTGGGTTGTGTAGGTTTTGTTTAATTATGGTACCTCTGTGGTACTTATAATTCTTTATAGCCAGCTTGCAGTTGATTATTCCGTTTCAGTTACATAAATATATTTAACAGCAGCCCGGCTTCACTCGGCTCAAAAGTAAAAGTAACGATTAAATTGGCTTTTTTTTCCTCTCCATAATATCTAAAACATTAGATTCGCGTTTTGCCATTTGTATACTGCAGGGAATTTAAGCTAAATTCCAATTTAAGCATGTCAGAATTTGTCAAAATTAATGTATGAAATAATAAATAAAATTAATGCTAATAAATTAAAGGCTATTTATGAATTTATGTTTATATATAGGAATTTAGAAAACAATAATTTTCAACAATTGGGTAATGTGGATAACTCCTAAGTGAAATGGGTGACAAATGACGAATGAGCTGAACTTTCTTCTTCCAGAACAGCACTAACAAAGAGAACTTGTAATTGTCTGCATTGAAATCAATTATTATTGCCTAATTTACAGTTGCTAATTTCACAAGTTGGGAATAGAACCCAAACTAATGAAATATTAATAGATTTTAAATTTATAAATACATAAATTGAATGTTCATATTTATCTCAAAAGTGCTCCTAAAGAACATCTCAATCACGGATAGGTGAATGCCAAAAATAGAAATTTTACTATTTTTCATTTTTTTTAATTTTATTACTTTAGATGATGCACAGAAAACCTTTTTAGTAAAAGTAGTCAAAAATAAATTTCTTATCGACTAACGGTTTTGAGATTTTCTCTGACACTATTTGTTAATATAATTATTTTTTAAAAATTTTTTCATAAATTTCATGACTGATACTTTTACAGATTTTGAAGCAGACATGATCGAAGTAAGTCATCCACTTAGACCTCTTCAAAACACCTTCAACGATTACAGGTTAGATATCTTATAACTGCACATACATGGAGTACAGCCCGTTAGTGTGATCGAAGAGAGTGCCATAAAAGCGACTGTTTATTCATTAACACATTTTTTAATTATATAGAAAGTTTTACATTATTTATTTCATTTATTAAATTTTAAAACGTCATGATGGCTCTCCAAATTTAAATTAGATATATTTGGCTATTTAACATATATACTGTAAAGGTACTCTCAGACGAACACTTGATTTTCATATTTATTGATTCAATTGTGTCATTACTAAATTAGTTAAAATAGATTATGCAATATTACTCATGAGCTATGTAAGCAGTTGTTGTGTAGTATTTACTCATGATAGATAGGAAAATATTTTCTCCTTGTGGTAAAGTCGTAATGTATTTTACTTACTATTGCTCATAAAATATATCCAAAATGCAAAAATATGAAATATGGAAATGATTGACGTACTTGTAAGTTGGAGAAGGTCGTCTGAGATTTGCTTCCTTCGGTTATCAATGATGATATGTTAACTTGGCCCAGTACCGTGAACATCATAGAGGTTCATTGATATCATTAGGCTCACTGCCACACTTGCATTTAATAATCTAAAGAAACAACGCTAATTAAATTTAGAAATGAGGAAAACTGACCTAAGCGAAATGAGAACCTTTCACCGTAACATAACCCTTAAGGACGATTTCGGGACATATCTCATAGAGACTACGCCTGGTTGCCTAAAATAACTGATTTAATAAGTCATTCATCAAAAGAATAATTCCCTCAAAAGAATTCATTCAAAAAGAATTCAATACTTCTATGAAAATAAACTTTTCGCACTATTTCTCAGACACCACACAATAATAACAAATCATTGTTTTTTGCACTTGTTTGTTTTTCTGCAATGCCCTTCCTTACAAGTTTCCATTTTAAGTTCTTTTCTAGGACGAAAAGTGTGACTTCCTTATTTTTAATAAACATTTTAGTGATGGGCGAACTGCATTCTTTATCAGATGTTCAAAATTTCACCTCACTCAAGATACCCAACAGGCTGACAAGAAGTTGACATCAGAAATCAAAAGACCGTTGTAAGTGGGATTCACAATCGTTTTCAAGCCGTAAGGCCCTAATCAGCAGCATACAAGTGAAAAACCAAAAGTGTTAAAGCGCGAATTATAAGCAAACAGCTGATGGTCAGTAAATCAACTATAACCTAGGACAAAGATGAGTACAAACAAGAAAAGTATTACGATTCTGTCTAATAAAGAGCCGTTTTGACAAAATTCCATTCTGACAAAACTTGATTAAACAATCATTTGCAGCATTATTATTCTAATTAAATTTTAGAGTTACTATAAAACAATATATCATATTCATGGTTTTGTGAATATTAAAAGAAAATTTTTGAAATCTCATGATCTGGTGTTACTATTTGAATGCATAGTCTGTACTGAAGTCTGAGAAGAGGACACGAGAGAAGGCGTAGGTGAGATGGTAGACAGATAGTCCCCCAGTCGTCTGTAATGTTGACCTCCTAATAGGGAGACATTTGTGAACCAAATTCAGCGATTGTCATCTTGCTCATTCATTTAGTAAAGTTATTTTCACAAAATCACCAACTATATCTGACCAGAAAATGAAACATATAAAACATCTCTTTTTTTTATCATATATACTTTTTAAAATCACAAATTGAATTCGATAGTTTTTAATGTTAATTCATTAAGCAAACAATGGACATTGTTCTCTTTGATTCGTTTTGGTAATATATAACTCATATATATATATATATAATTCAATATATGTTAACATATAACTCAACCTCAATGTATCTTTAAAGTTACCAATTTGTGGACATAAGATCCCATATCATTACAAAATTTAAACGTTTTTGCATGATTAATAGATTATGTTTGATACATGCTATAAACACTACAAGCTTTTTTTAATTAATAATTAACACTACATACATTTTTAATTATTCCGGTATATCGTGACAACTCCATAACAGTGTGTGAAGGGATGAGAGATAGTGAGAGAGAGGGAAGTGAGAAAAGAAGAACAGAGATCGAGAACGAGTGGTACAGGGAGAGGGAGAAAGGTGGTAGAAGTGAGAGAGAGAGAGAGAGAGAGAGAGAGAGAGAGAGGAGAGAGAGAGAGAAGGAGAGAGAAGAAGGGATAAAGATAGAGGACTGGAGGTTATGTCTTGTGTATAACACGGTTGCACTGTAAAGGAACTGCACTCTATCTAATTTAAATTTTAACTGCCTAAAAGTAATATATATATATATATATATATATATTGTTTAAAAAGCTATGGGAACTTGATCAATGCGAATGGGTAAGAAGATAGTGCTTTGCTGGTCTAGTAACTCTGTGACTCGGGGTTTGGTCGAGAGGCTCTGTGCTTAGACATATAGAATATATTATTATTATTATATTTATTTTTTTGCTTAATAGTGAAATGTCTTTCTTCATATTTATTTTATTAAGATTTATTCAATGACTGGTTGTTGAATCAATAACTAACAAGGAACTCTTATTTTATTTAATTATACATAAAATATTATTATAGTATTGTAATAATGTACAATATATTATAATATACAATAATACATTGTATTATAATAGTACAATACAATATAATGTATTATAATGAACAAACCCTGCAATGGGTTTACTTATTAATACTTCAAAAATCTATTAAAAAAGAAAAGGGAGACTAGGCCTAGTGGTAGTGTACTGGCTGATAGTATTCACATTGGAGGGGTAATCTTTGGAAAACCTTTTTTTTTCATGTAGGAGATGGGAAATTTTGCGTACGCTGTCCCATGGGCTCTGTACAGGCTGAAGTTAGATTAGTCGGTCCTAAGCCTCTATACAGTTAAAATCTACTATAATGAACGTGGGGAGGCAAACTGTAGGTGTTCTGATGCAGAATGAAGCTGGTAATGTTGGCGTATCACAAGTAAAAGGGGTGCCCAATTGGAAATGAGGCACTCTAAAGGCCTCTAGAACAGCTCTGAAGATCAAAGTCAGCAAGTGAGGATGTTGGAGAGGATTCATTTTAATACTTGGTAAAGCAAGCAGTATGTGATAGTAAATTACTGCCACGATAGTATAATCCCAAATATGCTAAGTATTATTAATAAATGAGGGAGTGTCTAATTTATTCAGCACTTGTCAGACAGTATTTGGTGTTAGTGTGGAGTGTGTGAGTACTTTGATGGTTTCCTCGGAGAGAAAGCACAAGTGAAAGAGAAGTGCTGGCAGGCGACATGGGCGGCCGGACAGCCCCGTCGGAGACTAGTAACATAGAAACACAGTGGGTGTGGGCATGGACGTGGGAGGGGGCGGCGGAGAGGGAAGGGGCATCGTACAGAGCCAAGGTCACCGGGTCTCTAGGTCCACAGCATCCTCACCCAAATACACTTCACTCAAATCAAACCCAGTCCACACTTTCCCACCTCTCTTACCCTGCGCCAAAAATTCACATTATTCCACTTTGGTTTTTTGAGAAAATACTATTGATATATTTAAATTGTTTTAATATGTTTCATACTTTTACGAGAAGCAAGTAATAATTAATTATTAGACAAATGAATCAATCAATCCTCTTAATTTTCTTCTCTACTCGCTCTGTTTCGGAAGGTTTCCATTACAATGAGCTTGATGGATTTGTATTCATACGCCAGACAGAGTTACCAATTAGTTTTTATATAGTATTTTTTTTCAATTCATTTCAAGTTTTTGTCTTTATCGTTTCATAAATGGTTTTAATTAAAAAGTATTTCTCAAAAGTTTTCTTCTTTTCCATTACAAAGAACCTACTAAATGTCTTGAGGTATGCCAACCTGTGCTCCAAATTAATTTTTATGTTACAATTATTTTTAAATGTTGTAAAGTTCTGCCCTTGCAGTTTTCTAAATGTTTTTAAGTTTTAAGGAGTTTAAAGAGTCGTTTGGTTATATAGTTAATTGGAGTAAGTCGTTTTTTTACCACGTTTATAGATGTGATATCCTCTAGAAGACACCGCCAGTTTCCGCCATCACTTGTTCCACTGCAGTAGTCACAATAGGAGGTGGTGTTCGATCCTACGCTCCACCTGACATAGTCGCACACAAAACGACTTGAAATACCTAACATTACGTATTGTTCCAAACATGACTGCAAACCTTCCAAACATGTCAAGATAAGTTATAACTGAATCTTACGAGAGGTGTTCCTCAGTACCAAACTATGATATGACATCATATGTGTATACAATACACACAAAATGTCGAAGTCTTGTACAATCATTTCTAACTATTTACCATCTACATACATATTAAAGGCAGAGAAAAAAGAAAGCAAGTATCAAATACCATATATACATTTATTTTAGCGATAAACGTTTGGTATATCTGCTAGGAATGACGGGAATATATCATACCAATTTTTCCCAACATGTTAGAACACAACTGATCAAGATGAGACAGAAAGCCCACAACCACGTGAGGGGAGGGGTAGAGTAAAGCTATGCGCTGCACCTGGGGTATATTGACCAATATTGAGGTAAACCTCACGCTATCAAACACTGATACTTCTTTTGATTCATTCATTTAAAAAAAAAAACGGTTTTGTCGAATTTGATTTATGTACCATAGAAGTTTTATTTATCTTTACAGAAGCATATAAAGTTACGCACTTAGATATGTTCAAAATACACAATTTTGAACTATTCACTGATGTAAGCAGTTAATTAACAGTTTACATTAGTGTTTCTAATGTTTTTTTTTAATTGGATTCTTGGCCAATGGTTTCTTGGCCCTAATTCAATTGGGGCTAAAAGAATTTCTGGCATACCTTAACTAAATAAGAGCTTCCTAAAAGCTTTTTTAAAAAACCTAAACACTGATATCTTAAGCATAACTTGACTTGATAGAGCATAAATACGTTGCATTGGTAAGGTGTTCGTGAAATGAAGAAAAATCATAAAGGTGTAGCGTGAAATGGTGCATAAACTGTTGAAAAGTGACACACTAAATTATCTTGAATCCAGAGGGAATAAAAATAATATTCTGTTACCAAAATGAATATAAGATGAATATAAATAGTCATAGATTAAAAACTAAGGAAAAGAGTGCAAAAGTAAGGACGAAGAATACATTTTTTATCAATATAAAACCAAATAAAGAGTCAACTTGGGCAACAGTAAAGTGAATAAAGAAAAGAGAAAATATTTAAATAGTATTAAATTCAAATAATGCCAAGAAATTGATAAATGATAGAAGTGATCAGAAAAAAGAAATACTTGAATGAAAACAATACCGGCCTAAAATATAACGAACACATTGACATTTAAATCCGTTCTCTGATTAAATTTGGGCCAAGGGAATGTTTGGCATGCCATAGCTAAATAAGAGCTTTCCCAAACGATCTTAAACTGCAACGGGTATCATCATTGAAGAGCTATCTGAAAGTTTGAAATAGAAACAAAACTAAAGTTTATTATGACTCGGTCAGTTCTACAGGTTCAAATTAAACTCTCATTGCCAATGTTTTGATTTTTATTTGAAACCTTTTTCATAGGCTCATTATTCGGTTTCAAATAAAAACCGAAACGTTGTCAATGAGAGTTTAATTTGAACCTGAAGAACTGACCAAGTTCTGATAAACTTTAATTTTATATATATATATATATATAATATTTCACATAAACACGTGAAATAACAATCAATGATCAAACAACAATATGAAATGTGGGGGAAAAAAAGACTAAGATCTTTCAACCCTAAGAAGCGGTCTACTTCAGAGTCAAAAACCCAACTCAAAAAACCCAATCCGTTGGTTTTTTGACTCTGGCGAGACCACTTATTTTACGGTTGAAAGATCTTCGTATTTTTTTTCCATTTCATATTGTGGTTGATCTTATACATATATATAAGGTTTAAACGACAAGGAAAAAGGAAAACAATAGAAATAAATGCTCTGAGGCCTTTCAATTTATGTCATCAGAGCATTTATTTCTATTATCCGAGTAAAATTAAATAGGTGGATTGGAGAGTAAGCAGACTCTAGTTTGATGTTGTGGAGGTTGGGTAAGACACATAGCAGAAGACAAGGTAAAGAGTGAATAGTTGTACAGGCCATATGAAAAATGAACAAGAACCATTGCCAGCTGAAGTATATACAGTTGAGGGAGACCATGAATATGCAAATTAATTTATAATCAACAGTAGAAAAATATAACTTATTTTTATTAACCATTAAGACCACTTAAAAAGAGACGTAAATATTTTTTGTTCATATTTTTAAATTCTGAAAATTATAGTTAGTATTATATTTCTTTTATTATTATTATGCTCATTTTTTCTGTGAATACTATTTTTTTCGCACTAAATGACTACCTATGAACTTTTAAAGGTACATGTATCAAAGATTGTGAACTGGTACACCAAAGGTTTGTTCTGTTCTCCAGGAGAAAACTTCTTCGGGAACTGTAAAACCTAGGAATAACACTGAGACAATGAAGTAAGCACACTCATGTCTTTTACCTCACCTCATCCAAACAGCCTTTACAAATATATTGAGCGAGTTCTTTGACTTTAATTATTTATTTTAACTATGACAATGGTTTTCCTGGTCACTAAAATATATTATCCGACCAAGTCTAAAAGGCAATGCATTTAGAAGTATTAAACAAAAATGTAATAAGACGCTACAAAACTGTCATGTACCTCATTATAAATATGTATTGAATAAAAGGAAGCACATATTTGCCTCCTTGGCTCTAGGATAATCAATAGCGCACTTAACCATTCTTGATAAGTTTGTTTTTTAAAAATTATATTTATAACTATTTATTAAATATTTATTTATTATTAAGCATTATTTATTTAATTATTTATTATATGTATTTATCTTTTTTTTTCTTATTTTCTTTGTCTTCGTTTATTTTTACCTTGAACCATTCTCTCCCTTGTTACTATTTTCTCACTTTTATTAAACACTTCCACAGCAGAAGTGTTTAATGTAGCTGACTTTCTCCTTGTCTGATTGATTTTCCCCTAACCATTGTGCTTGGCTACTTTTACTCCTGATAAAATGGAGGGCTCAGATACAAACTTCTTCAACCCTCCATTTAAATTTGGAAGTTCAACCAAATTTAATAAAACTAAAAATTACAGCATAAAACAAGAAAATTGTAATGATCCATATTTTAACATCAATTCATCATCAGGAGAAAATCATAATTGAAAAAACAGTGAGAGAAAAGTATTCAGACTAATTACTCAAGGCAAAATGAAGTTTAGAAGATGAATCTTTAGGCAAGCCCTGGAGGCTAAAATGAAGCTGTTAATGCTCATGCTCGAAGAGGTGAGTTAAATACTGGCCAAATTGAGAGAAATAGAAAATAAGATTATTTATGTGCAGATAATAATAAGAATATGTGTAAATAATAAGTCAACAAATCTGGAGAAGTCTACACTCAACTTTACTATACATTGTCATATTATTACACCCTCTTATAGTTACTTATACGTAATATTACATTATCAATTATATAATTGATATGTTATCAACTATATCAAATATTTAATGATTGTATGGAACAAGCTGACAACTTCTTGAAGAAGGAACTTTATAGTTGTTCTCTTTAGTAAAATAATCCCTCGTCAAATATTTTAAATTTCTGAAATTATTATCACGACAATTCAATATTAAGTTGTTATTAAAGTTTTAAGAATGACTAAGAAGGCAGATTAAAATAATTCTAATTTTGACATAAACAATTGGTATCTATTTGAAAATACAAATTTACCTCCAAGAGCTATTTATCTGTTAAATGTTACTGTGATCTATCCAACAGTTCGACCTGTGGCGTGTTAAAAATACTTTGAACAGACACCCAGCCACACGCAGGCAGATATCATCGAAATGGATTCAGGGGTTCTCTTTACCAAATCTATACAAATATAAAACACATGTTTCTTCTTGGTCACTGTAATATATAATATCCAAATAAAAAGTGCTCACGTGCATGTTAAAAAGCTAAAATCTTGAACTTGTATTGATTCAAAAATGTAATTATGTGGTAAATTTATGTAAAACCAAACTAATATTACAAAGTTGTACAGTGACATATGTAATACCATTTATAACTGTACATATTCTATATGGTTATAGCAGTGGCGACTCCTGACCTTTTTCTTTAGGCATGCAATTTTCAAAGAATAAAAGAAATACAGAGAAATACCCTTCTAATTCTCATGTTCAGTCTTTTCATGTTGCACAAAAGAATAATGATGTATTAAAAACATTTTATGGGGATTTGAATCAGGTTTTGTTTGGAAATACCTTTAACATTAACTTTTATTAACCAATACAATAAAAATAGGCAAAAAATGTTTTTATTAAAGAAAGAGATACACAATACATCATTTGAATAAAAACTTCTTGCAAAATTCTTCGATAACAAAGCCATAAAACTTCTCTCTATCTGCCATGAGATCTTTAAGTAAATGTCTTTTAATTGAAATTAGGGATAAATTAGACAATCGCTCTTCACTTTGGGAGCTTCGTAAATAACTTTTAATTCTTTTGAGGGCAGAAAACGATCTCTCAACACTTGCTGTTGTTATGGGAATAGTCATAACCAAATTCATGAGTTTATAAATTTCCGGAAGACCTGTGTGCAAATCACTTTCCAGTATGTATTTGAGGAGCTCAGCAAGCCTGAGTTGCAGTGTATGCAAACTTCGTTCTTGTTTCTCTTGGCAATTAAGACCATTTTCATTAACCAGAAATGATAAGAGTAAACCCCTGTATTGGGAAGCTTAGCGCAATCATAGAAAATGGTTCCTTAGCGTGTAGTGGAATAAAAAAAAGGGGGTTCCTTTAAATATTTCGAGTCTCGAACATTTTGGTTTCTTTAAAGATGAATTCTATGCATGCAATGCATGTGTTGCATTCCCTGAGAAATCGCCACTGGGTTATAGTTGGTGTTACCCATTAGCTTGATAATAGTAAGAAGGATACATCAGTGTCAAGTGACAGAAGAAAAGAGAGCTGTTTTCTGAAAATTACCATCCTTATTACAATCCTTTTAACATTTTCAAATATTTCTCACCTTTTACATTTCAAAATAAATCCTTAAAATGCATTTTACTTTTTTTTTTAAATTTATTCATGTGTTGTCATTATACACTTAGATCTATGAAATTATTTTCTAAGTTTATGGTAACAAATGCAAATGTAGAACAGGTAGGGATTAGTATAAGCGTTTTTAGGCTATATTTACTCTTCTAACGGTTAGAACTTCTTGAATTTTAGCAACCACATTTTAATGTCTATTCTTTAAAACTGTCAGAAAATTTGTGGCTAAATGAAATTACTTATAAATATATTAAATGTTTATGTTAATTAATAATACAACAGATAAGTACGCTTTAATTTTCTATAACTTGTTTTTGTAATTATGATTTGACAACATTGCGTTTTTTACTGGTTTTGTACCAGAAGTGCTCAGTTAAAAGTTACTGTTACATTAAGCAGAGATTTATAAAAACTTACAAGGTTATTGCTTAACAAACCATGTGAGAAACGTTTTTTTGAGAACTTTGTTTTCAGAAGGTAACTTTTCAGATGCCAATTATTCAATTAGTGCGCGTGGTATATATAAACTTTAACAGAGTAGGTTAAAATAGCTATGTTACTGTTACTATTCTTCTAGATAAGATCGAATATTCAATCGTTTTTTTGAGTTACTATCAGGATTGTATTATGTTGTTAAACCACAGGCTAAATGGGAAATATGAAGGAAAGGAAAATATATTTCTAGAAGGAAGTAATTTGGTGCAAAAAAGGATTTCATTAATCCAGTTAACTATTTAACATGGAAGAGGAATAGTTTTCAGAAACCGTTTCAATAAAAAACCTATTTGAACCGGGATAATTTTGTTGAGTATGTACATACCAACATTCCTTTTCAATGTGATTGTATTTGCACCTAAATTCACCATTAACGCTTATCTTTTTTTAAGAACGACTGATAATACCTGTTCTTCATTGTTTTTGTATAGATCAAAGATCAGTGTCACACTGTATAAGTGGCACATTGCACAGTTCTCGGCAACTAGAAACAAACAAAATTGTTTGTGTGGTATTGCATGTCTTCAATGTAGTATTGGTTTTTTATGAGTAGACTAAGGATATATGCTACTTAAAAAAGATTTACGAGTCATTCACAGAGACATCTTGAAAAATAAAGTCTGTCACGAATAATGGGCATTATGTTATTAGAAAACCTGGATTGGTAAATGATGACGTCATAAGGAATGAAAATGACCACAAATTAACTACCAGAAAAAGAGAGGTCACAAAGATGACGTCACTAGAGATGACAGTTAAGATAAAATTAGCTTAAAGATAATAAAGGGATGAAAACTGTGATGTCATCAAAGTAGGAGATTACAGTCGAATAGCCTCCGACAAAAAGAGTTAAAACAAGATTAAAAGTGGGGCAAAAAATAAAAAACCTAGAAAAAGCATTTTGTGGGATCTAAGAGGGTTTTGGAATACAGCTACAGGTTTGCTTAGGTGACCGCTGTCTGCATCACTTCTAGAAGAATACCTGGCAACTTTAATGATACGGCAGTATTACAGATGTATGAGATGTTTTCTCTGGAAAAAATATCGTCTTTGGTAAAATAAAGAATTTTAATGTAGAAATGTAAAAATTTAATTTACATGATAATGTTTTTATAATGTAAATGTTCTAGTTTTGATTGTACACTAGTAGTTTAGGGATGATTCATCACTGCCGGTCAAAACACAACAAACAAGGTTTTTTTCACCACTTAGGAAACACGAATGTAATTGTCTGAAGAAGCTCGTTACATCAAGTCATAAGGACCATGCATGCATGGCCTGTGGTGGTGTTTTACATGCATGGTGTGGTGTTTTACTACAATGTCTGCAATGGCAAGTCCATCTGTAAAGAGTCAGATGAAATTGTCACGTATTGTTCATACGTGTTAATTTCTGGGGGTTTAAATCAAAACATGATGACCTTATAATAGTAAACCACAATAACTATCCATTAAAATGTCGCACAAATTACGTGAACAAATATGCACTGAATCACTTCAGGCACACACATCGTGAGAACAATCAAATGAACAGTGTTCATATATCATGATTTGATTGACCACCCAAAAGAAAACATAGAATTAGTGTCAGAAACATATAAAGAAATATACTGAATTAGTAAAACATAAACAACGGAATAATTCTGATTTTAGCTATTGCCTATTCATAAATATTTGAATCTTAGTCTTTTGATCCTAAAACATAAGAATTAATTATAGATTCATTGCTGTGAACTCAAGAAGGCCCTGAGGCAGTCACTTGCACCGTGCATGGTCCATTCCAGCGTGCATGAACTAGCCATTCATGGTTGATAATCTCGTGGGGTATAAGACATGTAGCCCATTTAGTTACCATAGAAGTCATGTTGAATGCACTCACAACTTTCGAAGAAATGTATAAATGCAAAGAATGGAGACTTAAAACAAAGTTGAAACATAAATTCTAAGGACATGTTATTGATTCCACTGCGTATGGGAATACAAGTATGCAGAACTGAAAAAACACATTTATAACAAAAAGAAATAATAGTTTAAGTGATACACTTAAAATTAATCTATAAATATAAAACTCAATGTTTATCTGATAGTTTCTATGTATTCTCAAATGGTTTTGTTAAGCTTGGTACAATTTTACACAGTAATTAAGACTGACCCTGTGAAGACATTGACGAGGTCAAATTAATCGTAAATCAATGATGTAATGTCATATTGGAGATAATAATTCTGTTCAACTTGTGTGCGCTGTTTGTTTATATTTTGGCATAGTTTTTATACCGCTTGTCAATGGAAGTTTACAATGGATTATTACGTTGGTAGTTTCACTAGTTGCCATTTATCGGATTTGTTTACCTTAATTTAATTAAAATTGTATATGTCAAAACAAGAAAACAAATCATGAAAGTCATGAATTGATAGAATTGAATTGAAAGAATTTATAAATGAACACATTTAAAGAAATTAATTACAATAACTATGAAACCATCAATATTTAAAATGCAATGTACTTTAAATATCTAAATTAAATTTGTAGATATTATGTTCTCCTACGATGTTTTAATTTCATTTGATTACATTACTATTAAATCCCACGTTGTTTTAGATTAGCAGGCATATTGAGAATACTCTCTGTTAAGCTATGTTTCTGGCTTTTTCTTATTAACTTTTCTATTGGTAATTGGATTAGCTCATTGATACAAGGCCCTTGACACCGGCTATTCGACGCAGGGCTGTTCCACACAGAGTGTCTGCTCGGCGTGGCTAGAGTCGCCCGGTGCAAGCTCCTTCATAATTAACTACGCAATCTCTACCACTTTTAATTGATAGGGCTTAAATTACTCGTTCACTCTCTCATTCTATTTGATTAATCATATATTTCAATGTGTCTTACTAGTTTCACTCTAGAGCTTCCCTATTTCATTCATTTTGTATCAAAACAATGGTTTGTATTTCAAACGAGTTATTTATATTAAAGTTGATTGTAGGCTTAAGCAGCTTGTTTAAATGAACCTGCATCAACAGGTGTAATAGTGATAACATTAATGAAAACGGTGATATCCTTGTGATAAGACTTTTAAGCGCATGTCCTTCCAATTCTTGCAGCTCTCTGGGCGACCCACTCTAAAAACACCGAAGTGAATTGTTGAAGTTGTCTCTGCGCTAATGACAGGCACAAGGCTTGCTTTCGCGGAGGCTTGTTGATTGATAGTGACTCTGAAGGATGTGGCAGAACAGGTCGTGAAGCTCTGGGAGGTCTAGGTTGAGGCTAGCTGCTGGCCTTGGCTCCCCGCAGAGCTGACCTTTCACAGCCAACTGTTTCCGGGATTCTCTCCACTTACTGTACTTTAGTCATCACTCTTCTATATACATTTTATTTGAATTTAAAATTGGTTTATCTGCATTCATTTGTCTCACTCATTGTGTCTTAATTTTGTCCAAAAATGAGTTTAAAAAATCATAAATATATTCCACTACTTGGCAAACCATTTATTCTCTAATATTGTGGTGGTACTAATCACCTGTTAAGGTTGATACAGACTTTAAATTATAATTTATATGATCAAGTGTATATTCTCGTTTACAACACTAGATCAAGATATTACAACACTAGAACATCGCTTACAACAAATACATTTAACCATGTTTTGTTTAAATGTTGTTTATAACAATTATTAAAGTGTCACTTAACATATATACATAAAAAGAAAAGGAAAATTGATCAAAAAAAAAGTAACAATCAGATGTTTTTTCACGATTTAAAGTACATATATATTGAAATAAAATAAATTATGACCAAAATTAAAAATTTTATAGGACTAAAAATTTCACAGAACAAAACGAATTACTTAATCAATTTTTCTAACACAATTTTGGCAATAGGAGAAGGTAAAGCAGGCAAAATGTATTCAGTCAATATATGGAAGTCTAGAATAAAATAGACAATAATATTTGGTCAATAATAAAATTCTTACATTTCTACTTTGATATGATTGACTGAATACGACGACTGTTGTCTGAACCATTGATTGTAGTTGTTTCGATCTGTGTAGGTTTGAGTTATAATATATATATATATATATATATATATATATATATATATATATATGGATTAATTTACCACAATGAAAACAATTTTTTAAAACAATGCTCTAAGGCCTTTCGTTAACACATCTTCGGAGAGCAAGTGAACTAAAAAAACAATAAATACTTGTTAACTTGGCTGATTGAAATTTCCAGAATTGATGGCAACCCTGAATGTGTTTAATAATGAAGTCTTCATCTGTTTAATTATCCCGTTAATCAAAACTTCATCTAATTTGTAGAGTCCTAGGCTATTGTTCATCAACCTCTCATAAAAGTTCTTTATGAGCGCACTTTCTACGATATTTCTTCTTCTTTCTGAAGACACGTATATTAATTCATTTGCTTCATTCCAATTAATCACATGATTACTGTCTCTTATGTGAATGAACAAGGCACTCTTTTCGTCCTCTCTTCTGATGGAGTATTTGTGCTGTTTTATCCTTGTAAGAAGACCTTTGCTCGTCTGTCCAATGTAAGACATTTCACAGTCAGTACATGGTATCCTGTATACACAACAGTCCTTTCTTTTTGGCTTATTATTAACAAGTCTGTTAATACAGACTGTTGTGTATACAGGATACCATGTACTGACTGTGAAATGTCTTACATTGGACAGACGAGCAAAGGTCTTCTTACAAGGATAAAACAGCACAAATACTCCATCAGAAGAGAGGACGAAAAGAGTGCCTTGTTCATTCACATAAGAGACAGTAATCATGTGATTAATTGGAATGAAGCAAATGAATTAATATACGTGTCTTCAGAAAGAAGAAGAAATATCGTAGAAAGTGCGCTCATAAAGAACTTTTATGAGAGGTTGATGAACAATAGCCTAGGACTCTACAAATTAGATGAAGTTTTGATTAACGGGATAATTAAACAGATGAAGACTTCATTATTAAACACATTCAGGGTTGCCATCAATTCTGGAAATTTCAATCAGCCAAGTTAACAAGTATTTATTGTTTTTTTAGTTCACTTGCTCTCCGAAGATGTGTTAACGAAAGGCCTTAGAGCATTGTTTTAAAAAATTGTTTTCATTGTGGTAAATTAATCCATCTATTATATCAAGTGTTATTTTGATTATTATTCATATATATATATATATATATACATAATACATAGGTATATGTATTTCATTTCCTTGCCGTGGTTGTATTTAGTTTATACTAACGTAACAATATCTTTTCATTACAGATAGAACTTTTTTAAATATTTTGAACTTTCTAGTGCCGTTGCCTGAAAGTGTCTTGAAGGAGATACGACTGGTACGCGTGTCGAAGAGTTTACAAACTGCCGTTTATAATATGTTGAAGTAGATGAATAAGTGGTAATGATATAGTGGGGAGTGATGATTTGGGTATCAGGTAACTGATTCACACAGTCACTGTATGAAGTCGTGGTGATAATTGCAGATAATCGGTTTTGTATTTCTCCTCCTCATCTTTCCCTCTGCCTGGTGTAATTTTACTGATGGTAATCACTATGTTAGATGAGGTATCCTTGTGTAAATGCCGTTAGTGTTGACATCAGAAGGCAGTGGTTTGCAGTGTCTCGGGAGCAGGCCGCGAAGTTCGTAGCCGCTGCCCAGTAGCGTCGAGAGTCGCTCGCGGGTTCGCGTGTACAGTTTCACTTTCGCTTGCCAGCCCTCCACCAGCTCCTCAGGATTTGCTCTTCTTTCAAGGTCACCCTCCATTACAAACCACTCTCCCTCTTTCGTCTGCCTCCTTTAATTCTACCATTTTTTGCATAAGGTCATTTATTTTTACATTATCATCATTTTTTTAATGCAGTACCGAGCTTGTTTTTAACTAGGATTAGATTAGTAAAACAATACGCACCATATCTTGTACTATGACGTAAATTCTGCTTGCGTTCATAAAAGTATAAATGCATTCATTACGTAAGCATCAGCCAATCTGGTTTCCTCAATACATATGTTCCCTGTATCACCATCTCAGTTTGTTTTCAATGGTTTAAAGAGAGTTGTGTAATAATTTATTTCTTCTTAACTTTTCCAATAATTTTTAAAAATGTTTAATATACTCTCTTTAGAGGGTGCTGACGTTTGTGTATAACATAAGTGCACGCATGAATTAAGGAGAAGAAAAAACTTATTGTTTGCATAATTAGCTCAATCATTTAAACAAACTACCTACAACCTTGATCTTACCTTTAAGAAGAAAAATAGTGAAAAGTGGTGTTTATACGAACTTTAAATACGTTATATATCTATAAATATTTAAATAAAAAGCCCTTTCTCTATTTTATTTTTAACAATAAATATACAAATAAAACAGAATTGTTATCGTAGAAACGGGTTGTAGCACTTTACTTTTTTTTCCCATTGTATGATTGAGATTGGTTATCATTTCAACCAGAAATGATAGCCAACAGAGTAAGTAATATTCTAACAGGGAGCATCTTTGTCTTTAGATTGAAGATTGGAGGATCAAAAAATCATTAGCATATTTCTTTCTTATTATGATTGTAATATGTAATTATGTCGGAAGCTGTTTTTTAATTACGCTTTAGCAAGTGGTAATCACATATAATGAACAATACAACTGAACAGAAAACTGAAGCCTTTTTTTCAGCTATCACAGTGTGTAAACAATACACACGTATCTATTTGTTTTAAAAAGCACTATATTACATTAAAGTAAAATCAAAATAAAACTTAGGTTATATATGTCAAATATAATATAATGTAATGCAAATATCATACTCATAATAATCCAGTGTAAAAAGTGTAATATTCTCTATTCAATTGGTTTATCGTGTAATGAGAAGTTAAATAACATTGCACGGTCATATCGTCACTGAGAAGGCAGTAATTCTGTACCATTGTTGCTTTATTCTGTGCACACCATGCTTGTTTAAGAAGTTAATTGAACAGTTTTAGTAGTAATTTAGTTGTAAATGAAGAATGTTGAATTAAACAGTGCTTGTACTTTGTACAGAAGGTTTAAGGTTCGAATTTTGTTGATGAGTCTAAATTTTGTATGTCGCATGAAAGAAAAAAAAATTCAAATTCTGTAGTACCCCGTACCGTTGAAAAATATGCTCTAGCTTAGTAATTGTGGCAAGATTTTGCAGCTATATTAAATATAACAAATTCTTTTTTTTAAAAAAATATTTAGAACTATACAAATAGAGTTGTTTACAATGAGAAATTTTCCTTGTGCCTGACCTCTTTACTGTGAGTAAAGTTCCATGTACCCGAGAAACACTGTGAAACTTCACGAGGTGAATAATGTTTCTATTTCTATGCCTCACGCATATGTCAAGCTCTTTTAAATAACAGAATGTTTAAGAAAAACACTAAATAACTTATGTGTCAGTTTAGATAATACGTAACTTTTGTAAAGTAACCGAGGAGTATTGAAGCTTACAGCAAATACGAAGGAGGCTAGCCTAACAGGTTTGTCTCGACTCCAACTTGATATTTATAGTATTGACAACAGGTCTAACGCGCAAAACCCCCATAAAACAGGTTTGCAAGAAATTTAATGAAATGATACTGCACAGTTATAGTAAACAAGAGGACTGCGTAAAAATGATTACTTAACAGACCCTGTAACAATTTGTTTTAAAGGCAGGTTAGTTTCTGTTTTATCAGGCAGTAATGTTCACGAACCTGAAAAAGGGAATGAGTATTCCATTGACAAAAACTGCAACAATGGCTGCACTATCAGTATTATTCACGTATGAATAAATAACTCCTTGACTTATGTGTTTTTTTTTTAGAAAAAATAAAAGAGCCAACTGGTCAATGGAAGAATTGATTGTTATCATTATTCACTTCAAACCAAAATCCAGTATCATTTGTTAATGAATGAATCAATAATGACTATTTATTTTTGCGTTTAAATATACATCGGTAGTTTTACATCAACATAAGTAAAGTACAGTAATATACGTATAAAGTAGAATAAATACTATAATTTTTATATTAGTAAAAATCATTTACTGATATTTTATTCTTAAAACAAAAAATATATTTTTTCTCTGTTTATAATAAATCCAACATTTGCAATTTCATTCCATTTATCCAGGGCATTGGAAGAAAGCCATATGAATCAATATTTATACCTTCTTCATTATTCACGTATTATTGTTTTATCCACTCTGAAATGATAACTGAAACACACTGGCATTACAGTGATTACAAACACTTTGCCACACCTAATTGGCAGCATATCAGATTTATGCTCTAGAGCTTTCATTCTACTTCACTGATATATATTTGCATAACAATGTATTTCATTGAATGAAGCTAATCTTTCTTAACATTTATCGCAAGTAGTCTTTTTTATTATACACAATGTATTTTCCTAAAAAATTTTAGTTATAGTAAAGTTGAGTGTAAGCTACTCCACATTTTTTGATTACAGATTTACCAAAATTCAATCTATGTTGGAATAAATAAAATAATAAAGTCATACTTCTGAACCTAATAGATAAGAAACCACTTAAAAATTGTAAGAAATCTACATAGAAAACAAAAATAACAATTTATAATCCCATATCATAAAAATTTGCACCATATATTTTTTTAAATATTCTTCTCATATTAAAATTTTTTGTTTAGAATAAATAATTTTGATTCTAATAATTTATCCATTAATTTATATCCATGTAATTGATTAGTTTTATTTAAATCTTCGTCTATAGTATTCGAATATTTCATGATTTTCATGAAACATGACATTGTCATTTCATGACAACGTGTTATCACTTGACTAGTATGAAAGGAATCGTTTTTCCTCACAGAAGACAGAACACACCGAATAATACTTCGAAGCTTCTGACAACTTTAGTCCCCTTAGATAATAATTTCTACATCACAATTATATACTAAATTCAAAATTTAGAATATAAGTGTGTAATGTTATTTAGTTTTCCTTTGAGAACTTTTGTTATCTATTTTAGATAAAATTTTCATTTATTCAAGAGATATATATGTATATATATATATACTTTTTCGGTGAAAATATGATCCGAAACGGATAAATAGAGTTCAATGTACATAAAGAAACTAAGATATACCTTAGTTGTTGGTCCCTAACCGTCTCTGGACCAGTGTGCTTGGTTTCCTCTCTTATCCCTCCTGAAGACGGTTCAAACAAAAAATTAGACTGTAAGTGTGTGTTTTTAATTTCTATATGTTTTTTATGTACATTGAACTACATTTTGCATATATATATATATATATATATATATGCAAAATTATGGTAAAAACACATGATGCAAATAACCAATTAACTCACCATAAATAGAAATTGGGAATTTATATTTTATTTTATTTTTTATATATGCAGTATATATGTATAATGCTATATATTTATGTAGTTTATAATATTATACAGTATTATAATAACAATTATTTATTTCTTTCTGATGTATTACTCATTCTTATACTCGTATATGATTACTGAATAAAATAAAATTCCTTCACTGTAACTTTCCATGCATTAAATAATCATAACAGCAATAACTATTCTTAAAATTACCACGGTAGTAGATTTTGTATTATAGTTAAAGAAGTGTTTTATTCCTGGACTAAATATCCCATAAATAAGTTTGTAATGTTGGCTATGGCAAAGCGTTACTGAGATAACTTGCAGTTTATCATGCACTGCCTGCTCAAGACGACTGGGTTACAAGATATCGAGTCACTTGCTAACACAAATACCTGTATGGTCTAGTATATCAGAGACAGAGAAATAACTGACATAACTCATTTCTATGTTTTGATTATCATCGCCATCAGGAGAAGAAGTGATGACATGTATCAATTACAAGAGTTGAGTATTTTCTATCTGTTCGTTCGCTGTAAATCTACTTTGACATGTTGTCTTGGTGAATATCATTTTCAGTATAATTTTTTGTATATCATATGTATAACAAATTTCACAGTAAATACTTTTAATAAAAATCAACATTTAAGAAAAGTAAGCAATTTTGAAATGTGACCATCATGTTTCAACCAAAACAGTCTAGTCTTTGTCGGCCTGTGGTGAGGCCAGTTGTTTTTCTGAAAGCCCTCAGTCACAACTTTGAATTGCTTACTGTGGTATGAACCTTGATTTTTATTTGTTACGCTTACTGGGAAATCTCATTTTATATATATCAAAGTCTAAACCTTAGTAAAAAATTCAGAAACATGACCAAGATCCCTCTGCCAAAACAAGTAGTTTTCGTCAGAGTCTCACTCGTACTGCAACAAATGGTGTCTGGTAGTGTATTTCAAAAAGGAGGGAGGCAAGAGAGATTTAAAGAGTCAGAGATTTAAGGAGGCAAGAGAGCAAGATTAAAATGGCGTAAAGGAAAGAGAACAAAGGAATGGAAAAGGCAAACCATGGTAAACAAAGGAGTTCAGGAAGAAATAAGTATAAGTTATCTGCTAGCTGTGAACACTTGTGGGCAAAACCATTGCTCCTATCAACACTTAGCCTTGAATATAAAATATTTGTAGCATTTGAGTTATCAAATGTAATAAAAGAGGACTCCTTAATGTTTCTTAACAATTTCGATGTTATCTTTAATATATATAGATATAGTCACTAGCCTGCCTCCCTGCGGAACACTTTAACTCCTGATGACGACAATTCTCGAACTATATAGAAGTGAGTTATATCAGTTTTTATCTTTATGTTGCTTTATATGTATATAAATATAAAATCAATTAAATAAAACTATTTAACGAACTAAACAAACTAGATTCACGAAAAGAAAACACTATATGAAAGACAATACTAAATATTAATAATAAATAAATAAAAACATATAAATGACAAACTATTAAAAATTTGTAAAAAAAAACTAAAAATAAGTAAGCGAACAAAAAATGAAATAAGAGAATAAATAAACTATTGAAGTTAAGCCCAGGAGCAGATCTAGCTCCCAGGAGACTAATAAGTACTTCTTCTCAAACTCTCAAAGTGAAATTAGCATTAATTTCTTAGGAAGATGGTGGAGAAAAACAGGTATTCTAATGAAACTATATAGTAGTGAGCTTCCATGATATCTTTTATGTGGCTCATTTTGTAAATCTAGTTTGTACATATATATCAAAGTCTTCTTACCTTGACCACACATATTGTACACGATTTTACTTTATCGAGGAAACGATCCGGACCAAACGTCTATAAAGAAAAATAGTGTAGTATATTTATATTTATTATATATATTATTTACTAAACATATTTATGTCGGCTCTAGTCTTCGTCGTACCACTTCCTTTCCAGAAGACAACCGTTAAAATAATCGAAATATCGAAAGTGAGTCCTAGTGTCTAGTCATCGATGGTGTCTTTTTTCTTCAACTTATTTATATATATATATATATAAATTTGGTTGAGATTCCAACCGTTGTTTCATTAATGTGTTTAGTGACTCACTCTTTTCTATCCTAATGACGATTAAACCGAACATTGAAAACCGTAAGCGTGTGTATCTATTTATTGTTGCCTATAGTTTTTTTTAACATTTGTTGTCCTTTTTTGATCGATTCGTGAAAGTAATATACTTAATTCGTGAAAGTAATATACTTAATTCGTGAAAGTGCTTAATTGTTTGGCACTTACTAGATTCACTAATTTTTTGTTTTCGATCAAGGCCGAAACTGGTCGAAATCTCTCGGGCAAATTAGAATTTACAAAATCCGTAAGAAACATATATAGGTGAAAATCAATATATATATATTGGTTATATGATGTGTACTTTTTATATAAACTTAGAAGAATAAATCATTTTCAAAATAGACAAATAATTAAAAGTTCAAGCTCAGAAGCACTAAAAGGTGACAAACACTCACGATTTTCAATAGTGAAGAATACTCTTCTGTATTCTTCAGTTCTCTTGAAGACGTTGTACTGTCAAAATTATTAAATAATGTTAGTGTTTTCATCCTTTTTGTGTGTCTAAGTTTGAAGTTTTAATTTATACACATTCAATTTTATACTTTTCTGAGGTCTCTTTATGTCAACTAATACTTGGAAATTAAATACAATATTCAATTGGTTTTAGAAATTACGAAAAATCAACCGAATTAACTGTTTTCCAATAATGAAAACGATTTGAGAGTATCAACCTTTAAAGGAATAGGAGGTCAGACATAAGATGTCATGCATAAGCAAGAAAGTGAGTAATGAGACAGGGAAAGTAACAAAAATCAGCAGGTGGATTTATTGTCTGCAGACTGTTCACCTGGCTGCGGCCACTCCATCCTCCTGTTCTTGGCTATATTTAGTGCAGATAAAGGTCAGGCCGGCCGGCTGATACCACAATCTTTCATCTTTCCATTCAATGGAAAACAATCAAAAATACCAAACACTATGAAGGCTTTCATCCTGCATTATCATCTTTAGTTAACAAAAAAAGATTTTGTTGTCAGGTTTTCTAATCAGCACTTGATTAACTAGCTCAATTTATAGTTAAATTTATGGAACCATTAACTCAATAAACTAAACTCAATCATTAAATCACACAAGCAGTAAATTGTATATTTTGTGGTTTTAACTAAATTTGCATCGTTTCACAAATATATTATCAACTGAACATATGATTACTAGTTCAGACAACTGTAAAATCAATAACTAGAGAGAACCGTCCATTAGAAATAAAGTGCACGCATCATAATGGTGTATCTCATTCATAGGTTCAACTTCTTATATTAATAATGATTATAAACCAAAAAAAAAAAAAAAACGCAAATTTTAATCAATTGAAATATTCAATTTGTAGAAACGAAGGTTTTTGAAATTTATAATTTTGTGTGTTCCTCTTAATGGTGTCAATTTTTCACTTTTTTGGAATATATCGTTCTCTTTATTAAATTTTATCGACTAAAATAAAAAAATGTATACATTTCTAAAAATTATAAGTAAGCATTCAGAAATACTGACATGACTTTCTTGTTTAAGAAAGTTTTGTTTTGTTACAAAATATTAACATTCACTAAAGGATAAAATAATGAATAACATAAGATTAGAAATAGAAAACAAAAACAGTACTAGAACAGTACAAGTGGGAAGATGACAACCAGTGCACGAGTTATATGGGTCACGGCAGTGTAGGCTTAATGATTTTCTAGCAACTATCAACGTTTCAAAACTAGGTATCATACATACGCTGTTAGTCTAGACCCTAGACGGTCATGGAGGGTTCAGTGTCTTTGATATACATAGCCTCAAGAATCTGGAGGTGGATGGTATTTTCCTTAGTCCTTAAAACTATTGTTCCTTTTTCTAACAGCTCGTCCATCAAAAACTAGTGAAAAACTAGAATAAATTAGTAAAGAAGTTGTGAACGCGGACGATAACATATATTTTACAAAAATTTTTCTGTAAGCAAATCTGCTGCTAATCTATACTATATATAGGTGTGTTCTCTAATCGGGGTTCGGTCAATTTTCCAGGATAAAAAATCAAACTCTCGTTACCAACGTTTCGGTTTTCTTTAAAACCTTTTTCATAGGCAACTTCTCCATACACTCTTCTTATATCCTCATAAAAACCCATATTTCTTGGGTGTATAGAGAAGATGCCTATGAAAAAGGTTTTAAATAAAACCGAAACGTTGGCAACGAGAGTTTGATTTTTTATCCTGAAAAATTGACCGAACCCCGATTAGAGAACACACCTATTCTATCAAACGGTCGATATATTATTGAATCTGTTATATATATATATATATATATATATATATATGTATATATATATACAAAATACATATTTTTAACAGAATTTGGTCAGTTCTTCAGTTTTAAATTAAACTCTCATGCCAACGTTTCGGTTTTATTTTAAAAGTTTTGTCATAGGCCTTCAAACAGACTAAATATAAGAAATAATACATTTATTCAAAAATGAAACATGCATAAAAAATAAAAATCATAGCCAAAGAAATAGATGAACAGAAAAGGAAAACTCTGAAAATGTTATAGATTAGAAAGTACAGTGATCCGTTAATTGTTGAAGTGACATTTTAAATTTAAATAGTATTTATAGTTAAACATTGTTAATCGTTGTAATTATCCGATACTTTTATCAATATTTATATATATATCGGTTGCTGGTTATTTTAATCCAATAAGACACTCTCTGGAAATTCGTTTTTCATGTCAGGATGGTTTGAATGATTAATTTAGAGTCATTTAGTCGGCGATTGGCCCACGAAGTCTGCTGGTTTTGACTGGCTCTGAGGTTATGTTCTTGGTCATACCTAAACCACCCCTTACCTCTAACACGCACTCTGGCTGAGTACCAGGCCTTGATGTTTCCCACAGACTAATTCAAATCTACTGGTAGAATTAGATTTAGTAATTTTGGTGAGTAACTTCTTTTTTTAGTTACATCACTTCTTAAAATGGTAAATTATTTTTAAAAATATTTTGTTAAAATTGTTACATTTATTTAACAATAAACAAACAGCAAATTTTAGAGATGATAAATTAGAATAGATATGCCGTCATACCTTGTATACTACTGTTTGTATCGTGGGATAGCTTTCGGATGTTATCTTTAAGAGCAATTCATCAGCAACTTTAGTTATCTCGAAAATGAACAGTGTCAAAAAACCCGTTTAGTAAAACGAACATCAGTATGCGAGAAAACATAGTATCTCTCTTTGTGAATTTAACTTCTACTATCCTTTGTGGTAGAGTCAATGTGCACTACTTAAAGATATTAGATCAACTTTCGTTTATAATTCTAATTTAAATTGTTTTCGATGTTTTTGGAAATCAAAGAGTAAAAGTTGTTATAAATAACAAGATTATAGACAGTTATATATAAAAAGATTTGGCGAAGAGGAAAATTGGCATATACAAGAGCAAAATGGAAGTCGGAGAGCGGTCCAAGGCCGCCCCAGCCTTGGCCGTGAACGAGATCGCCGCAGCACCTCAGTGGTATCCTCCACCTTCGCTATCTATTCCAACTTATCATTGTTTCCTCTACCTTTCCTACTTTAAAATATAAACATACTTTTCTTTTTAAATATAGTGCAGTATTTTCACCATAAATTTACATTTCACCACAGAAATCAGACCCAATAACAGTGTTACAATGGGCATTGTTATATTTTACGATACCAAATTTCAACAATTAGTTTGATTTGTCATATTTCTGAAGAAATATGCAAATTAATAAATTGAAAGTAGTAAAAAATATTATAAAAGCCAGTGATAATCAAAATTTCTGTGATAAAGACTAGTTCTTGTTGTATAGATTTTTGTGCATTACCATAGCTGCTGTTGTAGTAATGTACCAGGACCATAATATAAAATAACATTTTATTTTACCAAAAGTAGTCTTGATTTGATATCTTTAATTTTTTAGGTGAATAAAAGAATGTTAGTACTTGAATTCAGTTTGTTTTGGGCCTTCGCAAGTAGTAATTTTGTGAGTTGAAATACTATTCTACTATATTGACCGAATTTAAATAAAATTAGCATAAAATTTAATAATTAAGAGATTGTCTGCTAGAGATCTATCCATATTCTCTTGAGAACTATATATTGTTATGGTACAAATGTCAAGGACTGTTTTGAGTGAAGTTTTGGGTACGTTGCACTTCGGGTGACATCTTGCAAGTAGACCTCTTTAAGAACAAATTGTACTGTTAAATCCTCATAGAAACAGGAACCCCCTAATCTCTAACAAGAAGAGAGAGAGAGAGGGAGAGAGAGAGAGAGAGAGAAGGGTTTTACCTGTTTTTTTATTAAGCGCTCTTATCACGATATTTACACTTTATCTTTAGATCGTCCTCTGGGTTACTCAATATTACAGGAAACTGAATTTTGTCATTTAATATGCTGAAATTTTTCGTGTTTTCTTCATTTACAGTATAATAATGCAATGAAGGGTGCAATTAACTCAGTCTATTACCAGACATCCAATTCTTAATCTTTCTATGTAATTTATAAAGAGAGAAATCGTAATTCTTTATCGTACTCATTTGGAATCAAATTAGGTTGGATGATTTAAATTGCAACTTCTCCCAAAGTTGAAGATGGGAGGAAGATGGAAAGGTTGATGATGTACAGAGATTCATTTAATCTTCAAAAAGTGGCTGCTCTGTTTGACTACCATTGTGCTTTATTTGACGCAGTGTGAGAGCGAAGAGCCTGGCGCTGGGTCGAATGAGTCATTGATGAATACGCCTGTTTCCAGTGAAGGAAACATCAGTGCTCTGCTAGCGCCGATACCAGATTTACAGGTGTCTCTGCTTTTATTCCTTCCTCCTATTCATTCTTGGAAATGTTAATCTGAGACAAATCTTGACCACTTGCCCTTAACTAACTACAATGCCTTAAACACTTTAGGGTATTAGGACGAATGAACTCATCTCGAATAGCGAATGACGGATATTGCGTGGCGTAAACGATGCGTGAATGATGCATGACATTTATTGAATTATTTTCTCAAAAAGAAACTACTCATTATACAACTTCAAACAATTTAAATTTTACATTTCTATTTTTTTTTTAACTTAATACACTTACACCTGTAATAAATATTTTTTAACTGATTATCAAAATCAGAAGACTTAAAATTGATATTTTATTAATTTTAGATTGCTCCAATTTATTTTAAAGGCTCAAAAATGATATAACTTGAAAAGCAAATCTAAAAAACCATGGAAATGAACTAAATTTTGCAGTATCTTATTCATCATAATGTTTTAACAATATAATTGATATAAAATTTGACATTTCAAAAAAGATTTATCAAAGAGTAATAATTTATATAAGATTTGTTAGTATTTTGACAAAAAAATACCTGAAAGAAAAAGTTAAATTTCGAAAGTACTCTTACAAATTTAAATGTTAGTAAGCTGAAGAAATCATAAAATTGTCATGAAAAGTATTTACCTTTGACTGCAGCGTTAAGATAAACGCGGAATACCTAGATGATGGCAATAATGACCGATGCGAGGCTATCCTACAGGTGAGGTGACATTAATCTGGGTAAAATGAAGAATAGAGCTCTGGAGAGACTGGGCACTAGCCTCCATCCAAACCTACTAACTCCAACTTCTAGACTCACTAGTCTTGTTACAAACTTCTTTACTACCCTTTCTGTGTACGTTTTTAAGCATTTTTCAGGTCGTATAAAATATATACAATCAATTTTCTATAATTCAGTTAGTATCGTATTATAACCTGGTAAAGGAAAGAAATAAAAGCAAATGACGATGTTAGTTTCTAGATTCAGTAGAAGAGATATCCATTATTTATTTATTATTTTGTAAGCAATAATTAGACCCCATAAATTCATGAATTGACTTACGTAGTTTAACCAACTGCCTCTCTCAGACTAGAGGTGAGAGTCTCAACAAGACACTGTGACTACATTATTTCAACTACTTTTCAGTACCCAATTTCCAATATGCTTGTTGTTAGACCTCTCAAATCATACCAACATTCATATATTGTAACAACTTATAATAATACCATTAGTTTCATGGAGTGATTGATATGAATTTCGTAAAATAAAGTAAATCAAAATCAATTCGTGAATAATGAAAGCCAAACAGAGTTCAAGATTTGAATGACTTCCATTCTCTATTTTAATTCAAATGAGGGCAATTATTTTCTAAAAATTTTTTATAAGGGTTTAGAAAACCTGTTACTTTGATTTTGACTTTCATTTTTACGCTACTACTCTGTTTGTGGATATGAAACTGACCAAGTATGTGGATATGGGATTTATCTGGCGTGCTGCTTGATTACCTCTTTCATTTTTCTAATGTTGTTACCATAAACAACGTGATTTTAAATTTAAAAGCTTCTGCTCTTTTCACTGGGTGATGAGACTATGAATAAGAGGGGAGCCAAGTTTAATTAACCCTAAATCACTAGAATCGACCAGCAGCATGAAACCAGGAAAAAGACGCGGTGACATGAAAGTAATAGTATTTTTATCAAGTTTTGATCTTAGTAGTCATTTATCTAGATATCTGCTGGGTGGGACATTCCACAAAACTGCAAAGGTTTTTGAGGATCAAAGCAGGCAAAGCGTCTTTTGCATTGTTCCTCAGAAAAATGCTTACAATTGCTTATGATTATAATAACGATATCAGTGTATGTTACATTTAGTGCTTCAACATCTTAAATAAAACATACATTTTTCCTGTAACAAGCATATTACAATTTTTTTGAAAATTTAGTAGTTTAAAATTGTTTAAATGATAATATAGCCATAGTAATATATATTTCCAGCTAATGACATAAAAACTACCATGTAAAAAACATATTTCATAAAAAGATTGAATTGTTTGAATAATGGCTACATAAAGTAAACATGTTAATTTTACTTACATTCGATTAGCTAAAACAACGAGACTATTTTCACTATTTAAATACAAGGTATATATTTTTAAAATCTATTTTCCTGTTTAAAGTACATTATAATAAAGAAAACAGCTCCGTTTTCAAACTTGAAAACCCTCTTTAAATTACAAGTAAAGTAATTTACATTTTTGAATCAGATTACATTTTTTTAATACCACATAATCATAATTAAATTCATATAAATTTGGTTATAATCTAAAATAAATTAGATTATTGTTCAATTTCCTATGCATAATATTTTTACTAATATATGCATATATATTAATAAATTCTGGAACTAGTCTTTAATGCAGACGCGAACTAAAAAATCATATATATATTATGTAATAATATATAAACAATATATAACTATAAATAAATAATATATAAATAACATATAAAATTATATATATGAGTTGTTATCAGCCTTTGGAGCGATTCACATCTATTCCTGACGACGAGAATATCGAAATATAGTAGTGAGTTCAGTGATTAATCAGTGAATGATTAAACCACAATAAGAATGGGAAAACAAGACTAAGATCTTTCAACCGTAACAAGCGGTCTTCGTCAGTTTTCCCATTCTTATTGTGGTTCAATCATTGATTGTTGTTTCACGTGTTTATATGAAATCTTTATATATATATATAAAACATATATATATATATATATATATATATATATGAGTTAGCTTCAGCTACTCAAAGGGGCTACTTCTGCCCGATGGCGATGAATGTCGAAATATCGTTGTGAGTCATTTTTGTGTGTGTTTTTATCTGTTTTTCTCTTTCCTATGTGAACTATATATATATATATATCACATTACTTTAGAACTTTTCACTTAGTATCACTTGTAATCTGATGAAATACTGCTTGTGCTTGTTGAAATATCTTAGTACTTTTTCAGATTTCTGATTGTGGTTTAGACGTTGATTACTTTGAAATATAATTCATCTATTAATTAATCTATTTAAAAAATTGGTAGACCAATTAGACTTTAAAACATTTATCATGAGAAAAGAACTGAAAAGTTATAGGGAGGGAAGATTCACTACGATATTTCGACATATGAAATCTAAAGGTAAATGAAGTTCAGAGCTTGAGTGGACTAGCCAACCAGAGTAATGAATTCAGAAATTGGACTAAGATCTTTCAACGAAAACAGCTGGTTCCAGTGTAACACCGACAAAGACCAGTTGGAAAGATCTTGGTTGCATTTCTGAATTTCATACTGTGCTTTACATGCTGATATGTATATAAGGACCAAAATATTTTTTTACTACATTATGAAAACGAAATATCATTTGATAAAGTTTTCTGGAAAATCAACTTAAGACGACTGAATACACTTTCCTCACAATGGTTAGGACACTTCTATAACTAATCGAGATTTGACCCTTTCATGTATATCATTGCTAGAGTTTTTTCTTCTATTACTTTTTTGTTGCTGCTGTGTCCACTGGGTCGGGTCATAACTTGACATCTTGATGAGATTCCACGTTTTTATTCCATATCAATATTTATTTTCTAGCAAAGTAGAAAAAAAGTTTTTTTATATTAAAATATTCTTACTTCGGTTAAGCTTGTTTGTTTACTTCATTGTGATTACCTTGAATTTTGGAGTACAATGAATTTATCTGTTTTTTTTTTGTTATATGCTTATTTGCTAACAGTTGGTTATTTCTTATTTCCCTCTACTTTCTATACCTATGAAAATGGTTATTTAAAAAATTTAAAAGTAGGCATAGAAAGCTTAATTTGAACCTGGAAGACTGGCCAATGCGTCATAATTATTACAATTTTTTTTATTAGAGTTATTTTATAAGGCTGTTGATATTTTATTCGAACTGTTGTCAAGTCAGAATTGAAACAATAACATACCAAAATCAAAACAGAAGATTCATAAAAGAACTTAACTGAAGTTTTTATTTACGTATAAACATTCGCACGATAATTCTACAACTAAGGCGTTAGTGTCTTTCAACTTTACGGTTCTTGTTCAAATTAAATACGAAATCTCTACGATTGATTGGAATGTATTAGTTATACAATACTTGGATGGGTTTGTCAGAGCGATGAATGTGAGTTAACTTAATGCAAATGGGTTTATTATGATGTGATGTTGTTATTACCTATATATATATTAGAGGTTTTTGAATAAACTTTATAATGTGTAACTGAAATAAAAAAATATGAAACCTGGAAATGAGACTGTTTGTCCAGAGTAGCAAACATGGAAAGGAAATAGCAGAGATCATATTTAACATACTTTAAAATGATATTAAATTTATATTTAACTTACATTCCTAACAAATATTATGTATATATGATATTCCTGTCAACCCACTGACCTAAGTAGAGACGTAAGTCGTCCACATATCCTGGCAGGATAGCAGAAGGGACTTTACTTTCAAGATAACTTCTTGATATATTCTAACATCTTTCCATTTCCGTTCCACTCCTCAAAAACACCTACATCATCTATATTAAGCACTCTTTAATTTCTCCGCAAGCGACCTAACATGCAGAGCATGAAATGAACATAAGCAGACTTCATAAAAACACATTAGTTTGAATTTATCAATATATATAACTTGTCATAAAATTACATAATGAATGTAAGATATCATATTAACATATATTGAATTTAATTTCTATATAGAAATAAAAAAAATTATTTAGTTAAACTATATTTGTTTTCCATCCAATCGTACCTGCTAAATTTTATGGTATGTATATATGTTATATATATCCGTTTGAATCGAATGTAATATATTTATATTACACTAGTACACTGTAACAATTTTATTAAGGAGAATTGTATTAAAGCTATTTGTACTTAATTGAATGGCACAGTTTGTTATTCAAAGAAGAAAGTGATTCCCACAATATATATATATATATATATATATATATATATATATATATATATATATATGGGGGAGAGGGTAAAAATAACGAATAAATAATAAAGATCTTCACTAAGATTTCAGACAAAGCTCTTCATTACAGAGAGGAAATACACAAAGTCGATAGTGAAAGTTTAACGAGGAAGAAGATATATATTTATGTATGTATATGAATAAATCGTATACTCATTACATATGTAAGCTTAAGTGAAGTATGACAGAAATTATTAAAAAACAAAAGTGTTTCTTTTATTTTCTTCCTTTTGAGTTCTCTGTTTTACAGTTCATATATAAATATATATACATGAGATTAAATTGCCTGCCTAATTTTTTTAATGAATTTATTGGATATCTTTTCCAATTCTCTTATCAGTTCTTTAATCTCACATGTATAAACGAAGGCTTGTTACCCATATATATATGTATTGCACTTATAGCAAGGGTATATACTATGTAACATATATTAAAATAAAATGATGGAAGAATAGTAACTGAAGTACGATTGACTTATGATGGACATGACCATATACACGTCAATATTAATTCACCTAATAATACGATATTCTTCAAAATATCGGTATAAATATGTATACTCCAGAGCAAAATAGGAGGTACTGAATAACGACCACCTTTCATCCCAATACCTTCCCAACACTCCCTAAGGGATTGAGTCAACATTTCATTTATCAAGGACGTCCCTTCTTACATTTCAAAATATATGAGGAATCGACTATTTTGAATGTAGTTTATTTATATATTAGTATTTGAATTTATAATAATTAAATATTCACTCTAGACTATTTGCTTAATAATTTATTGTCAGTGTTCACATTGAGTTTATTTAAATTTCAGTTATTTACTTTTCAAGAAAACCCTAACTTTGGAAGAGTAATATGCTTGTTTTCTGTTTATTTTATTTATTTTTTCCGTTTATTTCATCAAGAAATACATTTAAGTTATCATAATTATTGCATGTAGGTGCTTGATCCAATTAAAGACGTTTTTATTATCACTCTATGAGAAAGTAATTCCTGGATTCACATATATATATATATGAACAAATTACTATTTGGTAATTACTCTCATGTGATAAGTTATGTTAAAGAAATATAAGTAATATATATAAGAAAAGTTTGTTTTCATTTGTTGTCAAATGCACTTGGATAAGAATATGCAACTGTTTTATGAGAGAGACGGTAACAACTTACCACATTAGGTGAATATGCTGAGTGGGATGTGATTAATCCAGCAGGGTTGTGGAGTATACGATGATTACATTGGGGCCGAGACAAAAGTCCACCGCGCCGCGCAAGAGCACCCGAGATACTGGAAGTCGTAATACCACCACTGCTGCCTGGCGGACAGACACCTAACCTGCCCCTCCCGCGACCGCCACCCCCTCCACCAATCGATAGACACCATTTTTATATCCAGACCCCACTTTTCACAAATATATATATTTAGTATTAACCTAGTTATGATTAAATTCAGTCTTCTTTCAATCATAAACGACTTTTTTTTTTAATTACTAAAGCTGATAAAATATACTGAATTTATTTTTCTCTCATTAATTTTGAGTTATATTTCTCCTTAATTATTGAAAAATTATCTCAAATACCTTTTTGATTTGTTTCAACTTATTCCATTAATAGATTCCCATGAATTGATTATTAATAGCTTTAGGCAGGCTTGGTACCTTTACCGTTGGAACAATTCTTTTTTACGTTACAATTCTGGTTCAAGCAAGCAAGCTTAAATGTATGAACAAACTGAAGTTTACAATATTTCATAAATGTAATACTTACTATATATTGTAAATAAAATGATTTTAATAAAAACGAAATTACGCTCTGTACTTCCAAATTACGTGGCTGTTCGTAAAGTTTGTGGATAACTTTCGCGGATAATAAATGATAAATTGTGAATTTAACTTCTCGACTGCAAGTAATGAGGCTTATTTATCATATAGTTATATACATTACTTAATTTTATAACATGATTATTGTAATAATATGTAAAAGATTGTCCCTGCCTGGTCAATCTGGCACTAGAAATGATTAAATAGCCCTGTTAGTCGACCGTATATCAAGGCCAGGCGGCTTCAAAGGCCTGTCTCCCTGCACCCCCTACAATTAATACAAATATTTCGTTTTGATTGGGCCTTTTCCCCCAACGCTTTGAGGCTTTGGGCTATTATTTTATTAGGCTTTTCCTTAGTAGCAGTGCGGTCAGTGACTGCGAGGTGCATACTGATAACAGCAAAGTAAAAGTTACTACAGTCCACAAAAAACAAGTTTTCTGTAAAATCAGCTCGTTTTCAATGTAATCGTCTTCACTGTACCCCGGCCTAACTTGAAGGTCTTATCAGAAAGGTGACATTCGTAAGGCTCAAGCTTGGGACTCCTTTTATTTTAAATTTTAATAATAATAACTTTTAATCCCTTATGTTGTTACAAGATTAACTTATCAACTATTGATATAATTCATAAATATGGAGTTGTGTATTAAAAAAAATAAAAAAAAATTTGGCTTAATTTATAATGCATTATTATAATTTATATACTTATACGTTAGCTATTTATAAAAAAAAACCGTTCATGTTTCATGTTCATGTTTTTTGAATATATTCTTAAATATATGAATCATGATGGAATATTACATGTTGATTCAGTTTGAAGCTGGCAAGGTTTTAGGCAGGTTAAATTGATTATATGTCAAAAGTTACGTCAGAGTGAAGGTATGATACATTTTCGTATCCTCCTGTCAGTCAATGGAAGTTTTTTGAGAAACATAATTTTGAAGCAATTTCATATAAATAACACGTAATTTCATTGGATTTCTTTATCTTGTTTATCTCTAAAAGTTTATGTTGTGTAGTTAGACGATCTAATCCCAATAAAAAAGACAAGCTATTGTGAAATTGCTATTTCAGGTTCTTAAGAAAAAATAAGTTTTTTAAATGACACTCTGAAGATGGAGAGGGAGATTAGCAATTAGTAGTGTGAGGATATCATACAAAAGATCTTCAGAATCTCTTCAAGACAGAGCTGTCAGACTAGAGGATAAAAACTACCTAGTGCAACTCACTAATTTAAGACAATGCTACTCAAGTAACACCACCATTAAAACATTCAGTGTGCCAGGAGTAATTGATTTATTATTGTAAGGTGTAGAAGTAATTTATCTGAGACAAGCTGAGTCACTGAAAGAGCTGGTGTTATGTAATTTGTACAAATGAAATCGCTATTAATACAATTATAGCTTCAAAGTTCTTCAAATGAATAAAATACCAGTGAACTGAAATGATTTGGAAAAAATGAAGTAAAGCATAACTATTAAACTTCATAAAGAGCTTGAAGCATTCAATGTGTAAACATAATGACTAATGATAAAGGGTTAAAATGCTCACCATTTCGTACCTTGCTTACAAGGCGACACACCATTAGAAGCAACCAAGTTTAGTATTTCAACCAGGGCTGAATGCCACTGACATCTTGTACAGCTCTTCCAGTGATACTTGAGTCCAAACGTATCAGACCTCGCCTATCACCTTCATCGTGCATAGTTCTAACCAGAAAACAAAACAAAGTGTTTGAAATATCTTAATCTATGTAAATAAAAGAAAGGTTTTGTTTGCACATTGCTTAGAACTAACTCATTTCAAGTTATCTTTATGTTTCATACATTTGAAAAACCAAATCCACCCTTACAAAAATTTCTGTCGGTTTGTCTGTTTGTCTGCAAAACTTTGTCACAAGTAAACTCAGCTACCATAAGACATATAAAGCTGAAACTTTTACAGTAGATTTGAGTAGGTCTAACTTTATCTCTTGAGCAAGAGTAGTTAGTCTACTCTAACTGAGACCTACTCCTAACTGAGGCCTTTCAAATTTATGTCATCAAAGCATATTTTCTGTGTTTTTATTTATTATTGTGGCTTTTACTTTCATGTATATATATATACACGTAAATTTAAATTTTTCTAAGTGAAATAAAATAAGTAAATTGTATTGTTGATTGTTATCTATGAGTGTATAATGTTCCCTCACCTTATGACTTCGTACGTCTTAAGCTTACACCTTAATACATCTTAGATATTACTTTTGGAAACGATGATTTGGTTTCAGGCAGCAGTAACGTATTTCTACTACTATTAGATTGATAAATTTATCAACTTTTGTAACCCGTAAACTGTGTTTTTGAGAGAGTGCTAATGCCCAAAGCAGGCAATGCGTAATAAAGCTATCGTAATCGACGTTTAGTTGTGATTTGTCAGTCACAGTGGACACCATAGAATATGACGGCAACAGAGTTGCTTTTACTAGTAGAAAGGCACTTTCTATCTTGAATGAAAATAACATTAACGTAGCATCCAAAAAATTTTAATGGCATTACAATCAACGCTGTTTTTGACACTCACACTATAGGCTCAAGCTAGAGTGCTGCTAAGGCGGAAAGTGTGGTTCATTTCTTATTAGCACCTACGATAAAATACCTCGTATTTTAGTAGTTGGTGAGCCAATACTATCAAGTTGATACCACGTCAAGAGGTTTTAATTTTCATTTTATTAAGTTCATTGGGGTAGCTATCTTTGAAGAGTTCCTCGATCACAGCCTGACATTGTTTCGGCAATACGGATCGACTGTTTACGCTTTTTCCTGCGGACGAATTGCGCAAGATTTCCCAAATCCTACATGAAGAATCGAGGTATCATGACTTGAACCCCCTATCTCCAGTATTATTGCTGAAAACACTACCACTAGACAACGGCTGACTCTACAATATGAGGAAGTAAACATCTCATCTCATGTACATCCCTTTACTCAAACTTGCAGGCCTTTCAAAGTAAACTGAAATGTACGAGCTAAAGTCTTATATTTCTAATAACGTTATTAACAATCACTGTGCTAACGCAATCATATTATTTTAGAGTGCTCATTGTTTACTAAATATCTCATTTCTTCTATACGCAGTTCACTCACAATATATAGTGTGATTTGTCATAGAACACAAGGAAACTTTTAGTAATCAAACTATTTCCTGTAACTTGTAGCATACTTAAGACGTTGAACTAGTTGTTGTAAAATTTTCTTAATGAACGTAAACGGTTCTTAAGTCAAAAGGCAACCATACCTTGACATCAAGAAAAATATACCTGGCAAATGTCACCAACTCCTTATGGACATTGTAAACGAGCCGAGATACTGCTTTTAGAAACGGAGATTTGGTTTCAGATGGCAGTAACTGCATGAGTAATACTTTGTGAGAGCGGCAGCATTTTAACTTATTGGTATAACTAATTTACAAAAGTAAAAGTAATACAAAAGTAATAAATAAATTACAAAAGTAATTTACAAAAATTATCATTTTGAATGAATACACTTATGATGTTTAAAACCAGACATTATACACTACAAATCTACTTCAACAATCCAAAGTGGATACCACTGGACTCTACTGCAAGTGAAAGTGTTACCAGACACATTGAGTTTGGAACAATTAATTGAAAATGGAATCAATACTTACATCTCTTAAAAAAATGCCTAACATTTGTGACTTGAGTTCACCCTACCATTAGTGTGTTATTAAAATCTTCTTAAGGAGTCGAATAGGTCAAATAATAAAAACAGTTGTTAGAAATCTTAGAAAATACGAAATATATATTTTGAACAAAACTTTGTTTTCTTATTTTAAGTTCTTCCGAATTTTCATGCTTCTACTGAAAAGAGTGAAGTTTTATATTAATTATATCTGTTGTCATGTCTAGCCATAAATCTAAGAACTTGTTTTAATAAGAATAATACAAAGTACTATGACGTAAAGAATAAGTCAATTATTGGCACCCTGTATGATGTAAGCAAATACATTTCAAACACACTAGTTTTGAAGATATTTGTGCTTTCGGAGATATTTTTTTTTAACCGAAGCTCACGATTATAGGATTTTTTTCTTATGCAGTATCCAAGGGATGAAGGTATGTTCCCTTCTGATTCGACACCGCGCACCATGTCACATTACCGATGGTCCCAAAGATACGTGCTGTCACCAATCCACATGACAACACCCCAGGTTGCTTAACTATGCGGTTTAGTGGAATCTGTTGTATTCAATATGAACATGGCAGTTGTTTTTGAAATAATTGCAAAATAATTTAAATCAGATTTTATTGTAAAATGAGATGGATGGTTACATTTAAAATATGGATAATATTTTATTCAAACATGGCGGCTGTATTAACTTTAAATGTAGGTAACATTTAAAAATAGTTATAACGCAGCAAATTGTTTTGTTTATAATTCATCGTATTGTAAATTATTTATGTAGTTCAAAACATCTCGTATGTAGAATGCGTCATATACCACACTGACGTCAAGGTGTCAGTAAATCTTCGACAGTCTTCCCAAGTAGACTTGAGATTTTACAACTGCCATATAATTTTGCTTACAGAGTTTAGGAAAGTAACTGCAACCTTTTATGGTTGTGGTGCCAAAGTGAAATCTCACGATAGTAACTAAAGGGTAGTTGTCAAACTGAAGTGAACGACTTTCCACCGACTGAAAAGAAAAATTAGTTTAAACCACATTATTCGTTGGAACAAATGCACTTTCCAATGTTATTAATTATTTTTTAAACCATCAAGATCGATTACTGTGAGTCTATAACTTTTAGTGATATGCTCTGTCTGCTTTGATGTGTGATGCTACAATAAAACAATAAACTTTATGTTTATACGAATATATTCTATTTATCACAGAATATATTTGTACATATATTACAAAATTTTTGGTGTTGGGAAGTTAAAGTCGGAGTCGAAGGCTTTTGAGTTGGACAAAGTTGCTTCAACTCCGAATGCTTATTTAATGTGTTAGATATATTAAATATTTAACATAGATTATTATTCAAAGAGCATAATGTAATATTAAGGACTTTAAATCTGAACAACTATCATATATATTTAATATTGTAGAAGATTTAATTGGCCTTTCCTTATGTGTTTAAACATCCCCCTGAGCTCTGAGGATTCCTTTTATTTTCTACCTGCACTATTACCTCTGTGGTGGGAGTGGTATCTCCTTTTTAAGGCTATCTACGCCTTAAGTTTAAACATACATAATACTTAATGTAGGAATTATAAATATATAATATAAACATAAAAATAGCGCAGATTAAGAAAAAAATTGAGCAGTTTCAAGTTAGGGAGTTTTTGTCAAAGTTGGGAGTTGAGGTTGGACTGCTAAAAGTACTTAGAACTATAGTCATGAGACTGGAAATTTTTCATCTGATCCTATCATGATTATATTAAAATAATCATTCACTACTTTTAAGTAAGAAATGAATGAATGATATTTAATGCACATTACTAGATTTTGAATTGTGTTCAAGCACTTTCCAGTGCATTGGTCCTATAATTCCGAATGCTGTGTGAGTTGTGAAGATGTTGCGATTACACAATGCTAACTCACTCCCACCCTCCTATTACTGGTAAAGGCGGCTTTTCACCCTGCCCTGCGTCGCTATACATCACAGCTTTACGCTTTCCTTATAGATTATTAATATTAGTAGTTGTAAATTTTGTTTTTGGACATTATTAAGGCGATTACAGACTCATTCTATGTGTATGGGTACAGATAAAATGTCTACAGAGTTTGTAAATGAGTGGTACCAGTTTTCCAAGCAGTAGTGATTTTAAAAGTTTAATATTTTCTTTTTGCATTCAACCTTTCCAGTAATATCTTTAATAAGTCATGTTTAGACAATAATAGCAAAACAAAATAACAATAGGTTTGAAGTTCAGTGGCTTTAATATAAGCAAAGTATCTATAGCAATCATGAAAAATATCTGGTTTAAAATTTTAGTGTATTTAAAAATTTTGGACCCCCATGATTCAATTTTTGATAATATCTGGACACATTAGAGCGTATGTGCAACCTAATTCTGTAAAGACGTTACAGATAGCACCATTTGACTAATACGAATTGCTTCATAATACTCTTCTGAATAGTCTTTGAATTATTATATTGTACACTACTTATAATACGACTCGCACTTTAAAAACCGTACAGTTTAATTTACATAGAACAATATTGGCACAACTGCTTTAAATGGAATTGTTGGCGATGCTCAAGGGGTGTTTTTATGATATGAGCTATATTGAATACATAGTTTTTTTCAGAGTGTTATCAATAGTGGCTACTGAGAACGAACGTTTCAAGTTGGAAACAGTCAAAGTGAAATACATAGATTTTACTCTGTGCTCCACTGCAACGGGCAACTTCTCCATTCATGACGAAATCATTATGAAGAAAGTTTTCCCGATCATTGTGCACGACATTTAAAATGTCCAAACAAACACACTTGCAAATATAAATACAACTTTTATGAATATAAAGTTTAAAGTGCTAATTAGAAACTGTTTAATAAAATATTAGAGAGTTTAATAAAATAAATTGTGTCGTGGCAATATCTCAAATTAAGAATAGGTAACTAAAATTAAACATATTTTTATAAATGCAAACCAACTTGTTTCTTTTTATTTAAATAGCTCAACTAATTCGGACGCTTTAGTAGTGTGGTAAACTCTTTTGTTAAATAAAGTATGCTGCCCAAGTATTCCATTATGTAATTCCTGTAATAGAGTAACAAAAAAATGAAGCGGCCTTTGTCGGTCGAGGGAATTTATACATTTAGGGAAATCATATAGCAGAAAACGCCAAGTATAGCTAAAGAAAACGAAGTACTGCGACCAGATTGAAACAGTTTTATCTAAGATCAAGATAAAGTTACAATGTTCGACCCTTGAGAAGAGAAGAAATCATGGAGGGAGTATTATGAATGTGATGATGTATGGAACACTTTGTGGAGTTAACAAAGCTGCTACGTAGAAATTAAGAGAACCTGCTAAATTTTCTCACTTAAATTTCAAATAGTATGTATAAAAATAACATAAATAAAACAAATTAATTATGATCCATATCTTCCTTGAGGATGATGCTATTAGACCGGTTCTTTTTAGAAAGAAGCAGCCTTTCAAAGCATGCAAAAGTCTGATTATGAAAAGTTTACAATCGAAGAATTTAAAATGATGATGAGGTGACAACACTGTCACCTCAGAAATCATAACGAATTCAATTGTTAGCTAATTCTCAATGAGCTGTCTATACTTCCTGTCACTAGTATCCTGTTATAGGTTTCAACTTAGTTTTCTATGAATTGTGTTTCATCATAAGGAATCGCCTATCAAAATTGCTTTTTATGGAATTTTAACACGATTTTATAGAAATAATACTATTCACATTGAATTGAGCTCCCTGCTCCCAAGTAAAACAAGATTAAATATATTTAAAAAAAGTAGTTTCAGAATTTAAAGAGGATTAGATGCTTTGAGGTTCTATGTTTATATGAATATGACTGGAGTATGTTTTAGGCGAGTGGTTGTGTACCTGCCTCCCTTCCCATGGTGATGCTAGTTTTATAAGAGCAAAAGCTATCCCAAAAACCGCATAGGTAAGGCTGGGTCTCACTTGAGAGCAGTTGAGGAGTATTTCCTCTCAACTGGACTAAATACCCGTAGACACTTCTACCCTCTCAAAGAGGAACAATAGGGAGAAAAGGACACCGTGAGAATGAAGGCAAAGAAGAGAGACGCCAGGTTACCTGCGTCATGATTGGTGCACTTCCCTCTTCCAAGGACCCTTGAAAATGCAATGACTTGCGTAACATAAACTATCAATAAGAAACTGCAAGTAAATTTGTTCATTGGCTTGAAGTGTCCCTAGACACTTCTCCAAGGTCATAGTGACCCTCAGGGACTTTCTCCATACCCGGATGCCGCTAGGACCCATAACCCCAACTGGAGTTATCTTGTAGGTCATAGAAGAGTCTAAAGATCCTCTTCTGCATTAATTCGGAGTACGTTCTCTTGTGGGTCATAGAAGAGTTTAAAGATACTCTTCTGCATTAATTTGGAGTACAACCCCATCTATTGCCCAGCGGCATTACAAGTAAGCACTTGGGTATCAGGAACACTGCTGAAATACTAATGCTTGATTTATGCCTCCTCTAGGAGAAGTAGTTATCACCAATAGATCATGAAATAGTTATTTATGATCCGTAGAACTGGTAATAATTCTATCAACTGCAGAATATAAAGGCCATAAGATTCCCCAATAACCACATGCTATTTCTTAATTTATTTATTAAATATTATTATCTGGTATAGGGTTTTCAAAATAAATATTTTCCAAAAAAAGTCAGTATTGTAATTTTTATAATAATTAAAATAGTAATTGCTGAATGTATTATCCACTATTATTGCTGTTACATTTATAATAGTAAAGTTAATTGAAATACCATTTCTTCTTAATGGATAGGAACACATATTACACAAGTAAGTATAAGTGGAACTTGTCACTTTCGATATGTAACTGACCTTTTCTTAGGTAAACAAATTATGGATTTTGTTATTAAAAAATACTGAAATATAAAACTTGACTTGTTTCTTACATGTAGAAAGCCAGGTGTGACAGGCGTCCGTCGCATCGTTCATGAATAGTTTTATTTGCCAGTCATACTGAGATTGAGAAAAAAACTACGTTTGCTAATAGTTTTCTAAATGATTGCGATCCATACTGCTATGAAATAATACAATATCTTTTGAATTGGTGATGTAATTGAAGAATTACCAAGATTAATTTGCGTATAAATTGTTTTTGATTCAACTTGATAAATCAGATAACAATAAACATGTTCATTTAATTGCATTATGTTCGGTTATGTCAGAGGAAGAACTACTTTTCTGCAAACCAATTGAACACATAGCAACAGCAATCATGCATTCTCTAACTTAATTTATTCTACAACGTAGGAAATATTAAATAGAATAGTTGTGTCAGAAAATGTGTTCTGTTCAATATTTAACAGACATGAAAATCTACAAGCACTTGAGAAACGAAATTACCACTGTGGCTATGGATTCATAAGCCTGAATGTTGCGTCAATATGGCCGTAGTTCTTTACACTTTTTTTGCACTTTCTAAACACAAGAGTTAGAAAATTCTGTGTTGCTACTTTATTATGATGCAAGATTGTTATTAGATGGGAAATATAGCGATGAGAATAGATCAACCTGGTGCATGTTGAAGCAGTAAATAAAGGAGCGCTACTGAAACTGTGAGAGCATATTAATAGAAAGTCTTATGAACTTAGATAATAGAAAAATGCTTTCAACGTGTGTATGAATCAAAATATGAAAAATAAATTAAAAAATATCAAAAACCTTTGGGCAAAGGAAATGAGCTTCTATGCTGAAAGTCAAATAATTTTGAGGCGCTATTTTCAATACCTTATCTTTCCTAAATAAAATTTTATGTGGTAGCACTTTTGAAGATAAAATATTATTTTCAGCTGAAAATAAAAAAAGCTGGATTAGCCTACACTCATCACTAGCATTATTAACCATCATATCAAACTTACTTGACTATCAACTTAGTTTTGGTTTAATGTTGTGGCTGCCTTGTTGAAGTATTATCAAACGGAATAGCCAAAATACGTCTTTCATCAATCATTATATAACTGCATGAGGATATATTTACGACATGTATGACAACCATCAGGTTCTCTCCTAGAAAGTGTTGGAAGTTTTCAGACAGTCCAGATTACCAATGTTGAATTGTCATAGAACTGATGCGTATCTTGATTCAAACAGACCAACTATTTTTACGCCCACTGGAGTAAACTTTGCTCAGGTATTGACCAGCACATTCGTACACCACAAAATCTTTGTTCGTTAGTAATGGCAGGTGCATCGTACATCAGACTTCATTCGCACTGATTATGTCAATGCTCCACAAAGTTTTTTTTTAATTTTGCAAGATAATGTTAGCCTCTTTTTTTCAGATAATTACTAATAATAATAAGATTACTTCATTCTACTTACAAAAATTTATATATATGATTGTAGTAAGTCGCTTAAGTCATTTTTACAAAATGATTTAAATTTACAAAAAGTAAACATACATCATCAACGATAAATTTGTAAAATCAATTCTTTATTAGCCAAATTTAAGTTAATATTAAATCTACCACATTTACATTTCTTTATTTTATTGATTGGATAAAAACCGTGTAGATAGATTTGTAAAGGAAACAAGTTTATTTAGTGACTATTCAACTGTTACGACAAATATAAAATATAAATATCGTTTACATTACAGACGCTGACAAAGCCAGTACATTAATTAAAATGTATAAATATTAGAAAAATTCAATGAGAAATACATTTACGTATACCTTTCATTATCCTTGTGATGAAATTAGAGCAAGACCACTTTGTGTTGCTGTACGGTTTTGAAATGTTTTACGTGTTAGTAATTTTAACAACGCTGATGTGCATAAATTATATGTTCTATTTTAGTTTTCGGTTAGATCATGTAAATGTAATCTAAAAAGATGTCAAGTTAAAAAAAACGCTAAACGATTTTAATAGAACTTCATAGACGAACATCTCTTTCCAAACAGTGAATTATTGCAACAATTCAAATTTAATGAAAAATATTATTTGAATCTGTCTTCTTTTAGTAAAAGCAAACATGATATAATTTCATGTAAATATGTATTAATGGAAAGACATTGCATTTAAATGAAAACATTTTTTCTTTTGATATTCGTATATTAGTTAGTAAATCGAAAATTATACCCTTGAAGTTGAGAGTGCTCCAAAAGAGATGTAATAAGAAGAAAATGGTCAAGGCATAACTTTATAGTAGTATGCAGCAATATAAAAGATGAAATAGTAAATTAGTTTAGTAAAATATTCTGTTTGGTTAAATCAAACGTTTATTTAGTTGACATAACAACGTTCCCTTACTAAGAAGAAATTCGAATGTCGAAAGGTGAACAAAAGTGTTTGCACTATAATGTATCAATGTTTAAACTTCTTAAAATTGGTATGGTCAACTATTTCAATTTATTCAAATATTATTTCTTTTTTTGTAAGATAGTGGGACTGATAATACTTTTGAGTATTGAGAGTTATTTAAATATGATGAACTGGGCACTTGGCTGCCGGGGTGCTCGCTTAACTTGTACCCCTCCTCTACAGATCCTACTTGTTCCTATTGAAATGTGTCGATTTTCGAGTGTGAGCAGCTTGGCAAAGTGAATCTGTTTCTATGAAAATCCCTTACTGCTACAGATAAAAATGTTTGCGTTGCAAGCCAATACAAAAGATTAGCATTAATTCTCATATTGATTTGTGTCTGAGTATCCAAATAACCATGAAACGGTCATTTGCTTCTTTTACAAGTTAAAATGCGACAAGCAGTGCGAACAACATTTCCAAAGTTCTCTGAATCCGAAGAATGTGTATAGACACCATCATCATGAAACAAGAATGGTTGTTTTACTAACCTCTTGCAGCAAAAATACTAAATTTACTGTAACTTAAAACTCCCAGGTAAGAACTCCAAGATTCGTTTCGGTGTAAAATTTCAAAATTTATTAACTCTACTTTCGGTTTTCTATATTTTGCACTCCTTAGAATGTCACCCTCAGGCACATCCTTTCCTTAATTTTCCCCGGTTTTAGTAAACATGATGTTCAATTGTGCAAGATTTTATTTTTATTATTGTACTATATGATTTTAATGAATACATTCTGCTATATTTATTAATGAATACAGTTTGTAATGAAGTGTTTTCTCAAACACACCAATATTATTGAATAAAAACATGAGTTGGAGTGATTGAAGGCCGCAGAAAGGAATATAGACAGGTGTTAGTCCCAAGTTTAGCGGATAACTGGGAATGCGGCCTCAAGCGCTTCAGCTTTTGGGCTTACTGATGTAACCATGCACTCACGAAGGCAGCAAGAGCACCGATGTCATTCGCTTACATTTCAGTAATGAAGTTTATTAATAGGCTACACGCATATCCTTAAACCGACCAACAATCTGTCAACTATTCACTGGAATCATTGTTACAGCAGACAACAAAAACTAATAGTGAGTTCAAAAGTATTCAAAATGCCCAAAACAAGATAGACAGATAATTTTGAAGAAAGGGAAATAATGGAAATGATTCCAAATTCTATTTAGAGCTGCGTTTTGAGTCTAAATATTTTCTAGGGGATTTAAAGCTAGAAATGAAAACATTTAAATGTTATTTAAATTAACACATTTTAAAATTAAGTTATTTAATTAATTATTAATTAAAGTTATTTAAGTTATTTTAAATAAGATTTCAATCCCCAGCTGCTTGAACTACGTTCGTTTCCTACGCTATCCTCTCTCTACCAAACAAAATTCTGGCTGTTCCACTAAATTTAAGTTAGATATAATCATGTGAACAATAGATTAAAACATTTTGTTCTAATATTTTATTTTTAAAAAAAATTATTGCAATATTAGTAGTTCCATGTTCTATTATTATGTATTACACTATGTTTTAAGTACTGCAAAGCTGCAAAGTAATAAACTTAAAACATAAAATAAATTTTTTATGAATGCAATCATGGAAAACATTTAACTTGTGGACATATCCCATGTCGAAGGGATGCTAAATAGGTAGTATACTCTGTTTATTTGGGTGCCGTAACTCTTAAACATTATTAAGTTATAGAACAACTTGTCAATGAATTCTCTTTCAAAATGAACATATCAATAAAGTTGCATAGTAAAACAACTCTTCAAAACATTTGAATTATTATTATGGTCTTATCACAACAGTCAATATACAAAAGTCATTATTTTGAGCGAACTACATGGTAGCCTGTAGTATGGAGAAATAAATATATTTCAAAAGTCATCTACGGCACTTTTTCGGCTGGTTAGAAAGTTACTTTTTTGGGACAGCTGGATTATTATCGGACATGGAATGTTGGGAAGGTCGCTTGTCTTATCAGCGCCTTGATAACACGTAATATCAATAGAGACATCACTGACCTTTCCCAACCTGCAATCTCTTTAAATGACTGTAAAGTAAACACGTTTCATTAGAACAAGACCAAGGTGTCAAGGCCCTCTTCTCTAAATTAATTACATACGTACCATCAAAAGAATTATTAGCTTTAATTTATTTTAATCATAAATTCTAATTATCCTTTTTATTAATTAGTATTGCATTCCACAGGGGAGGGGAGGACTCTAATCAATGTACCACAAATTTATAACCATGTAGTTCATTTTCAATAAAATTGTAATCAATCTGCCAAACAAATATAATTATAGAGTTTTAAATTTTAAACAGTATACCATATTTATTATTATGCAGTTCCTTATTCAATAAAATTGTAATAATGTTTCACGCATATATAATTATGCAGTTCATTATTACTTAACAATGTAATTAAGCTTTCACGTGCATATAATTATGAACTTTCTTAAATTCGTTTAACTCTAGCTTAAAATGTAGAGCTGTCAAGATTTTAATTTCGTTTTATCAAAACCGTAGATAATTGAATTCATTTGTATAATGATTCTAATGTTGCTGAACGAATTTGTAATGTACGATGAAAACGCATAGGGGAGACGAGAATCAAATGTTTATTGTTTGTTGTTAAAAAAAAAGAAATTCTCCTTTAACAGAATTAAAAATTAGTTGATGAAATTTAAATCTTGGTTGTTTTCTTATAGGAATACTAAGAACTATAGGTTTAAGTGTAGGGATTGTCATAGAGGTCTTCATTATTTCTGAATTAATACCTCATATTCATACATTTCTAAATAATGTAAAGCTTTATGATTAATAAAAAGTCACGGTAGTTCTCATTATAGCTTATAAAACTGTGAATGTTATTTTAAAACCACATTCTAAACAAATGAGACATACATCTGCAGTTGGTAAGACAGATATTATCAAAATGGAATTATTTTTGGGCACTTTATATTACTTTTCACTCATTCATTTCATTTTGAATAAAACTATCGTTTATTCAAACGATTTGACATTTTTGTAAAATGTTCAGGGTTGTGGTTGCTATAGGCGTACTTTTTTTTTTTTTAAGGAAAACATATTCAACAATCATTAGAATTATTAATCTAAAAGTTCAGAATATATGCTCTAGAGTAACCAATAAAAAAAAATGTAATAATCAATTAAATATGGTAGAGTTGAACGAATGACTCCTTGTATGAATGTTTTAAAGATTTTAAAGTATAAAATACCCTGAGACAAGAAACGTAAGAATATGTCAATGGAGAAGTAATTTTACTCCTATGTGGCTTAGTAATATTCATATCATAAACTAACTGTACGTTTCATACTTTTTTTAGTGAAGTGGTTTACTTGACGTGTTAATTTCTATTAATGGAGGTGGTTGTTTGGTACTGCTATAATTCGAGTTAAAAGAAACAAAAATGTTGCACCACACGCAGGTGTCACTAACTCGAGAAGACGCTTAAAATTTGTGCTTGAGAATTTATTTGTTTGTAAGTAACTATCTTTAAAAACAGTCCCATCAGTTACATTGTTACTATTACATAGTTTCATTTGATTATCGTCAAATATATTGGCAAATCATAAGGCCAAATTATTTTGCATGATTAGTGTTTAAACACGCTGTTATGTTATAAGAGGAATGACTAGTCATTATGGAGAGAGGAAGTAAAGCTGCAGAGATAGTTGTTTGTGTATAAGACAGATGAAAATGAACTGCTAAGCGATTAATGGCTACTGACCAGGGTGGTAGGATGGTAGGCGGCTAGGGAGGTCATCAGAAAGGGTGATGTTGAAGGGCCAATCAACTAAAACTCCTGAACACTAGGGAATGGCCAACCAACAGGCATGGTGGAAGTAACGAAAAAGGATAGGCAGCAGGAGTGTCAGTTGAGAGGGTGTGGGAGTGGGTGTAAATAAGTGAGGGCGTGTTGAATCAGTTTGAGAGAGAGCAACAGACTGTGTGCCAGCCAGGAGAGCAGAGGGCTGACTGAATTAGGAGGGAAGACCCTTTAATCACCCCCAATGGGTAATAATCCCAAATTTGTAATTATATAGGTAATCAATTGACAAACAACAAAAAGATATGTTGTTGACAAACAATAAAAAAAAACTAAAGAGGCTTATCAATTACCAGCGGAAACAAATGATAACTAATTAAGCAAAGAAATATTAAAAAAAAATATATATTTATGACTTGCGATTGCAGGGACAAACGAAAAATAGTTTAAGTGGAAAATTATTGTAATTACATATTTATTAAATAATTTATTTTTATTCATTATAAAAATGTATTTTGTTATTATTTTTCTTATTAAATAATAAATTAAAAACAATACCAATGAAAAACATTATTTTTACAACAAACATTTATGAGTTACTACACCATAATTAAATATTTGTTATTCAATATCGTCTGAATACATTCTCTTAGTTCTACGTTTACGTCGAATTTTACGTTTACATCTCATATGTACGTCGAACTATTGAAGTAAGTAGTTCTTAGCATTTACTCTCTTTTTTCTTGGTGTATTTAGTCGTCTCTTATAGACTGTTTTATTTTGATCATAATCAAGATGTAATCCATAAACATTACATGTATATAAAATTCAATATAAACAAAGTACATAAATACATGAAAAAAAGAACAAACTGACAGTCTTTGATTTTCGGTTAATCGTTATCAGGAGAGAGTAAAGAGAGGATATATCACACCGCGTAACAGACAGAGATGGAATCCAACAGTGCAGCAACTTATGAATCAGGTCATAGAGTCGAGAAATATTATTAGTTTGAAGCGAGGAGAGAGATAGGAAGGTAAAGAATAAGAGAAATCGTCTAAGGAAAAGTTAAGTTACTTGTAGAGAAGTGCAGTGTAAAAAGAATAACAAAAGCACAGTAAAAGGTGAAATATATTACTAACAACGAAAGAAACTTAAAGGAAAGTCAAAAGATAATAAAAAACTGAATAATAGAAAAAGTAAATAAAAGAGAAATGTTGACAAATCAAAAATATTAAGACCTAAATAAAATTCAGGTAAAAATATCTACTGAAAGCTGGATTAAAATAATAAACAAATAGAAATAGAAATAAATGAATTTTCTATTCATGCATATAGAAATATATTTCTATACATATATGCATAAACGTTATATATGCATAAACGTCTAAATTACAGTAAGAAAATTAGAAAAACAGTGAGTATCAGTGAGACTCTGACGAAGTGTACTTCATTTGGTTCAAAGATTTTTTCATTCCCATTTTGTTATTATTCTTTTTTCTTACTGTGGTTTAGATGTTGATTTTTATTTCCCTTGATTACAGTGAAATCTTGTAATATATATATGATCAAACCACAATAAGAAATATGGGAAAACAAGACAAAGATTTTTCAACCGTAACAAGCGGTCTTCATCCGAGTCAAAAACCCAACAACCCAAATCAGTTGGGTTTTTGACTCTGACGGAGACCGCTTGTTACGGTTGAAAGATCTTAGTCTCGTTTTCCTATTTTCTTATTGTGGTTTGATCATTGATTGTTATTTCACGTGTTTATGTGAAATCTTTATATATATATATATATTATATATAAATATATATTGCTTTGCAGTGTTTGATCAGTACCCCAGGTGCAAAACAAACTATCATTGTCAACATTTTAATTTAATTTAAAAATGCTTTCATGTGTTCACAAAACAAAACAGAATAAGGAATCATTAAAAAATCAACAATCGGTCTGATAATAAACAAGAAATAATTAAGTCGTGTTCGAAAAAATTATCGTAAGTAGATTGTAAAAAAATAAATATACTTACAATAGTAAGGATATATAAACATACAAAACTATCGATTTTTACAATAGAAGGAAAATGAATATGAGATTACTGTTTGATGGTCACACAGGTAATCGTAATTACCTAAGAAACGAATTCTCACTAAAGAACCCAAAAAATCTTCACAAAAAATTAAAAAAAGAACTTTACTTTAATAGAAACTTCTGTGGAAATCAACTTAATTTCTTTGTGACAATTTTATATTTAATTCATTTGTCAAAAATAAACTTATGATTAGCATTACTTAGATATAAATACTATCATGGCATTTAAAGAAAAAATGATAATTTTCTTTTTACAGTATGACAATAAAGACAAAATTAAGTTCCTTAGATGAGGTACTAATAAGATATTAAGGAAAGTAATGAACACTTGAGTGAACTTACACATTTAAGAAAACCCGTATTTTTATAGATAAAAATCCAGATTGTAGTTTAATATAAATACTGGGTAGGACTGGATTATAGCAATTCATATTTTTAGTGCTATTAAGAGAGTGTAGGAGACAAGTGTAGGAGTGAAGTACAAGAGGTAGTAGGATGAAGGTATAGTGGTGAGACGAAGAACAGTCTGTGGACGATGGTGTGCGATGACGTCAGGGGCCTCAAGGGAGGCTGTGTTGGTGGAGGTTGGAGGGAGACAGAGCGCGCTGTCGACTTGCAAGGCCAGACACAGGCATCTTCGTGACCTTGACTCTGGAGCAGTCATGTGCGCCCTGAACCCGTACCGTACCCAAATATAACCAGCCACCTCAACATCCTCTCTGCTAGTCGAGAAGAGAGCATCAAATATCGCTTTCCTACATATTTCCACAAATATCTGTCACTCTAACAACATAGTCTGGAAATAAGTGTACAATGCGTTAGTCGCTATGGTGACTCTGAGTTCTTGAGGTGTAATATCTAAGGGAAAAACTATGGAGAAGTTCTAATTCTCCCAATGTCATCTGACGTCAGGTTTCCATTCCGATATGAATATACGCTCAAGTTTCCAATGTCAATTTTATGAATTATTTCTAAATTTATATTATTTTCAAAAATAAATATTCTGTTTAGCATATGCTTAATATACTGATAATTTTGTAAAGATATGCTTTCCTAAAAACTGCGTTTATTTTCTCGTTATGGGTTGTGTAGTTGATTAAAAACGAGTTCTACCTTTGCCAGATTTCTAATGATAAATAGCTATTGATTTATTATATGGAAAGAGATTTTCTTTCCGACTGTTGATAAACAATTAAAATCTAGTAAACGTTGTATATATTTTCATTTAAGAAACACATTTCTTGTTTTAAACAACAGAATACACAAAATTATAATATACATAGATACATTGACAGTCTATAAATTGAAACATCATATAATATCATAGGGTATTATGTATTCCATTATATGATGTTATGGGATAAAATGAGTTAAGTTTTAAAGTAAGAAAAAAAAACTTTTAATGGAGACATATAATTTATAGTCGGTATAGAGGTAGTCCGGTTTAGAAAATGCTTCGAAATTTCTGTCCTAGGAAGTAGGGTTCTAATAGGAAACAAGTTGTCTAATCGGTACTTAGTCAATTCGCCTACTGTGGAGTACTTTCACACATCGTTTAGCCCACAACTTCATTATAAACTAATTATACCTTTATAATTTGAAGATGGGCAGTTTGAAAGTTTCCTGAAAAATGAACATGCTTAGGAAAACCCGTATTTTTATAGATAAACTCCAGATTGTAGTTTAATATAATTACTGGGTGGGACTGGAGTACAGCAATTCATATTTTTAGTGATATTAAGCACTGCTAATAATGAAACTTTGAGCTCCTCAAAAGGACACTATAAAGTTTCCTTTATAGTCAGAAATGGTAGATCTTTTCGCCAGCTCTCATTCTTCTGCCAGATAAAACACAAGCAGCACAGGACAAAACTTTTATTGAAGTAAAAAATAATGTTCGTCAAGTGTTGATTGACTTTAAAAGAACGATTTGAAACACCCGTGATGATAACTTTATGGAAGCAGCGTGTAGATTGTTTATTTTATTTCAAATGGAATTAGCAGTCAAGGCAGAATGTTTATGGAACACTATGCCAACACGGATATACAGTTATATGTAATACTGATAGTTCTTTTACCATCAAGTGAATAGAAAAATATAAATGGTCTGTGCCTCTGAAGTTTCAACATTTGAAGAACTGATTATGAAGATCTCTGTAAGGTCACAATCATTTCAATTGGCTTAATAACATATGTAGAGGAAAAGAAAACAAGCAGTATATGAAAAGAGTTCAAGACCCAGTTATTTTTGGGAATATCTTCAGTCAAAAAATTCAGGAATCGCCTCCGACATATAATACTCATGAAGGGAATACTTTACCAATAGGTAACCACTTGAACCTCTCAAAAATGAAGAGTTGTTTATTAAGGGAAAAAAAATCATGTTCAAAGAAGAGAAGGAAAATACTAGTGAATGGATACGTCGATGAAAACGAAAGTTGTCCTATCTTATGTTGACAACTATAAATCAACTGTCCTAAAATTCTTACAAAAGTTCAAACGAATACAGAACAAACTAAAATTTTTTTTATAAATTTAGCTATTTACAAATTTATTATTAGCTATACGAAAGTGGTATAAGGAGTTAAGTAGAACTTCTCATAACAAGTGCATACCACATGGCACAATCATACCAGATTAGGCAACTTTTAAATTTCAGAAATCAATTGCTGGTTCATAAAATTTTCGATGTGATATTTTTTAATCAATGCTCTCAGACCAATCAAGTGTTTTTCTTGTGAAATGTGTTTCTATAAAAGGAATATATATAAGTGTTTGTCGGCGATTTAAATATGAGTTACGATTTCCTGGTTTATATGTGTTAGTATGTTTTATGAAAAGCTGCATTGTAAATACATTTTATTTATTCTGGTTTATACATGAGATATGTATGTCTTTTTTTTTAAATAAATATTGTTTTATTTTCGTTTTGTTTATCCCAATTAATTGAAACAATTGTTTGTTCAGAAGTATAATAACAAAGTTTTGACTAAGAATTTTTTTGGGCCTTTATTTCTGCGAACCAGTTTACAAATTTATTATGTAATAAAACTGAAAAATGAAGATATTATTTTTTTGCTTTTTTATATATATTTTTTTAATTTTTTAACCATATTTTTTCACTGTTCTATTTAGTTTTGTTTTGGCCTGTTTTGTATTGAACAGTTGAATTACTTTCTAGCCACTGATTCAGAAATCACTCTGTAGTTATTAATTTGTAATGACGTTTTAATTATGAAGTAATATTTTATTATTTAAAATACGAGATTTTCATAGTACTAATTGAACACTGTATTGCTGTAAAATCATATCTGCCCTACTGAATAATCAGGTCTTTCAAACATGTCAGTTTCTCGTGGAATTTTAATACTAGTACTATGTACATAATTCGAACTTGTTTTTGAACATTTGAGTATTTATTTACCTTAAATTTCAAAACGTTCTTTATATTTCGCTATATCAATCCATTCACAATAATATTGTATCCCTTAAATTTAACCTGTAATTAGCCTTCAACCTCTTAGTTTAGTTTGATACTCAGTATTACTAAAATCTAATATTAATATATTGTATCATGTTAAAAGTAGAGTGTTTCAAGCTTTGTTATTCTATATTGTATTGTATATGGTTCAAATTCTAAATTGATACGAATTTCTTGGAGTTATAAAATATATAATATATAATAGATGAAACGTTATATATAAAAATATAATTCACGCATAGATTAATAAACTTACAGTTCTTAATTTCAAAATGAATGTTTAATAAGAATACGTATATGACTGTAAATTTAAGAAATGGCATGCCAATTTCTTAATTTTGCAGGTTTTTAAAATTTTTACGTTTTATTTGACGTTAAGGAAAAAAGTTGTAATGGGTGATGCAGAAATAAACTGTAATAAATCAGATATGTTTGCAAATTTTCTCTAATTTTTTTTATTTTTAAATATTTGATTTTATATGTTTTGTTATCCTATTGTATATATAACCTATCCTATAGTTTATAACCTTTTCAGATTTAGAAGTAGGTACACTTTACAAGTTATCCAAATATAGCACTTCAAGATGTTATCAAGGAAATAAATTTGGTGCATTAGTCACGAGCACATAGTGATAAAAGAAAGTACTACACTTGTAATTGCAGAGTAATATAAGACCTTGTATATTTCTAAATATATTTAATATTTAGACATTTTAATTTAATTATAGACATTTTCTAAATATATTTAAATTTTTAAATATATTCTTCTAAACCAAAATTACGTAGGAAGAGTTTCCAACAAAATAAGAGTGTAGTACCCTCCCATTCAAATTGGAAGTCATTTGAGCGTTTCTATAGTACACATGTTATAGAACGTGTTTGTGTTACAAACACCCAGACAGATATTGTTTTTTATTTTCATAGATTCAATATTTTTCTAAGGTTTTCTAACTATTTACAATTTACAAACTAATATATTTTATTGTCAATTTTACGTTTCTAAATTAAAAAAAGTTCACGTTATTTATATCTAATACTGCAACTAAAGTAAATAAAATGCTATTTTTGACTGTTTAATTAAATAAAATTAAAAAGTAATATTGAATTTAAATATGTTCATGAATACCAAACAAAAGTTCTAAGCAGTAGTGGTTTGAAATATTAATAAATGCTTGCAGGGAAGACAATCCTAAGCATATGACAGTCCCTAAGCTCCAGTCAACTGACGGTTTTGTCTCCTTTATATTGAGCAACTATTTACATTGACGTGGTTTCAATTTTAGTAAGTGAATATGATTGATGTTCATGATGCTTCACAAATTAGACATTCTGATCCTCTATTTATAGGATGTCACCCTTATTTTCATTACGTGGAGGGGGGTGGGGGAGAAAAAACACCATTGCAGTTTTTACGATCTTACTTAAGGACCTTCACTTAGTGCTGAAACAGGTGCAAAAAGTGTGACCCATTTCTTTATTTGGCACCTTTTATTTGTCATAGGTGTGCCACGCTCCCGGTTTTAATATACATAGAGAGTATACATATACGACCCTACTTAAGTTATTAATTTTTCATCTATTACGATAACCTCACATTGTACTGTTTCCAACACCCGTCCCCTTCTAAGGACAGTACGCGAATGATTTTCATCTCACATGAAAAGTCTGGTATCATAGTCAAGACTTGAATGTGATTCTTCGTTAATGAATGACTAATAAACTTACGAATCACTCAGACATAAGGTAAAACGATTTGAACTTAGACTTAACATGAATGCACTTCAGGATCAGAGTCTAAACTATCGGAGTACTTTTGATGAACATCACTTTTTGATGAATCTGGGTCTGCGAAGGAGTACTGCCACAAATAGCCAGCCTCTGTGCCATCCATAACATTGTAAATGTAACATTTTGGGTAGGTGATGCTTGAAAACACCAGGGATAGTAATCTGCATGGGTTTACCTAGAAGAAATCTTGTAATCAGGCTCGTCTCTTGCTACCGTCTCTTATAGGGGCTCAGAAGTCCCCAGGAAAATGGGGACATTTTCTTGTTTTTCTTGATAAATGATAGTTGCTGAGTAAAAATAAAACTGAAATCTCTATATCTTTTTATTCTTATATCTGCAGACTATAACCAACATAACAATTTTTTATAATATATTAATTTGTTGGTGTGGCCCCGCAGTTGTCGAGTAGGATTAAATTTAAAGGGTACTGTTCCGGGACCAACACTCGTCCCCTCCTAGAGACAGTGTGCGCCTGATCTTCATCTCACTTGAATAATTTGGTATCATGGCAATTACCAGATTTGAATTGGGTAATTAGAATTTGAATTAATTGTTTGAATACAGGTCACAACGCTTTACGGATCTTAATAAATATGTGAGTTGTATCAGTTCTTATATGTGTTCTATGTGTGTAATATTATTCGTCCACATGGTCAGTTTCTTATTTTGTTTATTCATATCAGTAATTATGAACGCAGTTGAAGCTGCACCCTCCTGGGGACGGCCCTGCATGCAATAAGGAAATGTCTCAACACACAGTGTCAGTGCATGCTTCTCTTTCTCCATTCCAAGAAGACCATCTTACTTAAACTTACTAGGTAAAACAAATAAGTGTTGCAACTTCAACAAGCATTGGATTCGTTGTTTTTTAAATTAAGAGACGACACCCAATGCTTTATAAAATCATAAATTTAATGAAATAAGCACTCGGGAAATAATAGACCTACCTCATTGTTCCCTAGGTGCATAAATATCTATGTATTCTAGTTAGATAAAATAAAATTGGAAATTCTGTACTTAAAAGTTTAAAAGTAATAGGGAGAATCATACGTTTTATTATATGAATAATACAGTTAAAGACGATCTACGAAAGTTTAATAATAAATGGATATGTTAGACATTATTTATTTATTATTAACTATTTATAGATATGAAGTTCAGCCTAAGACTGTTTTTATAGAGACCTTAAAATATAAAAATATGTCACAACCATTATTTTTTTTTTACTACTATATATTAGTTAAAGTATTTTAAGAAATAAAAGTGAAATTTTTGAGTAACAGGTAATTTCATATATTTCAATACATTTGTATAGAGTTGTAAACATGTTGGTATAAATTGATATGGATATCATTTATGAAATATTATTTAATAATGGATCTTGAAAGTCTAGAGAACAAATCTCACGATCTCTGAGCTGACCAAATAACAGGGTATCTTAATACAAACATAGCTTGCTCGTGAGGAATCACTTTGAAATAACCGAGTTAGTGCTAAACTGCGACTTTATGGGTGTGTGGAATATAGGTTTTGAAGATTGAAGTCAAAGCATACATAAGTAATAAGAAGGGACATTTCATTGATTTAATTAAAGGATTTACATTTACAGGTTTTAGTTTTGAAGGGGTAATTGCGAGGAATAATGAAATGTTAATTAGCACCTGTATGGCGGTGTCAAGACTCGTTAAGACGGGATCGTGACAGACCCTGCTGTTGTAGCTCAGTGTACTGCAGACCCTCCTCTATCAACAATACTCATTTGCATTGAATGCTGAAATTATAAAACGACTAACCACCTTGTGTTGTTGTAAAAGAAATAAACCATCATCCTGTTAAGTTTAGAAAATGCATTCTTATTACCATTTATGACCTTACAAACAAGTTTATAAACTGTCTCAGTGATTTCGTTGATGTTTCCGCTAGAGTTTATGTCAAAAATAAGTCATTCTCAAACAATATGCTATCGTTTTTTTTATTTTAAGCAATGTGAAAGTACCTACTGATACTAGTTCATTGTTGACACATGTTACATTTCTCTGGTTTTATTAAATAACAATGCATCAATGAGGCAAACACACTAGTTACTTGTTTCCACTATCCTCACTTGTGGCTGTAAAACTAATATAATAACTGTCACACACAAACTGCTTTCATTTTATTGCATGAAAATTGTTTGTCGGAATTTATTATTTACTAAGTAGATTAGTAAAACTAGAAAAATCAACTTTGTTATTTTGACTAATTTACTTTATAATAGGTCCATTAACTTATATTTCTTTTTTATATTGATGTAGGTGGTATTGATATGGATGGGTGGGTGTATTAAAAACGAGGTTACACTACTTCGTAGATCTTATTTATTTATTTGTTGATGGTGATTTTAGTACTGCGTCCTAAGAACTATTGTACTTTCCCCCGTTCTATACTATAGTTTCCCAGTTAGCTTCAACGCCTCCAAGAAGATCAGCACTTTTGCTGGGTCCAACGGTAAAAGCTCTTCTATGGTTTTGTTGAGTATCCCGAAGCACCTGCCTCTGTGTAACACAGTGGCTTGACAATCAGCCAGCAGATGCAGCGGTGTTTCTTCCTCAACCTTGCAGAACCTGCACAAACCATCATTGCTAATGCCCATTTTCCAGAGATGGCCATTAAATTTGCAGTGACCCGTTAGAAAACCGGTTAAAATCCTTAGATTATTTCTGCTCCTTTCCATACAATTAAAGATTTGCCTATTCTCAAACTAATTGAGAAGTATCTTTGATTGTCTGTGTCCTTGAAGAGAAACCCAATATTGTTTCCTGTTTTCTCTATCCTCTTTCTTAAGGAGTTCTTGTATAGTGTGTTGTCCTATACCACAGTATGGTTCTGGACCTATATTCGGTTTCTGCTCCTGCTTGTCCTGGCACCCAGTAGAGAGAGATCCTGTTCCTCATACCCAGGAGATTGAGTTTATTTTTACAGTTCAGAACCATCTTTGAGCTAATAAGGTTTGAGCTCAATGCTTTAATTGCTGCTTGACTATCAGGCATTATTACTATATTCTTTATCCATAATTAATTCTCATATCTTTTGATCGCAAGGATTTCAGCTTAGAAGATACTGGTGTAAATGCCCATAGATTCGGAGTATTTAGTCTTAGGCCCAAATACTCCAGCTTCTGTACCTTCCGCTGTCCTTGACCCATCTGTATACCATCGGATCACATTTCCTCCAATGTCCTCTTTGTTACCTTTTCTAATTCCTTCTTTGGTACCAAGATATTCTTGGAAATTCTTTTGGAATTCAAATACTTTACCCATATCATACCTTGGTGACATGAGTATCGGATGTTCTTTCGCAATAGGGTGTTTATCCCCCCTCCCATCGTACTACTATTCCTCCTTGAATTTCAGTTTTTAAAAGGTTAAGGATAGTTTTCTCTGCTGTCCTTCGAATTTCTTGATGGAGGGGACTAAGCCCACAATTTTCTCCATTCTGGCAGAAGGACATGATCTTAAGGGTCCCGTCATACAAATGCATGCGAGTCTTTGAATTTTATTCAATTTCTGCTGTATATTAACCTGATTCGTTCTTTTACTCCAAATAATCGCCCCTTAGGTGATGATAGGTCTCACCATAGTGATATACATCCAGTGCAGTACTTTGGGTGAACATCCCCACAACTTGCCTGACATCCTTCTGCATATCATTAGGGCACATATTGATTTTTGGATATCTTATTAATATGCTGGTTAAAGGTGAGTTTCCTATCTAGTGTAATACCTAAATATTTAGCTTCATCATTTAATTCAATGGTAACTCCATTTAGCCTAATAGGTTTCATGCGTTCCATTTTTCTTCTTTTAGTAAATGCAACTAGCGTCGTCTTCCTGGGGTTTATACCCAGGCCGGTCATTACACACCATTGTTCTGTGGTTTTAATTCCACCTTGTACTAGGTCGCATAGAGTGTCTTCAAATTTGTCTCTTGCAATCAGAACTATGTCATCAGCGTAGCCCTGGCACCGAATGCCTTCCAGGGTTAGCTTCTCTAATAGTTAATCTACTACCAGGCTCCACAATAGTGGGGATAACACACCCTCTTGTGGACAGCCTCTCGTGGTATTCATCAGTATAGTTATCTGGCCTATACTGATTTCTACTCGTACTTTCCTAGTTCTAAGCATTTCCCCTGTCCATCTGGTAAGGGTGGTATTTAATTTCTTTTTACTGAAAGAGTTCTTGATGGCTACATGCGTAGTATTGCCTAAAGCTCCTTCAATGTCAAGTGCTATTTCCTTTGCTTTGAAAGCCTCCTCTATTTCTCCTGTTAACTGATACAGTGCGGTATTTGTTGATCTACCCGCTCTGTATGCTGACAGTGATGTAGAGGTCTTGATCTAATTACTGTGTTTCTGATATAATTATCCACTATGTTTGCAACTGCCTTTAACATAAAACATGTTAAGCTTTTTGGCCTATAGGACTTGGGTAAGGTGGTGTCTTTGCCCACCTTAGGTATGAAAACTACATTTGCCCGCGTCCACATCTGGGGGATATGCCCCAGGACCAAGCTACTTCTATAAATCCTGATCAGTGAACGGATAATTGTCGAACAGCAATTGTCGAAAAAATTCAACTAAAAATATATTTCAATACATTTAAATTACACTGAAAAACACTCAGAAAAAATACAACAACTATTTTGATATTCATCGTCATCAGGAGTGTAAAGTAATCCTTCTGATGATGATAGTGGTTCATGATTTTTTATTAGTGTTTTTTCTCTGTTATTTTATTTTGAATATATCATAAATATAACATATGTCAAAAGTTAGCCTCAACAGAACGGTCAGGTCTCTCACCAGTAGAGTTTACCAGTATAGTTGAAGTGGTATTCACAATTTAAGTTGAAGTAGATTCAATATTTACATTAATTATTCTTCCATTAGATTACTGTTATCAAATTCCATAATTTCTGGATGTTTATTTACCGATTTGAGGACATCTGTCATGAGATCCTTCCATATTCAAAACCATGCCCAAGTTATTCTTTTAAGGCTCCAAGATTTTTATATTTTGTCAAACAAAAGTTTTGTAGAAGTTTTTTTTTTATTTAATTTTGAGAATGATGTATTATCTCCTATTGAGATTCTTATTTCACTAAAACTCTTATTTTACTATAGGTAGAGCACTTGCCAATTTTATGAATTATACTCGTTTGATATGTAAGGTTATGAAGTGTTTATAGTAAGATAATACGTTATCCGATATTTCATGTTTATTAAATCACCAGAGATGTTGCATAAAATGTTTGTCGTGTTATCATGAAAACAGACAAGTTTTCAAGCTTCAATATTACCCAAACTAATGGAATCTTAAAGCCACTATGAATATATGTCTGACAATTAGTTGTGCAAACGAGTGTACACGTAGATTTATTGCAACACATTCACTAGACATCTCTTCTTCACCCGAGCGAGCAACATAAATTACATGGTTATTTTGAGTTTCTTTTTAGAGTTTTTGAATTTTTATATCCTTGCACATTATATTAACTGTTTAAAACATCTTCAAATTTATTTTCCTGACCAACAAGAATACGTTTGATTTGATTTTGAGAAAAAATGTCTAACTCAATGTAAACAAATCCGATAAGTGCAGCAGGTATTCCATTGGTCTAAGTTCAGTTTTCAGTTTTTATAGCTTTATTGACCTTTGCAAAAATCGGAATTTCTTGAAAATTTGTTCCATTGATTACTAATTTTACCTTATTTAAATATAAAGATGATATATAGAGATGAAATTTAATTTCTTTATAATTATCCGTTAAGCGTTAATAAAACATTTTTTGAAATCCTAATATGTAACATAATGCTTATTCGCCTCCATATAATTTGAATAAATAATTATTCTGCTCATCTTCTTAAAACGTGCTTTTTTATTATGATAATTTCAATAGAGTATAATTTCATTGGGATCTGAAATGCAATTCAAATTGTATGACCTGTCCAATAGGCACAACCTTAAAGAATTAATCAGAACTAAATTTTTATATTTTATTGCAAACTAACCTTTGTGGTTGTTGACAAATTCTGAAACCTTTTTCATTAATACCATTTTCAATTCCACAATAATTCAAAAGTTTCAACAATCCATAGTTTATAGTTTAGGAGACAAAAAAACCACATTTTGGCCAAAAAAGTGACTTTTTCATGATCAAATATTGAATCAAAACAAAATAGAAAAGAACTAAGTTATATGACTCATTTCTGGTTAAAGTATGAATTTGATTCATCAAAGAGTGTGGGCTGTAGCATACCCCAACTTTTGGCTTCACTCCTACCGACATCCAAACAGACATCATCAAAAAAGCGTCAAAAAAGGGCTTCAGGGACGTCAAAACATGTAAATCCGTCAAAATCTGGAGATTGATTTTTTTCATGATTACTGTACTTTACTTATAATAAAGTAAAAAACAGATATTTTTTTCAATAAAATGTACAAATTTTGACTTATCTATATAAATAAAATAATGATTTTGTCTGTACATTGCTTAGAACTGACTCAATTCAAGTTTTCTTTACGTTTCATACATTGGAGAAACCGAATCCACCCTTAGAAAAATTTCTGTCGGTTTGTCGGTTTGTCTGTTTGTCCGCAAAACTTTGTCACAAGTAAACTCAGCTACCATAAGACATATAAAGCTGAAACTTTTACAGTAGATTTGGGTAGGTCTAACTTAAAATATAGGCTCTGAATTATTTGGAAATTTAACGTACAAGTGAAGTTATGGACGTTTAAAGCAAAAACGTTTGTCACAAGTAAACTCAGCCACCATAAGACATGGCGAGCTGAAACTTTGACACTGGATTTGTGTATGCCTAACTTAAAATATAGGCTCTAAATAGATTCATAATTAAGTACAGAAACGAAGTTATAGGGCTTTAAGCGTATTTTCCTAACTTCACAGACAAGTTTGTTTTGAAAATACACAGGTAAAGCAAGTAGGTATTGTTAGTTGATTTTAATTTCAATTGAGCTTATGAATATATTGCGTATTTGACATCATTGAAAAAGTGTTTCCCAGAGTTGAGGATGTACTATCTATTACGAATAAATAGTTTTGTAAACGAGAAATTCTCAACTGTTAATACGAACAGGGAGGAAAAATCAACAAACAAGTTCTTACGCTATATCATACCGAGGAAAGACCTTACAAGTCAGTAAAGAGATTGGATTAGTGATGAAGAAGTAGTTCATTATCTAATTGAATTTCTTGACTCTGAATTTATTTCTCCTGGACTGCCTGCTCATGAGTAAAAACTTAAAGTAGGAGAACCAATCATGCTGCAATTTAGTAGCAGTAACAAATTTCATGTTACGAAACATGAGTGCCCCAAAACTGTGTAACGGGACACGACTCTGAGTTTGTGCTCTACACAGATGTGCCATAGAGGCGGACATAATGACTGGATGTGGTATTGGGGAGTCTGTGTGTATACCACGCATACCATTGATTCCGAGCCACTGTCTGTTTCCGTTGAAATGATTGCAAAGTATCGTCAGAGTCTATTTTGCAATGATGTTAACTAAGTCGCAAAGGGAGACTTCATCTAACGCAGGAATACAAGGTAGCGAAACCAAGTTTTTCTCACATGGTCAAATGTAGTTTATTTGCTCAAGGGTCAGAGGTCAGACTCTTTCTTCTACCATGAACCTGAAGGACAGCTAATGTAGTGTATTTAGAGTCATTTGTTTAACACTGTAGTAATAATGGTATTTTCTACTGTTCTATAATTTCTAATGACATTTTGGAATACCAAAAATGACGGAACTTCTGACTCCGTCAAAGACGGGTACGTTTGCTATGTATTATATATAACTATAAACTTTTTTTTAATTTAATATTTACTTAATAAATACACTGGTAATAATGTAAGGTATGGGACCAGAGTAGCCCAGTGGCTTGCGTGATCGCCGATGACAGTAGTGCAAATGTATTATAAATAAATACAACAAAAATATTTTTTTTAATTGAATATTTGCGTAATATAAACACTGGTAATAAAGTAAGGTATGGAACCAGAGTAGCCCAGTGGCTTGCGTGCTAGCTTTTGACTGGGAGCACGTTAATTAGAACTAACTCATTTTAAGTTTTCTTTACGTTTCATACTTCAGAGTAGCCACATGTACCCTTAGAATAATTTCTGTCTGTCGGTTCGTCCACAAAATATTGCCACCATAAGAGATATAAAGCTGAAACATTGATTGTAGATTTGTGTATGTCTAACTTAAAATCTAATCTTTGTATACAGAGGCATTTGTTTAGCACTGTACTAATAATGGTATTTTCTTTTATTCTATAACTTCTAATTGTAGTATTAGTATAATACTATAATTGATATTTTGGAATACCAAGTAAAATAGAATTTTTGATTCCGTCAAAGACGGGTACGTTTGCTAGTGATTGAATAAAATTCTGATTGTATCTGAAAAAATTATAGTATAGTAAAAATGAATAAGCCCAATAAAACGGTCTCGTGGTCTCCACGTGTGAAAGCAGTCAGAAGCCAGTTGGTTGTCAACTTCATGCATCTTCTCTGATATATTTCTCTAAGAAGTATAAATTTTACGTGTTTTAATTATATTTATTGAACCCCTATATTAGCAGATGTGCGAATAACAGTACTCTTTTTTATATTAGTGAGTAATTTTCTTGTACCGGAATAACAAGATAAAGCAGCAAATGCAAATTTGTTCCTTCGTCACTGTGGATGTAAGGAAGATAAAGCTCAAGTGACCTTGAAGTATTAATTGTGTACACAAGAACTGCACAATTAAAGTCAGCTTTAATAATTTAGTTCTGAGAGTAACCAAACAATTAGAATCATTCTTTTAGACCTAAATTATTTTTAATGGCTTGCTGATTACATAAGTTATGCTATTCTATAGTTACACACCAAATAAATTGTTTCCACTAAAGATATGAAATCTATGAATGAGTATATTGAAAAATGTTGAACAAAACTCGATACGGTATATTTAATAACTTGTATGGTACTAAAACCTTGTGCAGATAAATTTAATTTGTTGCAATTGCAGATAGTAGTTATCACGAGATTTTTTGCATAAAAAAAAGGTAGATGTAGGTACTCCTCAGATTATGTTGATAAAGGCCATTTACTGACTTAAAAATGACCTACCCACAATACAATATTGCCCAAAACTGCCATGAACTGTAATGACCATTTTTGGGAACAATAAGAATTTCATCCATCAAACGGTGTGATATGTAGCTTTTCCCGAAAATTATACACATACTGGAAGGACTCTATTAAAAGTATTTTAAACACTCACGTCACACTGTTTGACACATAATCAAATTTAACAAACATATATTATTGAGGTAAGGTCAATTTTCTAGTTTTGAAACATGGGGAACAGTATTTATGTGATATAAATTTCTATGATCAACATTTTAGGAATTTGGAATATAAGGATTAAAAAGACGAAATGTCTCATCTGAAAGAACTTGTCAGCTAGTGTTATAAGCATTATTACATTTTCGTTGCAGTTTAAAAATGGATAGAGCCACATAAAAATAAATTCATTAATTTAAGAAGTGTACGTTAATCAATGATTGTTATACCCAACTGCCACACTTATGGTTTACTCCTTTAGTTCAGGGGGAAAGTTTGGCTTAGTCGCCATTTCGCACTTCTTTAAGTTATAGACGAGCAATGTTACTGGATTAATTTAAATAATTAACATTATTCTGGATAAATTTATGTGTACAACTATATATTCAAAGGTAGGCTTTATGTATTAGAGTGAATGGAAACACGTTTCTATGAAATGTGCACAATTTTAACAAGTCCTACTTCACTTAAAAAAACAACAAAAAAGTATGTTCAGAGAAGTGAAGCTGAGGCTATTAGTTTCATAAAACATGTAATCAAATTTAATATTAACAGATTATAAACATAAAATAATTTTTTTTAAATATATATATACACTTCTATGCCATTTAATGACAGATTTACTTTATTTCTGCTAATTGAAAACACATATGGAATGTATGATGGCACAGACAACGCATGTAGAAGACATTGAATTCCTTGAGATCGGCATCGATTAGAGAGTAAGTTATAGATAAATGGATCGAACGTTGGCTTTGTTTCCTATATAATCGTCTTGCCAAATTCGAGCTAACCTATAATCAACAAGGCTAAGATCACGGCTATCAGAAGGCAAGTATTTCGGCTTAAGTTCAGGGCCATTAACTTTCTGATATCCCTAACACACTATTCAACATACTTGATCTTTTTTACTAAGATTCTTTTTTCTATTTTTTTATTTTGCTATAACTAAGAATAACTCAACATAAATTCCATATTTAATTACATATAGTAGATTTATGCATGTGGACAGTTTAATGGAAGGTTTAGCACTGTTATCATTGTTAGCTTAAATTAATGTAAAAGTATCATGTTTTTTTCTTATTTATTAAATTTCTACTTCTGCTTATGAAACGGATGAAAATAAAATCAAAATAGTATTTTAAAGTTTTATTTGAACTTGCAATAGTGCCCGAGTACGGATTTATTAGAAGTAAATTCTCTTAGATTTATGGTAAGGGACAAAGTTAACTCCGTGGTTAAGGCGCTCGCCTCTGAACTGGTGTGCCCGTGGTTCGATACCCACTCTGGCCCTCAATTTATTCACTTGAGAGGTAAATAAATCTGAGCGTTTCGTCCCTCGGAGAGGATGTTAAACCGTTGGTCCCGAGCCTGTGCGATGTCAGGTACTCGTTAAAGACCCCTACTTTAAATACATGTGAGTTAGGCAAAATTTAGGAATGCTCTAATGTAGAATCACCGATCAAACAAAAAGACTGTAAGGACTAACTTTTTTAACCTACTAGGGATCGGTTTAAACACATAAACAAAAAAAAAAGATGGTATATATTCCAATTAGATATATATATATATAATGTTTTCATTCATTTAATTTTTATTTAGCTTTTATTTCTTTATCTTCCTTGTCTCCCTTTCCTCCAAAAGTTGGCTTCACTGTTTGAGTGCTTCTATTTGAACGCCAAGTCACTCGTTGTCAGCCTTTGGAGCGATTGAGAACTATTCCTGATGACGAGGACATCGACATATAGTAGTGAGTTCAGTGATTCCTTTTCTGTGTGTTTTGAAAATTCTAATATACTCAGTTTGAAGAATCGTTTCATCTAATTGGTTATATATATATATATATTGATATATTTAGGAAGCAGTCCTTCATTTATACAGGTTTGATTAAATAATACGCCATATTTACGGTTGACTAGTTTCCTTGTGTATTTCTCAAGGGATCTGAATATGTATTTCAGATCCCTTGAGAAATACACAAGGAAACTAGTCAACCGTAAATATGGCGTATTATTTAATCAAACCTGTATATATATATGTGAGATTAAATTTTCTGCCCACTTTTGTCTTAGATAGTTTTCTGGATTTCTTTTCCAAATCTCGAAGTCTTACTTTCATTTCTTTAGGAACTAGGTGTAATAACTCACCATATGTTTTGTTGTCCATTTTTTATTTTTACCGACGTTTCGGTCTTCTTCGACCATCTACTGGGTGATTTTAGAACACATACTATTTTAAACTATATAACATTTTTAACAAAAACTAAATGTTAACGCTCGACTAACAAAATATAAATGTAAACTATTAAACTGGCAGGTTGCAATTCCTGTTATACACACACAGGTGTGTCTTCAGTTTCTTCATTCCTTGTTGAATTTCCTATATGTTGAGGTTGGAACTGTCCCATGTGCAACTTCAATATGTTTGCAAAACTTGCAGTTTGATTATTGATACTGGGTCTCTTTTCCAAAATATTCAGGGCCTCTACAATACCTAATCTGCTGTATCGCGTGCTTGATATAGTATTTCGGTATTGTTAAAAAATATAAAATATAAAAAAAAATATAAAAAAATGTTAAATAGTTTAAAATAGTATGTGTTCTAAAAACACCCAGTAGATGGTCGAAGAAGACCGAAACGTCGGTAAAAATAAAAAAATGGACAACAAAACATATGGTGAGTTATTACACCTAGTTCCTAAAGAAATGAAAGTAAGACTTCGAGATTTGGAAAAGATATCCAGAAAACTAATTAAGACAAAAGTGGGCAGAAAATTTAATCTCACATGTATAAATGAAGGACTGTTCCCCAAATATACGAATATATATATATATATTGTTGAAATGTACTCCAGCATCGGCATTTACGACTTTCAAACTAAGTTATTCCAGTCTCCTGACAGTCTTACGAATAGATGGTGGTCATTCCCAAATAAGTTGTCCAAAGGACAGTGAGACAATTTTTTTGAAAAACTTTGATAAATATCAACAGTTTTAATACAACTGAAAGACTAACATCACAGATAAAGAATTAACATAACTTACTACACCATTGGATAAACACAAACTTTCGAATATGCAATAGTCATTGTCATGTTGGAAATTTTTAATCTTACATTTTACAAAATTTGGAAATTTTAAAATTTTAAAACAATAAAACAGTTTCAATAATTTGAAATTAAATTAATGAATATAAATAAAAGTTAGTTTGAAAGTCGTAAATGCCGAAGCTGCGGTACAGTTCAACAAAATACGCCCCCAAGAAGATTTGCTGCCAACCTATACTAATATATATATATATATATCAATGATCAAACCACAATATAAAATGGGAAAACAGACTAAGATCTTTTAAGCCTAAAAAGTGGTTGTCGCTTGACCTAAAAACCCAGTTCGGTTTTTGACTCTGACGAGGACCGCTTGTTACAGTTGAAAGGTTTTCCAATTTCATATTCTCTTTTTTTTCCTATTTCATATTGTGGTTTGATCATTGATTATTATTTCATGTGTTCATGTTGAATCTTGTATATATATATATATATATATATATATATTGGAGATCTCTCTCACTTCGTCCTCTCTTCTAGTCTACTCCTGATGACGAACAACAGTTCGAAATATTGAATTCTGTAAGTGTTCTGTTTATTCTTTTTTCTGTGTCGTGTTTTGTGTAATTTAAAGTTATATATATATATATATATATATATCAAAACAAGAACAACAAAAAAATGCTCTGGACCTTCTAAATATGTCATCAAGAGCAAAGTATTTTGTATAAAAAGGAAATATAAAAATTTTAAGCCTTTTATGCTGAAGGGTACTATAAATATCTCTATTTTATCATAGTTTGTTTTAGGTGAACTTAAAACACCTTATTGAAATAATATAAGCCATTTGGAAAGTCATTCAGGATATCGACTTGACCTTTAGTGAAAGGTGATTTAATTGGCTAAGTCACACATTTGTTATAGCACATTTTTCTCTTGCGTATCAGTGCTTACGACTTGTAGAGATGATTTATATCAATATGATTATCTTAAATCCTCTATAAAACAATTCAACTTAATATTTATATAGTTTATCCTGTTTCCCAGGTGATATGAGTGCGAAGAGCTTTTCGTAGAGGCATACTGGAAAGCCGGGATTTCAATGGTACAGGGAAGCAGGCAGGCTGTGTGAAGCGACCGGTAGCTTTGATTGGTTGTCGAGCCCCAGGCGTGCAAATGCCAAGGTCCCACGTTTAAAACGACCATGCAAAAAAAAGGTGCCAAGCCGAATTTAATGAACCCATTCAGCTGTGGTAATGCGTCCACTCCTTGCATGCAGCTTCCTTAGGCGACGACTTCCTTGCCAAGTAAAATCTTACATCAGCCTGCAAAAAGATCTTCATTTAGTTTTAAAATCTTTAATTAACGAGTTTCTACTATAATCTTAAATTAGTAGATGAACTTCTATAGGTATATTCAGACTTGATACCAAAATAACCGTACACAATTCAATAAATAATTTTATAATTAATTATTTTTGATGGTATTATAAAATAAACTTTAAATACATATATATATATATATATATATATATATATATATATATATATATATATATATATATATAGTGGTAAAATCAGTCCTCCTGATTGCATGTATCTCTTTTTTGTGAAGTTTTTCAAACGTTTTAGCTAGTTTTTTTTCTTCAAAGAATGAGTTCGTGGATGTTTTGAGGAAAATTACTGTTAGACATCACTAATTTATTAGATGTACGTAAACTTAATACTTTATACTTAATTTTGTCTAAATAAACATAATGCAAGACGAATGAAACCCAAATAAACCCAACTATAGACACCATCTACAAGGTTATATATATATAATATATATATATATATATATAAAAATTTAAATTACACAAAGCACGACACAGAAAAGAGAATACAAAGAAAACTTACAGAATTCAATATTTCGAACTGTTGTTCGTCATCAGGAGAGTAGACTAGTAGAGAGGACGAAGTGAGAGAGATCTCCCCACGTCGAAGAACGGAGCGCGAATGAAGAAATAAAGAGTCAACCGAAGAGAGCAGCACTAGCGTAAAAAAGGAGCTAGGCACTAAACGTCGGAGAACGGAGAAAGCAAAAACAATAGATAAAATTATAAAATTAAAAATTATAAATTAAAAATTATAAAAAAGGAAATAATAAAAAAAAAATAAATAAATAAAATAAAAAATATATATAATAAAAAAAAAATATATATATAATAATAAAATAATAAAAAAAAATATATATATATGAATATGAATATATAAGTTAAAAATAAAAGGAAAAACAAATAAAAGTTAACGCTTCTGATTTAAACCGGGATCTGATCGGGCCCCCAATAACCATATGTGGGCCTCCTCAGACGCTCTTAATGTCAAACTACGGTCATCAGTGGTCACTAGCTTAATGATTTGAACAGAAAAGCAGTCATTAAAAGAAAGGTTATGGCTGTTGGCATGGATAGCTACAGGAAGCTGTTTGCGCTGACCGACCGAAGCTCTATGGTTGTTCAAACGCTCATTGAGCTTGGTAGAAGTCATACCAATGTAGAATGCTCCACATTGTCTACAGTTCAGTCGGTAGACGCAATTCCTGGATGAGCAGGAGGTGTTAGGTGGGACGCGGAAAGAGTTGGTTGGTGAGGAGAAGAAAGGTGAAGGGTTAACTAAAGGACAGGTAAGGCAGAGGCGACGGCCGCATTTCTCCATACCAGCACGCACCACCCCAATCCCAGGAGTTTCAAGGGATCTGTGGGAAAACAGGTTTCCTAAATTGGGAGGCTTTCTGAAGGACAGGCGAGGGGGTTTTCGGAAGACGGAGGAGGTGGAGGGGGAAGAGGACAGGAGAGGAAAAATGTCCTTGATGATATTCCCGATCCTATGGACCCCAGGAAAGAAAGTAGTTACGAGGAAGGGAGAACTGTTGGGTTCAGCGGCAGTCCTAGGAAGATATTGATTGGTGGCAGGTATTAAGCGTTTATCAACAAACCTGGGAGAGTAGCCCCGCTGGACGAATTTCTCCCTAAGTTTGTCGATATGACACTGTCGTTGATAGAGGTCACTGCAAATACGGTGTATGCGGATGGAGAGGGAACGAGGTAGGGACTTTTTTGTGTGGGATGGGTGACAACTATTGAAGTGTAGATATTGTTGGGCATTGGTAGGTTTTGTGTGTATGGAGGTGGTGAAGGTCCTGCCGCTTAGGGACACTACTACATCTAGGAAGGTTAAGGAGGTATAGGAGAAGGAGTGGGTGAAATTGAGTGATGAACAGGAAGTTTTGAAGGCTTCAATAAAAGTTTCCAGAGAATCTTTGCCATGAGGCCATACGAAAAATATATCATCAATGAACCGGGTGTAGGCAAGGGGTTGGAGGGCATGAGACGAGAGGAAATCCTGTTCAAGTTTGGCCATGTAAAGGTTGGCAAAGGAAGGGGCCATTCTGGTACCCATAGCAGTTCCTCTGGTCTGAAGATATAAATGGTCCTCAAAACTGAAGACATTGTGCTGCAGGACAAAGGAACTTAGCTGAAGGACAAAAGCGGTGGAGGGTATGTGGGGTAAGGGTCTATTGTCTAGGAACCACTGTAGGGCCGCCAAACCCTCGCCATGGTCAATAACCGTGTACAGGGATGTGACGTCCATAGTGGCTAGAAGGAGAGGGTGTTCCAGGGATTCCGGTAGGGAGATGTTATTGAGTATTTGGAGGAAGTGGAAGGTGTCTTTGCAGAAAGTGGGGAGTTGGGTAACTATGGGCTGCAGAATGGCGTCAACGAACGCTGAAATGCGCTCAGTAAGACAGCCATAGCTTGAAACTATGGGTCGGCCAGGAGGGGGCTGATCGGGCATTCTATAGGGTTTATGGATTTTAGGAAGTAAATAAAAGACAGGACAACGGTAATTAGTGGGGATAAGCAACTTGATTTCTTCTTGGGTAAGTCCCTCCTGGAGGGCAGAACTGTGAATAAACTCACTGAGTTTAGTGTGGAAGAGAGAGGTAGGGTTCGTGTCAAGAGGCTCGTAGAAGTCACGGTTGCTCAAATGTCTCATGGCCTCTCCTCTGTAGGTTTCACGGTCCATAAGAACAACAGCGGACCCTTTGTCAGGCGGCATGATAAGTAGATCAGGGTTGTGGGTCAAACTATTGATGGCCAAACGTTCAAGATGAGTAAGGTTGTCTTTGGGTTTGAGGGAGTTCAAAAATAAAGGGCTACTGACTTTAGTCAGCAATAGAGTGATGAATTGCTCAAGTGGATGAGAAGCAGGAAGGGGTGAAGGTTCGCGGGATGATGGGGATATATATATATATATATATAATTTTTTCACATCACTATACTGATAGTAAAGTAAAACCATGGAAATCACTTTGGAAACTCACTTCTATATTTTAAATTCGTTTATATCAGAAGAATAATTGCTCTCCTGTACAGGCACATTGCACTCAAATTACTGAATACTTCCTAGCACAACACTTAAAATGACCGGGAATTTTAAATTTAGAAGTGAATTTGATGGTGATTTCATTTATCTATTCTGTTTGCCATGTTTGTTTCAATACTTCATTCTCAGAAGAATGTTCGAAGAGAAGATGAATCCTGAGAGATATTTTCATTTTTATTTCTACATATATAAGTATTTATGAGAAATAACACTGTCTACAAAATCACTAACAAAACTCAGTTCAGTATGACGTAAGATGCGAAATATTGATGAAAACTTGTATAATTATGCCCTTGTATTGATCTCTGGAACACTGTTTATTGTCCTTCTCAGAAAATAAGTAAAATGTGACAAGAGACCTGTGTTCTGCCATTTCAGAGAGTGCATCCAGGGAGCACTCTAAATATAAGAGAAATTATTGGAAACAGTATAGAAGACTATTACCTAAAAAGATATGCACATGCAAGGATATTGTGGCGAGTATTCGGTTTCTTATTAAACACAAGCATTAATTACTTGAAGTACAGCTGATTTATTAATTGATATACCTATCAATGCGATTCAGTTTGAACCACAGCTACCGTGGTTCTTCAAAGTAAGATTTATTACAGTTCAAGTCGTTCATTGTCTCTTACTGGGTTGTTCAGTTACAAATGTTCAGTATAATTTCAAGAAATAAAACCAGTCAATGACTATTTTATTAACTGTCATCAGAATTAAACAACTGATTTTCTTTTTTGTCTGTAAGTTTCACAAAAATAAATTATTTTAATTGACAATAGAAGATACGTTGACTAGCAGTCATTAGTTTAGTTGTATTAATGACATTCACAATAGAGAGATCGTAGATATTTTATATTATTAATATGAGAAACCGTCGTACCTCCTAAGATGATCTTGGAGTTGTTGGAGCGCTTTCAGACGTTGTCCATCTTCCATCGCAACTAACCTATATATTTGATCGATGGATAGGTTAATCTAACTAACCGATCTATCGATCGAAGATGGACAACGTCCGAAAGCGCTCCAAGAACTCCAAGATCATCTTACTCCGGTACGACGGTTTCCCATATTAATAATATAAATCATAGTAACCTCAATGGTACTAACATTGTGCAGGTATGTAAATATTTTAGATGTAAATTAAGACATAGAAAGCATTTATTAGTCAAATCTATGTTAATAGAAATAATTTCTTGTTGAAAATATAATATGAATTCTATATTAAGATATTTGTGTGTTTCCAACCCTTGCAGTTACAGACTTTTAATGCTGTTTTAGTGAGAAATTCGTTTTCTGGCAGTCATTTTTGTTATCGCTTAGCTTCGACTGACTTACTTCTGTATTGGCAGTCCTAAATTTTTCCTTACATGAGTTTATTAGTTTTTAGGGATCTTTAACAAGGACCTGATATCGTACAATCTCAAGACTATTGTCCAATCTACCCCAATGAAACTTGCAATATTCTGTATGACAGGCAGGCACGCACCTATCAAACCACACCTGACTCTAACTTTAAATTAAATGCACTCTTTATACCATTATGACTTTCTTGCACAGTGTAGAAACTTTTCTCAATATATTTGTTTATGCTGAAACCATTTTATAAACTTTCTCATAACATCTCAAGCCTAATTAGATGATTATTAATTAGTTCTTCATTCAGAACTTTCATAATTTCTTTTCAGACATTAGGCTTTTTGAAAGCAGTTTCTGATGTTCCCACTAAAGTTAATTTCTGTTCAGGTTTCCTTGAAAAGTTACTAACAAATATAAATTAAAATATAAGTAGACCTTACAAGCGTTATGCTGCCCAAGATATAATATAAATGTTATAGTGTAAAACACTGATGATTTTAAAGCATTTAATTTCTATAAGGCAGTCAGTCTTACTCATAAAATAGTCTACTCATGAAACCAAAGTTAGCTTTAATATTTATTCAAACTTAATAAATTTAACATTATCATTAATTAGTCACAGTTTTTACAAAAATATAATAGAAATGAACATTTTTAAACATTTGGGCCAAAAATAGAATTTTTTTGTTTTTGAACACCATCGAAATTTTTTTCATTCCTGTTGGTAATATGTTGAGGCATCGTTAAGTGCTTGTGTTGAATATCTATTCAATGAAAAAAAAGTCTGGAGTGGCCTGGGTTCTACTTACTATAAGTAAATATAATATCAAATCAATTGAAAGCCAAATGAGTTATTATTTAATTTTAATGTGACTAAACATACATTTCAATCAATAATGTATCATTAGTTTACATGTGGCTATAACCATTCTATCAATTAAAGAAACTTGAAATCCTTCATCAATGTGACATGTTATTATTATGTTCTGTTATAACGCTCGTACGCTCTGCACCTGCACCTGCTATATTGTGAATTCTATTGTTGCAACTAAATTTAACTTCAAATTTAAAGATGTTTAATGACCTTCATAAATGTTTGTAAAGAAGTATACCTTACTTATATAGGTTTTATGATTAATGGGAAAAAATCTTTATCCTCTTCAAGACAATTGGCTCGCATTCAGATATAATGTGATAAAAAATGTATACGACTCCTAGACAGAGAGTCTGCTTGCTTCGTGAAATGTCAAACACGGCTTCCATTCATTGTAGTTAAATAAAAAAAACTGGGGTGGCCTACACTCGACTTTACTATAAGTCATCATAATATCAAACTTCTTGCCAAACAATTGATTTTTTGTTTAATTTATTTAACTATCGTTATGAATTAGAAACATTTATTAGCTCCAAAAATTTTAGTAGAAATGGTTAAAAATTGAACTTCCTGTTCCAATCGGCTCGATATCATGTATATTATCTTGTGTTCCTGATGATCTAATATCGCGTATATTGGTTTGGGATCGGATAAGTATGTTTCATAAAATCTGACTGTAGGTATATGTCTAGAAAAAATGACATTTAATTGATCATTTCAATTAGATGATACTAAGGCTCATTCTAGTAACGAATATAACTTATACTGATTTAAATAAGTACACAATAAATTGTCTTGTTTGACATTGTAGTTACGGTCACCTAAGAACATGATATGATTACTAAAGTTTAAATTTTACAAAAGTTTAAATTTTTTTGAACGTCTTTACTCAAAATGAATACCAGCCACCTACGTGATGCCAAACATCATTTAATAACTGATGATTTTAATTACTTCATTTATTTAATGCTCATAAAACCAAGTGTCTTATTTGAATAAAAATCAAGAATCTTGCACAGTTTATCAGACAGTAAATTTCATTTGTTCAAGCAAAAAATTTAATAATACGGCAATTTTTTTTTAAAGATGTTATCAATTTTGAATTAGGTTTTACATTTTGATCTTTTATAAAATACTTTCCTTTCCTTTTTGTCAAAAATCATAAAAATTTAATTTACTCTGAGAGAGTGTAGCTTTTGCCTGCGTCCTCAGCTGTAAGGTTATTATAAGGTTCCTGTAAATATATTGGTAAAAAATATCAGTAATTAGCGAGTTTTAAACACTGAAATCAAATTCAAAGCCGATTTTTCAGTATAATTTAAAAATTTTATAGCTGGAAGCTTCATATTTTTAAAAACAATAAATATGAGTAATTAGACTGTATGCAATAATTTTATTCTTATTACTTCTCAAATTAAGTAATTGAATAAATTCAAATTTTAATTAAACCTCTAAACATCAATGTTATTTCAGTCTTAAAATATTCCTATGCCAATGTAAACAATGTAAATAAATGTAAACAAATTCGACAAGTACAGCAGGTGATCCGTTAGTCCAGGATGAATATTCAGTTTTTATAGTTTTATTTGCCATATTTTATTATTTCTCTATGCCATAATTTTAATTTCATGAATTTTTTTACGAATTTCAAATTTTCTTTTCAATCTTTTGCCAAAATTTCATTGTTATTTAATGAATCGTTTAGCGTCAAAAAAACATTATCTGAAAAAAGAAAATGGATTGTAACGCCCCTTTAAAAATGTAACTTCAAATAATTTACCTCAACCCATGCACCAAATGGTGCTCTATTTTTGGGTTTAATTTCATTTTAAACCTTCAAATAGTATAGCTTGTATCACTTTACAAGCTTTCAGATTGAATGATAAGTCAAAATGATTACATTTTATTAAAAAAAATAATTTTCTGCGGTTTTAAAAATCTGAAAATTTGTTCAGTAATTACTTTTGTAGGTAGGCTCAAGAATAATACAAAAATTGCAAGACACTAGAATTAGTAGTTTAGAAGAAAAAAATTATCTGAAAACACATTTTGATAAAAAAATGATTTTCCAGTCATACATAATTGCTTTCAAACAATACAAGAAATGTACATTATGAGGTCCATTTTTGTGTAAAACATCAATTTGATCCATCGAAGATTGTGGACAGTAGCATCTACACAAATTTGTGAGTACACACTCAACCATACATCCTCTCTCTCTCACACACACGCAGACTTTATGAAAAAAAATTCATAAAACGACTTCTGGGGTCTCAAAACATGTAATTCCGTCAAAATCTCGAGATCGAATTTTTTCACAATCACTATAGTTTACTTATAGTAAAGTAAATATTCTAATAGATGTTCTACATATATTTTGAACCCCTCCCTTTGAAGTTGCAGTAGTATTTCAAATGTATGTTCAGCTTCAAATGAATTACCTTTTTCAACTTAATTGGACCTGCTTATTGTCATTACCTTTTGGCTGCTTTTTTCTTGATCTATTTCGCAGTTCCACTCATGCAAAAGCAGATGTGTGTTGTGAAAAAATACTCCAGATGCAGGATTCCAATTGTTTGGTTCCAAATATTTCCAAATTGTTTACTGCCTCATTCCCAGGTATTCCTATGTTTCCAGATACTCATGTCAAAACCTGATCTGTCCACAAGAATGACTAATATCCGTCTCACAAACTCTCAGACTCAATCATAAGTCAAGATTATTACATATTATTAAAGAATATATTTTGAGTTGTTTATAAAGCTGAGAATTTTTTCATTAATTGTTTCTCTGATTTCCATGATATTTCCAAATTTGAAGACTCTGTTATAAATTAGAAGAACCAGTTTAGGAGAAAAAAAATTTGCCTAAAAACGCATTACGTTCGAATAAGTGACTTTCCCATCAGGCAATATAGCCTCCAAATAATAGGGCACATCTACACTATAAGGCGGTAAATAAACTATAAGATGGTTAATTTTAGAAAATTTTAAATTTTTGTTTATTTCCGACGTCCTTAAATAAAAGGTTTCACTTTTAATGCTTTTCTATGGACAGGAAAAGTTTAGTTTATTTGAAATAAACTTTTAGCAATGGGTGAGAGACCTGACCGGGTTAATACTTATACTGTACTCGTATCAGGGGTTCTAGGTTACCTTCGACTATAACTTTATTATAGTAGGGACTTTTATGAATACCTAGCATCCTTTAGTCCCGAGATTTTACCCCCTTTCCAAAGGTTGTGCACAAGACATTCCATATTTAACATAAATGCCGTGTATCATGGTCGAGATTTAAACCTGCAATCTTCAGTAGTAAAGACAGGTAGGCTAGGCTCTCTATCTCTTAGGCCACACTCGGCTCCCACAACAAATCTTTTCAATCTAATATTTTTATTTCATTAATCTAGTCTATGTGGATTGAAGATTGTTGACACCAGTGAGTCGTAACTGTTCTCTTCATTATGTAGACGTCGGTAAGCAAATTCATGTCGACTCTTTGGATGCAATATTCAAGAATCTCTCTCAAGTCTCGTTAGTCCCGTGTTTCTTCTTTTCTTTTCAGCGCATATGTTCAGCACTTAAAATACTTTACTTACTTATATTACTTAAACAGGACTCAACCTTCCAGCTTTTTTGGTTCATATTTATGAAAGCACTCTGAACATATTCAACTTGCTTGAAATATAAGCTTAGAGTTATAACAGTGATAATGTTATGAAATGGTTTGATCAAACATTTATTCACTTTTCTTAAAAAGCAAATTTAACGCTTTGGTTTAATTACCATAGTTAAAAAATCACATCAGTGTAAGAAGCCGTGGCAATTATGGTGACCGAGGTATTAAAAAATCACGTTATCGCTTTGTGGTTTTTGAAGAGCTGGTGTGTTTTGGCCGAGGTGACCTTGACAAGCATTGCAATGGAGGACTTACTGTCCAAGCCCCTTTAAATGTGACTTGACTGCAAACAGGCTTGATGTAATTTAAACACGAACATTTTTTAGTCAAACAGATACTTCAAAAAACTACTGCTTGAATTTTACAACAAACTACAAAAACTATTTACTTTAATAAACGTGATTTATTTCTGTAGTTTTATCTAGTTACAGTTCAAGCATTGCAGCTTGTAAATTAATATCTTAATTTAATTTAAGTAAATATTAAATAGATATTCTAAATATTTCAGATAACGTTTATGATGTTGAAGACATTTTTGCATGAATTATGCTTTGATTTATAAACAACCTTGTATTTTATAGTCAATTATCATTTTTTTTTATTTAAAATTTCCTTCAACATAAAACTTTAATACATCAAGAAAAGGAACTTCGCAAACATTTTGCAGTCGAATTAGACCAGCACTGTGTGGATGAATTCCTATGTTTTCTAAGCATCCATTATTTTCTTCTACACTTCGAATAACTACCAAATACAACTTTAATATTATACGTTTTATATTAAAACAATAATTAGTTTTGAATGCTTCAGAAGCTTGTTATCCTTTGCTTTGTAGTCAGCATATGTTATTTACGCATTTAAGGTAACTTATCAAGTACAACTTTTCTATTAGTTGATGTCAGATTAAAAAACTGTAAATATTCATTATTAAACGCAAACAGCATAAATAACTTTTTTTCTAGTTTTACTATTCAAGTTTTTTTCTATGATTAAAAGTATAACAAACAGCTTGATCTTTATAAAAAATGTAATGAACTTGTTCGATGAACGGATACCAAAAGCGATGAAAAGAAAGGACAGAATGACTCTGGCAATAAGGACGACGCTTCATTATGATGAGAAGTGTAGCGATGGGTGGGGAATATGGATAGGAATGGAGAGGGAATAACTGAAGGGTAATTGCGTGTTTTCTGCTAAAGCAGGCGGCGAGACTGTGGTAAATCAATCAGCGAGCGCAACCTTACAGAACTTCAGTCATTTGTCAATTACTAATTCCTGTTATTTCAAACAACTTGTGCTTATAAACCAATAATATTTTACAATAATTGAATTAATGACGTATTGAAGCTTGTAAAAACATGTTAATACTCGCAAAATAGTTTTTATTATGTTATTAAAAATCCATAACTTTTTGTAAAAGATTCTTTTACTTTAGAACGGGTATAATTATTTGATCTTTTCCAGGTACATTAATCATATAAAAAAAATTATTTGTGTAATTTTTCAAGTAAAAGATTGGGTAGCCGTGTGCAAAAATAATCACATTTAAATGAAATTATCCGTATGTGCGAGGTGTGATGACTCATTTTTATATATGCAGATAAAAATATAAAAGGTTAACTATTGTCTGATATATTGCGATGGATTGGACATCTCAAGAATAGATAAAATCTTATGTTTATTCTTTATAGATGACTCCTCTAAAAAATAATGAATTTGATAAACAATTAATCTGGAAGAACCAAAAAATTAACTAGTTCCATTAAGTGAAAGAAAATTTTGTCTTTAGATATTCAGAATGGCAAACAAAATGTTAGGGTCTCTTAAATTGATCTTATTATAAGGAAACTGAAAGATTTAGTACATTAAGTACAGTCTAATGTTCTAGTCGCAACAGGTTATGCTTTTGTACAAGCACTACGATTCTATTTGTAAAAGCATAGCGATTTCGATTTTTATAAGCATTGAGACTGTGATTTGCATAAGCACTGCAATTGCAATTTGTACAAGCATTGTGACTGTGGTTTGTAAAGCACTGCAGTTGAGATATGTACACGTATTGTGATTGCGATTTGTAAAAAACTGCAATTGAGATATGTACACGCATTGTGATTGTGATTTGTACAAGCACTGTAATTGAGATATGTACACGCATTGTGATTGTGATTTGTACAAGCTCTGCAATTGAGATATGTACACGCATTGTGACTGTGATTTGTAAAGCACTGCAGTTGAGATATGTACACACATTGTGATTGTTATTTGTACAAGGATTGTAATTGCGATTGCATATGAACTGCGACTGCGATTCATACAAGCATTGTGATTGTGAATGGTGCAATCGTTTTGATATAATTGCAGAGAATTATTAATTGAGTATGAAAAAAATCTGAAGGATTCCTAAAACTTCTTCTTGAAACAATAAGTAGAAACTACCAATTATTTCAATTCAGAAAGACAGTATCAGATAATAAAAACTATATTTCAATTTTTAAAGAAGTAATATGGGTTTATGCACTTCCATACCATGAATGTTAGTCCTTTTCTGTTAGATTAAGACGTAAAATTATACGTACTATTCTGTTAAAGATATTATTTTCCAAATGCTATTTCTCCAACAATTTGGACAGAAATACTATTTTTAGGCTCTTGGAAACATTTCGTAAAATATTGGATATTTTTGAAATGAATTGTAATACTATTTAATATATTTTAATGTTTTGCACTAAAGAGTTGAGAATGTTTGTTTAAGAATCCGATATTTCTAACGGATTAGACCCTCGATCATTGCTTGGGTTACGTTGTAGAATCTCCGCTATAGAAAAGCTCTGGAAGTAAATATTTATACATTAATACTTGAACATTTCATGCTCTGATAAGCTCTTTCTACATTCACAAATTTTGACACCCATCTTTTCATCTGTTCAGTTATAAATTTTCAATTTTAAACACTTTTAAAAACACACCATCTTATCTTAACAATAATGTCATGCATATATATATTTCTATATAATTTTACCAACATTTAAAATTTGGTTAGATATTTTCTTCTTTTGGAGATTAGTTTCACCATCAAGGTGATTAAATAGGAATGGGTAGTTGAACGGCTGATTTTCTCAAGGGATGAGAAAATATTGCTTATTTTCATTGCACTTCTCAGTTATAGAGTAATTGACAATTGTTTATCTGCCCGAAATCACCTTAGACTACTCGCTCAAGTTAATCAAGCTTCGTTTGCTTCGTATGAAATTCTTTACCAAATCGTTTATGGTTTGTGCTTGATTTCGATTAAAACTTTTAATATTCGTTTTAAATATAAATTATATTTTTATTGATCCCACTATTAAGTTTTTGGGATAAACGTGCTTATTTCAATTGTTTGAAAAAATAAAATTACTGGTATGCTGCAGAATTCCTTGATATTAGATAATTTAGCTAGGTAAATGTGAAAAGTAGAGTGGCCGAAATAAACCCGTCTAGAGTTCACGCTCCCAAAGAGTGGGAATCGAGGGGTTTCTGTAAAACTGCTTCTGTGCTGCCGAGTTCCATGGTCAAAATTTGCATATACCTGTGAGGAGATATAGTGAGCCTGAGAAGAGTGAACCCACGCTACTCGATGAAAGACTGTATTTGACTAGTAAAGCTTCTTCAAGACCTTATAGTTTGCAGAATAAAACTCACCACCATTGATTATCTGAAATATACATTATTGTAATAGTTGAATAAATAGTAAACACGACGCGTATAGTTAATTCTTATTAACTATATTATTGTTATTTTATACGAATCACTTTTTGACCACTCAAATAGAATGTGATGAACAATTGATAGCACTAATGGCTGCTTAAATTGATTTGAAAGGACGGTGAAGGAGCGGAGACGTTAAGCAGGGTCTGGGATGACAAGCAAGCGCGGCAGGGGATTGCGAAGAGCGAGAGCGCGAAGAGGAAGGCGGGAGCCTGCTGGACCTTGGCAGCCAAGGTCGTGCCGAAACGAGTTCTCTCTCGCACACATGCTCGCTCGCCGTCACTCCCGCCCACTTCCTAGGCCCCACTCACCACACTAATGTCAAGAACAAGGTCTTCCTAAAGTCTTGTCCAAACACTATTCCTTCATTACCATAGAGCCTATGGCCCACCTCTTGCGCTCGCCGCCATCTCACATGTGAATCGCAGTAGACTGCACCAACCACTCCATGCCAAACAAATTAATACTCTCGTCATTCTGTATAATACACAAGAAATCTGCATTTTCCGTCGTGCCTCAAACCTTATTACTAGAATTTTGTAACAAGCTGGTCTAAGAGTAGTTACACCGGGATAACATTTATTTTTTCACTTCAAAATAAATTATAAATAATAACTTTAAAATATGCAATTGAAATGAAATTTTATTGCTTTATAAATACCTTAGCAATAATAATACATTATTAATATATGTGATAATTTATGTGATATATGTGATATTATACATTATACAATAATGTGATATAATCATGTTTCCTTTAACGTACGTATATTTAAAATTTATAAATATATACATATATATATATAATTAAAGTTGGCAGCAGCTTCTGCGTTGACCAATTTCTTACTGATGTTCACTAGAGAACATCAGTAAGAAATTGGTCAACGCAGAAGCTGCTGCCAACTTTAATTATACCTGTTTAAGAGAAGACCTGCTGCCTTCATACACCAATATATATATAAAGATTTCACATAAACACGTGAAATAACAATCAATGATCAAACCACAATAAGAAATGGGAAAACAAGACTAAGATCTTTCAACCGTAACAAGCGGTCTTCGTCATAGTCAAAAACCCAACTGATGGGTTGACTCAGTTGGGTTTTTGACTCTGACGAAGACCGCTTGTTACGGTTGAAAGATCTTAGTCTTAATTTCCCATTTCTTATTGTAGTTTGATCATTGATATATATATATATATATATATATATATATATATATATATATATATATATATATAGAGAGAGAGAGAGAGAGAGAGAGAGAGGGTCAGACAGAGGGTCTCCAACCGTCTCTGAACCAGTGCGCTTGGTTTCCCTCTCTTATCTCTCCTGAAGACGGTTCAAACCGAAAATTAGAGACTGTAAGTGTGTTCTTTTGATTTCTCTATGTTTCTATTTCTATATTGAACTATATATATATATATATATATATATATATATATATAGTTATGTAAATTAATATGTTGTGTTAATTCTGAGTCTTCATTTACGTCTCTATTTAATCTTAATTCTTACCCTATTCGCAACCCTCCTCCTCTATCTTCCCTGACTGTGTTTACCTCTTGAAATGCACCCAATGTGATGCGACGCTTTAAGTTGGTTTTGCATCTACTATGCTAAACCTTTGCATGAATAATCACAGGCTTTCAGTTGGTAAACGCAGCAGTCTACCTGTCGCCACTCACACTAATTCCCACCACCTCGGCTTCAATGACTGTTTCACAGTCCAAGATTGATCATAAAGAGGGTTTAAACTCTCTTCGTTAGTACTGATATCGTGGATCTTCTTTTCACACCCCTTCTACTAATTTCTTCGTAACACTGGCCTTTTTTGTCCTGAAACGTATTGCCTTTCGGTTTTATGGTTGTTTGAATATCCAAACCAGAGGCACTGCGATGGGCACCATTATGGTCCCTTCATTTGCAAACCTTTTTATATCAAATTAGAGCAGTGTTTCCTTTCCAGTCGTCAACTTCTCCCTCTTTTTTATATCCGTTACATTGATGACATTTTTCTCATCTGTGCTCATGGTAAGCATTAGATGGACTTTTTTCTATAGTCCTTCCAGATTTTTCCTGCACTATTTCCTTCACCCATCAGGTATCCATCAGTTCCCTCTCTTGTCTATCTTATATGTTGAAGGCACCCTTAATGATGGTTCATTACCCACTTCCGTCCGCATCAAATCCACTAACTGTCAGCAATACCTTAATTTTAACAGATGTCACCCTTCTCATATAAAGAAAGCTATCCCTAAATCACTATCAATTAGAATCCTCCAAATTTGTAATTCCTTAAATAGCAGAAAGAAACACATTAATCTATTAAAAGAAAAATTTATAGCACGAGGATACCCTCGTAATGTAATCAACAGTTCTGTCGTTCCTGCTGAGGGAGTTCACCACCCTACACCTAGAAGGGATCGTAGGAATACTGCTACCTTCTTTTCTATTTTTTTCCCTGGTTCCCACAAACTCGGCGTTGTTTTAGGGAGTTCTTTCCTATACTCTATCTCTCCTATATCCATTCAGCCCCCTACCTTTTCCTAACGTAGACCTTCCAACCTAAAATCCATTTTTTCCCATATTTTTTCCAACAGTCTCGATGCTAGCAGAGGATACAGCGATGTGAACGACGTACTAACTGCCAAATTAACTCCAGTCCTTACTTTACTTCCCCTCTTAGTAACAACTCCTACTCTGTCGCGTCATACAGCTTGCACCTCCTGTAACTGCATTTATCGTTTGGATTGTACTCGATGTGATGTTTTTTATGTTGGCTTGGCTTCAACCAAGCTGAACCTACGTATGAACAATCACAGGGCGTTCTTAGGTCAGCGTAGTGACTTACCCATAACCATCCATGCAAATTTCCATGCCCCCTAAGAGCTTCTAAAGAGGCATTGATATGCCTCCTTGGGGCTCGTTCTCCACCTGATGTTCACTTCTACCGTTAAATAATTTTTCATTATTTTTTTTCAATTTTATATATATAAACTAACATTATTATTTTTTATTAATTGTTATTGTTTTTAATTTCTTATATTTATTTTCATACTTACCATTCTCTTCATTATTATTTCCTATTATATTTTATAAATAAATATTGGAGGGATTTATATTTTTCCTCTCCTCCGTTGCAGGGCAGCGGTGCTTTGATTCAACAAGTTTCTCTGGAGGTCAGATGGAGTTTTCTTCTCAACGCAATTACTTCGTACTTCTTCTTGATGAGGACGGATGTCGATCTATCGAACTTGATGTTGTTTGCCTTTAGAGCAGAATCCATCTTCTTCTTCTTCTTCTTCTTCTTCTTCTTCTTCTTCTTCTTCTCCTGATGACGGCGAGGTCGAAATATTGAAGTAAGTTCTGTAGTGATTTCTGTCTCCTTTTCTTCGTGTTAAAATTTAATTTTTGTAAATATTTATAACTCTGCTACACTGATTTATCCAAATAGTTACCATTCTTGAAATTTATACTTTACACAGTATTAACTTTAATAGTTAACATGCATACAAATTGTGCACTCTTCTCAACCCCTCACCAGACAGATGTTTTCTGCATCTAGTGTTTCAGTTGGGTTTTTGACTCTGACGAAGACCGCTTATACGGTTGAAAGATCTTAGTCTTGTTTTCCCATTTCTTATTGTGGTTTGATCATATATTGTACACACCAACTTGTCTAATTGAAAACACTACCTAATTTTTTCAAAAAGAATAAATTGACAGTTTTATAAATACATCATATACTTTTGCGTTTTAGGACTGTTTCTTCTCTTGTAATAGCCACAAACTTCTAATTTATTTCTCTTTTAATACTAATTTTAAGTAAATGTTATGTGGAAACAAGTAGTAGTCAAATTAAAAAATTGTTATTATATATTCAGAACATATACCACAATACTATACGAGGTGTGTAAATAAAGTAGTGAGACTGATTTTTTTTTAAATTTTCTATTCAAATATAATTACAATGTGATATTGTCACCTTCAAAATAGTTCCCTTCGGAAGCCACACAGCGCTGGAGACAGTCCTTCCAATCATTGTAGCATTGCTGGAACTCGGATTCAGGAATGGCCTTCAGCTGGTCGGTTACAGCAGTTTGTATGTTTTGTAGTGTCCCGAAATGAGTTCCCTTGAGGTGATTTTTCAATCTCGGGAAGAGGAAAAAGTCACAAGGACTCAAGTCTGGTGAATAAGGAGGCTGAGGAGCAACAGGAATGTTTTTACTGGCCAAAAACTCGTTTATTGAGATGGCAGTGTGACAGGGCGCGTTGTCGTGATGCAACACCCACTTGTCTTTGATGTTTGGCCGCACACGAAGGACTCTTTTTCGAAGTCTTTCAAGGACCTCACGGTAGAAGTGCTGATTAACCGTTTGGCCGTCAAGCGTTTCTGACTGTCAAGCGTCGATCTGAACGCACAAGGTTCCGTACTCTGTTGACATTTTCATCGGTGTTTGCACTTGAAGGCCTTCCGCTTCGTGGTTCATCTTCAATCGACTCTCTTCCTTCTGAAAATTCCTTAAACCACCAAAAAACCTGTGCCCTTGATAAAACACGTTCTCCATAGGCCTCCTGAAGTTTTTCAAAAGTTTCGGTTGCATTATGTCCAAGTCTGAAGCAAAATTTGATTGCACACCGCTGCTCAACTTTGAGGTCACTCATTTGTAAAACGCTCAAGAAAAAACAATTTCACGAAAAACAACGCTACGGACTAACAAATGACTGTGGCGAGTTCAGATTCATACTGGAGGCGCATCACACGTGCACCTGACGCTACTCAAGGCCACGCGTCTCCAGCGTTGCCAGATCGAAAGCGACGTTGCCAGTCTCACTACTTTATTTACCCACCTCGTAGTTCAAGCAATTCTGGCAATAATCTATGCAGCTCATGCTGGAATAAAGGGCTATTTTAATTTGCAAATTAATGAAATGCGACAAACATAACCAGTATTTAATCGGCAATAATTTAGACTGAGATATGTGAGTGGAAAGTGTGACTCAGTTGTTATTTGTCCTCTCCTTTAGTTATAAAGGGTAACATTTGCGCACTTTTACCTTTAGTGATGTTATAGAAGTGGAAAGTGTGACTCATTTGTTATTTACCCCCTCCTTTAGTTATGAAGGGTGACATTTGCGGACTTTAACCTTTAGTGCTGTTATAGGAGTGTAAAGTGTGACTCAGTTGTTATTTGTCCCCTCCTTTAGTTATGAACGCGCCACATAACCTTAGTTATTGAAAGCAAACCTGTCTCAACGCTGTGTTTTTTCTTAACTCGATACTGCGAACCTACAACATAGACTTCTACGAGGAGTGCCCTTGGGGTCATTCGAGTCTGTTTCTAAGCCATCTTCTCCTCGAAACACGTCCACTAACTTTCTCTATTTGGCGTAACCAATCTCGAATGCATCTTTTTTTAGTTCAATCCGACAGAATTCCTAATCTATCTCTCCAGAGAAGACTGGGTTTGCAACTCTTCTTGTTCGTCCACTCTTCATTCAAATGCAGTTGTTCTAAATGCATTGCTTTTCATGATAAGCTGAAAAACTTTCTTGTTAAGCTTTTCAGATTACACTAAAGGTACAGTTTAGGAAAGATAATAGTCAATATTGGTAATGGAACTTCACTCCCACTTCTGGCTATTTTCCTTAAATTGCTTATTGTTAGTACTATACTATTTACATTTATTATTATTATTGGTATTAACATTGCAAAATACTTATGCAAAGTAGCTGCATAATTTACTTTAGCAATAGTTATACTTAAGTGCAAAGTTGAAGTAAATAAAAGTAATAAATAATGTACTATTACATGTTCATAATTAAGTTGATTGGTGCAGTTTCAGACTAACACGCATGGCAAATGCTCGTGACATTACAGATTCTCTCAATGACTTCCTTGCCATTGGCTTTATTGAGTTATGTTGACGATGACATGAGGTAATCTTGGCTGACTCTATTTCTTAAAGTAATTTTCTCGAAAACACTTTAACAAAGAGCTTAGTTAGATGCCAATTTGTCCAATTTGAATACTAATTTGACCAAATTAGCAATTGGTTACGGCCTTAAATTCATTTTAAATTATTTTTCCAAAGAGACAAAGAATTGTGCTCAGAAACTATTAAATATTCGTTCAATTTTAGTGTAAACAGTTTTGCGAGTTGTACAGTCTTAATTTGATATTTAACGCATTAAAAGTTCAGCTGTACTAATGAATAACTAGTCATGTTCAAGTATAGCGATTTGTAATTAGATGCGAAAAATCATTTGAACTACAAATGAAGACTTATCTTTTTGCGATGGTTAAGGATTGTTAGATTCAACTAGGAGCCCGTCCGGGTGAATAGTACTAAAATTCAAACTGACTGTCTTCAAACAGTTTGACTTGTGGAGTGTTTATGAAATCCATAAATACTCATAAGTCATACGAAGTAATACATCAGAAGAAGTTGGTTCAAATCAACATATGAAAATCAGAAAAATATCTCAAAATATATTATTTTCAACATTATTAGTTATACCCAAATAATTCCCATCTGAACAACAATCTCATGTTTGAAACAAAGATCGACAAGAACAAGCAGGGTTCTTGTCAGAAAATTTTAAAACTTTACATGTAATCATCGCTGTGTCACTTCCCATGCTGAGTATCTGTGTTTTCCATGTATTATCTTTGTGTCAACTTTAAAACGTAACGGCAAAGTGGGGAAAAATTCATTTCTTTGGACCCCATTCAGCGAAGACTTCCATTGATACTCCAACTATTTCAGACTCCATAATGCCACCTGTTCTATGATGCTAAAAATGCTACGCAAGTAAACCTCTTGTAAGTGACTATTTTTGAGTTCAATTTTATAATACTCTGCCAATGGATGTAACTGATTGTGAAATTGTGTTTACAAGATTTTATATCTAACCAAATGACAAAATGTTTTACACTTTTACTACACTGGCACTTTTTTTACAAAAGAGTCTTGAATTATTTTACTGTTATGCAATTCTTAGTTTTGATAATGTTGCAAAATTTAGGTTTTGTTATATTAAATTAAGTGTTTAGAATAAAAACATGTTTGAAAACAGTTAACGCTCAATAAAGTTAACATCTCATGAGGCAATATCGTCCAAGAGCTATACATACCATCTATACAATAACAGCTACTTTAGAATGTAACATAAAGGTGATCCATCCAACAGTGTGGCCTACATCACGTTTTCAAACATTTGGATATATAAAGAGTAAATCTATGCATAAACACATTTTACTTTATTATAAGGAAAGAATAGTGAACATGATATAAATTAATCTCGAGATTATATTTGTTTTGATTTCCCAAAATTAATTTCTGACGCCTTTTTGATGATGTATGTAGATGTATATCCAAAACATTGTGGGCACACTGTTCGAGAAATCGAATTCATATTATATCATAATTAAGCACTATAGCCTAGATGTCCTTATGGTTTTTGGGCAGTACTGTATCATGGAAAAGTTGAACAAAATATGGTTTTGGACATTTTTTTCTCAAAAATTACTAACTTTAGAATGTAGAAATTTCAGGATTTTTGTACAAATGACATACAGCTTAACTAAAAAAAAAAAGTTTTTTAAATAATGAGAAAAGTAAGTTCTGAAGTAAAAATGTTGTCTTACGAATGATTCTGAAAGTTTTTGAGTACAGGTCACTACGCTTGCCGGATTGTAGTAGACGGAATTTGAAAAAAAATTAACTTTTTAGAGGATGTTTGAATAACTTTACTTAAAATTACATCGGTGGAAATTAAATCCAAGCATTAAAATTGCATGGACGTTATTTTATGAATCCAAAGAAAAAAAAATTGTTACGCTAAACAGCTAACTATGAAATTTTTGAACAAAATTATCGTAAAATTCGTATAATAATTATAAATTTTCAAGAAATTCTGATTAATGCAAAATGCAGTATTGCTTTAAAACTGAAAACTGGACTTGGAATAATGGATAACCTGCTGTCCTTGTCGGATCTGTTTACATTGGCATAGAAATTGTTTTAACAGAAACCAGTCAGGTATAATTATTGTTTATAGTATAAAGAAGAAATTTTACGATATTTTAAAGACTTGATTAGGTATGTCATGATAAAAAAATTCTTGAAAAAAAAAACAAACACCAACAAACAATAGAATTCATGATGCTGGCTCGTATGAATAATGCTTGCATAGCAAACGTGTGTCAAAGAATCTACAAAGTGTACTCATTACCATGTCTCATTGTGAGAAATATAGTTATTAGTGTGTTTAGGAACTTGTTTACTTTTAGGTTATATTGGAGAAAGAGAAAAATTTGCTTATATTGGCAATACAGTGAAAATGGGAATGGTAAATGTTTATTGTATATACTAATGCAGCTACTATTTTTATGCCACGTTTCCGTTGATTAAAGACACTTAAAAATTGTGTGAGGTATTGCTTATTACAAAATTTTATCAGCTTATAATTTGAAAGAATAATATAAGGTTACAATTTCAAATATTTACCTATACATATGTAGTACTTTTAGGCAAATAAGAATCTTCATAAGAGGAAGCATAATATTACAAAGATAAATCGAAAGAATCAGTTCCATAATTTTTTTTAACAAAATTGAAAAATCTTTATAGGTAAGAAAATTACTCTGCTTGTTGGATATGGAAGGAGCTCATGATACACGCCTTTCAATAAACACTAGTATTTAGACAAAACTCCACCAGAGCTATGTTTTTCTTGCTCTGCCGGTCTGAAGTCTGGATAAAGGAGGAGGGTTGGGCGTGGGGCCAACTCCCCCACTCCGTGAAAACCCATTGTTACGAAACCAAAACGATGCCTCGGAAAACGGACTGATTTACGAAAACGACCTAAGCGAGGAAAGCACAATCTCTTCGGAACATGAAATGTACGTAGCCTTTTTCTAGCCAACCTGGTAAGTGAACTAGGGAAATATAAAATGGACATTGTTGCACTTCAGGAGATAAGGTGGAAAGGAACAGATGTGTTGAAGACTAAAGATTACGATTAAGATGGTTAGGGCATATGGAGTGAATGCTGAGGGACCGAGCTGTCAGCAAGGTACATCGACTCAAGCCTGAGGGAAGAAGACTGCGAGGCTGACCACGGAAAAGATGGCTGGACAACGTTGAGAAGGATTTATGGAGTCTCAATGTGAAGCAATGGATAAGGAAGGCACAAGACAAGGACGAATGGAGGAGGATCATTAAGGAGTCCCGAGCTCTTCAAGGGCTGTAGCGCCACGGAGTAGTAGTAGTAGTATTTAGACAAATAATCCAGAGACTATAGAATGAATGGTAATTTAAATGGTTAAACTTAATTAGTTTAAGTATTGGATCTTAAATTGTGACCACTAAAGACTGACATCAGGGATGTGTTATTGACCCTAATGTGGTTACTAGTTGAGGATGACCTATTGAATACTCTACACAATCAAAGTCACTATGCAAGGATATGGAACGATTTGATTGTTAAAAGAATGTCTGACGGTACTGCTTTTGAGATATACAGAATGCTCTCCGAATTGTTGAAAGATGGGTTGTAGATCTTACATCTTCTTTCAAGGAGTAAGAGAGCAGGTATACGAAACGCTTTTATTAAAAATATTAAGCTACAGCTATCAAAGATAATGACATACACCCGGTGTTTTGTTAAATGAAAGACTAAACCGCCGTGCATCATGGAGTAAAATGTGCTTATTTTATAAGGCACTGGATAATAGGAGGTAGCATGTATTGTTCACTCCGTTTTCTATAATTAAAATTTATTCTAATTCGATTTTATTTGATTGCAAGTATGTTCATTGAAACTATGTTCTTTTGTTGCTTATATTTATAATTGTAGAAGTTACCATGCTCCACTGAATCATTTAATTTAATAATTTCTCGAGTAATAATATTACATTGTTATCAGTCAAGATGTGCTTATCCTGCATTGATGCGTATTATAATCAATGTGATGTCATTGTGATCAGCTTTCCTAGAATGGATGGAGGGTAACTGTTAAAATGTCAAATTAAAATCTTATTACTTAATAAGCAAATATAAATAAGAAGTATGGCTTAGGTGCCTGAGATCAGGTATACTATCGGACAATGTCTTTAAATCTTCATTGCATCAATTTAAATGCATATATTCATCATAAGCATTATTTTATAAACCTAGACTACCCATGACCCGTTGGGTCATCCAACACCTTCTTTTTTAATGCAATCATGTTCAAGTAAATGCAGATGAACTCTAAATGGCCTTACTGAGTGCAACATGTAATTGGCTATGTTGAAATATTGCTTTACCTAAATGAACTAAAACTTTCTGTAGAGTTTCTCTATAAGACTTATGAATAGTCGTGGCAAATGCTAACTGAATCGGAAATTCAATCCTTGAAAAAGAACTGTTGCCCTCTTTAGATAAAATAAGTTTCAATAATGGATTCACAACTATTTCCCCTTGAAACCGTGATGCGATAATTTTACGTACAATGACTTTATCGTAAAGACCCTCAGTTATTAGTCCTGTTTCATTATATAATCGCGGTAGATCAGCATTTTGGAAGTAAACTGCAAAAAGACCCCTTGGCACAGAGAGTAGCGTCAAGAATTAAATGTAAATACGTACAATAAGACAAACATCATCTAAACAACAATAAGATTCTAAAAATGGGACTAAGATCTTGCCTTAGTCCTGGTTAAGTAAAACTAAAACTTAGTTAGTTTTATTCTATAACAGAAATAGATTTTATATCTAGAGTCATTCTTTTATTTTTTCATTCTTCTTTCTTTTTAATGCCGCAATTTGTAAAAGCATATATTACTCGGTGTTTTCTTTAATATTATATTGATATTTTTCTTTAATCCAGCATAATCATAGATCCAGCATAAACTGAAATTAACAGGTCTTCCAAGTTTCACATCTGCACAACATCCAATGCTTTATCTTTAGTTGATTTATACAAATAAAATCATTTATATAAGGTTTTGGAAGTGTATTGTGAGAAAGCGCCCAGAGCGTAGCGCACTGGAAATCCATTGCAAAGTCGTGGGTTCGAATCCCACAAAACTGCGTATATTTTATTATTTATTCAGAAAAATCACGGTGGCAAGAAAACAAATAAACAAAATTGGTTATCAGAGTTTTATAAGCATATAGATAGATAGATATAATTTTGTATATAATACAAACCAGAGCAATCATATTGACCTGCAATGAGTTTTAAATACAAGGTTTTCTTTCTTCAGGTTTATCTGAATAAAATTAGCTGATTACTAAATAAAAAAATACTTAATTTCAATTTATAATTTGTTATAATATATTGCTATCAGTTATGAGTTTTATTATAGTTAACACTTATATTGCCTGTTAGACACGCATTGTTTTGTGAATAGAATTTTATTATTTGAAAACTTTTTCATTAACTGCAAAAATAGACAGTGTTTTCATTTTCCCCAAACCCATTGTTACCAAGTGTTGTCCAAGCAATTTTTCCTCTTTTCCTTATATTTTACTCATTTTAAAATACTTGTTCTAAACGACTCTGTTCCTCTAAGCTACACGTCTCCCACTTTTTCATGGCTCATTTTGTTTGTGACTCCATTAAAGCTGCTAGGGTTGTTATTTCGTCGTTTTTTAACGGTTATTAACGCCATCTCAACAAGTCAGCCATACGGAGATCTAGATCACAAAAACTAGCAGGAATAAGGGACCTGCAAGAATCGAATGTGCCTCACGGCTAAACCTCCAAGCATCCACCATTGCATGTCAAACATCTTAGTTTCATTTTAACTTTAGTTGAGAATTTCAACCTCAAATCATTAAATTGATTTTCTATATTTGTAAAATAAAAAGAAATATCTATAGAAACAACTTATTAATATTACGTTACTAGGATATGGCTTTAAGTAACACAAGTTAATTAGGAGAACCGATAAAAATTTTGCTTTGCCTTAAATGCACTCTAGAGTACTTATCTAAAATAAATAAAGTTTGTGTAGATTTTAATTTTATTACTTATTAGAATACTTCTTGGAAGATTAAAAATAATGAGAAAACTAAATAATTAAAAATATCTTTAAGAAATTATAATTTAAACTATTACTATCCGGCACACACGACTAAGATTCTCTTCAAGCAGTACCAAACAACACAATACATAAACTAGTCTTTCTCGAGAACTGTAAGCTGTCTTCGTCTACTGATTTTCTTGATCTTCCTGCAGTTTTAAGAATAGCATGCCAGCAAACTCCACTTGACGTAAAACTCTTGGATACCACTCCTCAAGTTGACATACCATTCAGTTTATTTTTTAAGAGACATATCCTATTTATGGAAACCAAACATTGACTGTGAAAATGGTATGTAAAAACTTTTTATATAGAATAGAAAAGATTGTTTATTAGTATCAAGGATTTTGAGAAAATTTTCCAAGATACGTTCGGAAGAAGGTTTGTATTGAGAGATAAAAAGAATATAATAAAAAATATAATAAGGTAAGAATAATATTCTGTATTCTCATTACTGTCAGTTCCTTCTGTTCACAGCAAGAAGAGAGAATTATTAGACTATTATCTTTACAGTAAATGTTGTTTAGTTTTAGCATATCATTATACTAAATAGGCATATTTATATATTACAGAAGGATTATATTTCAATACTAGCCAACGTACCCGTCTTTGACGGAATCAAAAATTCTATTATACTTGGTACTCAAAAATATGAATTATAATATTATACTAATACTATAATAAGAATTTATAGAATAGTAGAAAATACCATTATTAGTACAGTGTTAAACAAATGCCTCTGTATACACCACATTAGCTGTCTGTCCTTTAGGTTCACGGAAGAACAAACAGTTGGAACCTCTGACTCTTGAGCAAGTAAACTATAGTTGACCACGTGAGAAAAACTTGGTCTCGCTAACTTGAATTCCTGCGTTAGATAAAGTCTCCCTTTGCGACTTTGTTAACGTCATTGCGAAATAGACTCTGACAGGACTTTGCATCATTTCAACGGAAACAGACAGTAGCTCGGAATAAATGGTATGTGTGGTATACACACAGACTCCCCAATACGACATCCAGTCATTATGTCCGTCTCTATGGCATATCTGTGTAGAGCACGAACTCAGAGTCGTGTCCCGTTGCACAGTTTTGGGGCACTCATGTTTCGTAACATGAAATTCGTTACTGCTACTAAATTGCAACATGATTGGTGCTCCTACTTTAAGTTTTTACTCATGAGCAGGCAGTCCAGGAGAAATAAATTCAGAGTCAAGAAATTCAATTAGATAATGAACTGCTTCTTCACACTAATCCAATCTCTTTACTGACTTGTAAGTTCTTTCCTCGGTATGATATAGCGTAAGAACTTGTTTGTTGATTTTTCCTGCCTGTTCATATTAAGAGTTGAGAACTGCTCGTTTACAAAATTATTTATTCGTAATAGATAGTACATCCTCAACTCTGGGAAACACTTTTTCAAAGATGTCAAATACGCAATATATTCATATGCTCCAATGAAATTAAAATCATCAACAATACCTACTTCCCACACCTGTGTATTTTCAAAACAAACTTGTCTGTGAAGTTAGGAAAATACGCTTAAAGCCCTATAGCTTCGTTTCTGTACTGAATTATGAATCTATTTAGAGCCCTTATTTTAAGTTAGGCATACACAAATCCGGTGTCAAAGTTTCAACCCACCATGTCTTATGGTGGCTGAGTTTACTTGTGACAAACATTTTTGCTTTAAACGTCCATAACTTCACTTCTACGTAGAATTTCCAATTCAGAGCCTATATTTTAAGTTAGACCTACTCAAATCTACTGTAAAAGTTTCAGCTTTATATGTCTTATGGTAGCTGAGTTTACTTGTGACAAAGTTTTGCGGACAAACAGACAAACCGACAGAAATTTTTCTAAGGGTGGATTCGGTTTCTCCAATGTATGAAACGTAAAGAAAACTTGAAATGAGTCAGTTCTAAGCAATGTACAGACAAAATCATTATTTTATTTATAAAGATTGCTGTGACAACATTTAAATTGAAAGAAACTTATATAAGACAAGTAATATATATTAAATATTTGTATTACTATAATTAAAATGAACGGATAAAAAAATATATCTCTGAAAACTCAGCAGCATTTACTGTGAGGTATGTGATTGAGGAGGAAAACTGAAAACCAAGTCTCAAACAAGAGATGTTTTATGAAAAAAGAAACCGTTCCAAACACTTTTTGTTATTCTTGAGGTTATACCTCCTTATGTGGAAGACAGCCCTCTGTCTCTCACGTCCCCGATAAGGAAATGAAACATCAACAATAAAACCCTTCAAACCGCTTCGTGTTTCATAAGACTTCTTCTGTATGGGGACCAGTTCTTAATTTCGTTATTATTTCTTATAACAAAGGAAATAGAGTGGCCTACACTCAACTTTACTATAAGTAAACATTACATCAAACCCGTTGACAATTCATTAAATTTGGTTTCCTTTTAATGAATCTATCGTACTAACATAATATAAACAAATGGAGCATGTGAAAATATTACAATAAACTCCCTCCAAGTAGAGGTATTACTTTGAAAGAAAAAAAAAAACTGACATAATATCAAACTCATGGTGAAATATTATCAAACTGGTAGATAATCAATTTTATTATTTCATTTATTTTATTGCAGTTATATATTTTATCAGATCTAAAATTGAGTTAGCTATATTTTAATGTGGCTATCGTTTGAGTGTAATATCTAACACACAGGTAATGGGTATTGATTTAATTTGTTAAAAATTGGCTAAATATAGTTTAAAGGTTATAAAAATTGAAATAGTTAATCTAAACCAATATGAGGTTTGCCCACAGCCGTATATATCTTACTGGGCATCTTTCCGTCGTTTCTAAATTGAATATCACATTTTAAGTTTTTTAACGAACATAATAATTGTTATATGTGAAGTATCCGTCATTCTATTGGTTTTAGTATCATTTAATAAAAATCTTTAAGCTTTTAAACTTGATTACATCGTATTCACAATCAATGTGTTCAAAGGTTTCCCACTTTTCCAGAGTTTGCATTCTTCGTTGATATGTTAATTCTTAGAACCATGTATGATATTAATTACTGCTTGCATAGTGATAGTTACCAGGACCTTTTAGATATTTACATATATTTTTCAATCCTTTATTTGAAGATTAATTGATTTTTTACAAACAATTTAATTTTATTTAATTTCATTGGAATTAGCTGTTTAGATACAATTGAACCCGGTATTGTATCTATCTAGCCCGGTATTGGTAGTTCTAGCCAACTTTTATCTTTTTTTTTTTTGTAATACGAGTACATTCATTTCATTTTTCAGAGCGCTTAAGCCCTAGAGCTGGGAAAATATACTGTAAGCCAGGGGTTCTTAACCTGGTTCTCGCGAGCACCATGCTGCTCTTCTGATGCTAAATATGTGTCTACAATAGTGCTCGCGAGCACCTAATTTGATATGCCTACAAAAACATGGGAGTTGAGTGCACAACAAAAATATATTAAGTTGATGGACAATTCTATTGCAGACATTGAATAGAATGACTAAATGTTTCTATATATGCCCAATGCAAAAAGAAGTTTTGCAAAATACCTCTAGTGCATTACTACTCTACTAATTACTACTAATCCAGGATTTGAGTACAGCTGAATGTGTTGAACTTAAAATTGCAAGGGAGACTCAGTAATGTCTGGATGTTGTTTGAGCAAGTAGCAGCAATTCAAAACAAATTTTGACTGTTTCGTTCTCTATAGAGAAAAACAATTTGTATCATTTTCCAGAACTACAAAAGTGCTTTAGCTGATTGGAAAATGGATATTGCCAATCTTATATTGAAGAAGTGGTAACGAGTCTAATAACGGAATTTGAAGACAGGTTTGCCTATTTGAATGCACAGGAACTCTAATTCCAGTAATGTGCCCAGCCTTTCAGTTTTCCGATAGAGGAGGAACACAAAATGTTTCCAGCTGACAAGAGAGCTGCATTAGAACTTGAGCTTTTGGTATGCATTCATCTGCTTCAAAGAAGTACTTATTTCAAATAGATAACGCTTATAGTCTCTGGGCATCAGGTGATTGCCAGCGGATAACACCTACATTCCGAAAAAAAAAGTTTTCAATATTACGATGATGTTTGGAACAACATATATATGTGGAGTGCCATTTCTGTTCGGAAACACATCAAAAAGAAAAAAAAGCAAAATTAACACAAAAACATTTGGAAGAATAACTGCGAGTGGCTCTTCATGAGGGACATGGAAGCAAAGGATTTGGCCAACATATGCAAAGTCATGGACCGCATTAAACTAAAGGTAAGAATTTTACTTTTTAATATGTTTATATAGGCTACCCTTGTTTTTTTTTAATTTAATAAATGTATTGAAATTAAACCAGCCTAAACCAGCAGGTATTATAACCAGCATATTTATTTTAGAAAATAATTGGTTGTCGCACAATCGTCTGAAAAATATGACCCGTATAGGTTTGGTCAGGGGCCCTTCAAAGAGTGTTCGATAGGCCGGAGTGTTCTTTATTTCAGTACTCGGAAAGGTAAAAAGGTTAGAACCCCTGCTCTAAGCCATAAAAGGCATGTTGGGTTGCCAACTTTTCCAAGTTCACTGCCTTATTCCTTTGTAGTGCCTTCTATCTAGATTATAAGAGTCAACATTATTACATAACTATAATTATAGTACAGAGATTGTAAAAAAATCAATCTCGAGATTTTGACAGAATAACATGCTTTGAGGTCCCAGAAGTCCTTTTATAAAGTTTTTTCGATGATGTCTGTGTGGGTGTTGGTGGGTGAGTGCGTGAGTATGTAGCCAGTTTGTGGCCTCGCTACGGTCCAGATAAATCTTGAATGGATCAAATTGATATTTTACACGAAAATAGGCCTCATAGTTTAGATGATTCCTATGTATTATTTTTTTCAAAATTACATTAAACAAAAAGGCATTAGAGTACAATTTCTGTTTTCAGAAAACGTTTTTTGACGCTAAAAGAACTCTTTAAAAAACTATGAAATTTTGCCAAAAAATTAAATAAAAATTAGAAATTGATAAAACAAAGTCATGATATTATCACGGTAAAGAGCAATAAAGCCATAAAAACTGAATATTGGTCCTAGACTAATGGTTTCCTTGCTATACTTGTATTTGTTTACACTTATTTTCATTGTTTACATTGACTTAGAAAATTTTTTTGATGGAATTCACTGAAATAAAATTGTTGTTTAGAGGTTTAATGAAATATTTTTAAATGATTTAATGACTTGTATAAGATATGAGATGACTTATATTATATGACTTATATAATATTCAACATGCAAAAAGTCAGCGTCAATAAACATAAATTTTTGATGCTTTCCATGTTATGGTGGATTTGACTAACACAATGCTGTAATGCATCAAACAAGTTCACAATTCAAGAAAAATATAAGATGTACGCCTTCTAATGTTTATGATTCATATTAACTTGAATATTGAAATATGAGGAATAGACTATATCTTCAAGAAGGAGCTATTATGTTGTTCCATATCCATAAGGAGCTATTATGTTAATCACATGTTTATTGATAAAAACTTCAAAAAGGAAAGCAGGGTACCAAAAAACGAATAAATTTGTAAAAACCTTGAAATTATTTTATTTCTTGAATACTGTAGTTTACTTATAGTGAAATGTTTGAAAGTTCGGAAATAGGAATCTTAATTAAACCCAAAATCAATTGTTTATCTACCGTTGAACATGCCTAATATATATATATATAAAATTATGAATGACTCAATTAATTGAATTAGTTATATTCCAGGTTCATTTAAATAAATAATCTTTAAATTTTGTAATCACTGCTCGCATTTCTGTTGGACAAACAAGCTTCTTTAGCATGAAAGTCTATTATAGTTAATGCAATCTACGAGAAATAAAATTAAATATATATTTTCTGTCTTAACCTGTCATTAACAGAGATAACGTGTGAGAGCAAGTAGTAAACAAGAGCCATTGAGGGCGAGCTACAAGCGAGTGCCATATATTGATTGTCTAACTCGGTTTCATATACATTAATTTGATAGTTAGTTTATCTGTGATTAAGTTTTTATGGAGTGACCACACAAAGGCGTGCCTTCAAGGTCTCTTCAGGCGAGAGTTAATCTGTATGTAAGCTGTGGCGCATAGCAATCGAAGTGGTCTTCTCTATCATTTAGCTCCAATAAAAACAGTTTATCTCAATATTTTATTAACATTTATTACATTATACAATCAAGAAATGTTTTGTTATTCAATATATATGTCGAGAACGTTAACAATAAACTTGCAAATCTAATTCGTCATACAGACTTTTGACCAGGATGTCCTTGTCAGAATTTCAGGTAAAGTAATTCTCTCAAGCTGGTAAACATTCCTACACGAAGTTATAGCTGGAAACTCTTAGGCACCGGATAAATATCTTTCTACATAATGCCAAGTGTTTTGAATGTTTGTAAGTTTAAATTGTGCATACGTATAAAAGTAAATAATTTCTTTGCAGCAATTTGAATTAATTACTTGTTTAATCCCAGTTTGGCAAATCAATTATACCATCAGATTAGTACATCACGAGTCATGTTGTGGAATGTAGCAGTTAAAACACGCGATTTTGGAGATCTAAGTAAATAAAACAAATGCTTCAAGATCACTATGCATTATCTGAAATATTTTACTTTGATTTTTAAATTACAAATAACCAAAATAGTAAAAAGTGTTATTGCTGTATTCCTAGTCATTTTATAAAGCAATTGTATTTACATCTCGAGTATCTGCAATTCAAACGAAAAAGTAAATCAAGAGGAAAATTTTTCTATTCATGTTTAATTAAAGGAGATGAATGAAAAATAGTGGGAGAAAGATAAATGAAAAATACAAATCAGACAATGAAACACTAAAATAGGCGTATTCAGAAGGAAAAATTGATATGAATAAAAAATGATATACACAAATATTCGAAAAAGATAAATTATTAAAATCTATTAGTATTTTCATGTAAGTAAATGAAATAAACGTAGTAAACTATTTTTAAGTTTTAAAATATTGGAGTCCCACGTGCACGAGAATCACAGAGTAACAATTACATTCAGAAATAACTTTTCAGACGTTTTTTTGGATAATGAGTGTGTGTGTGTGTGTGTGTGTGTGTGTGTGTGTGAGTCTATATGTGTTTGTGGGTGGGTAGGTGAGTGGTTCTCTATCCAAAAGTTTGTACCCTGCTACTGTCCACAATCTTTGATGGATCAAATTCATACATTAGACAAAAACGTTCAAGAAAAAGACTTATATTGTTCAAGAAACCTGATGTTTGGGGGAACTATTGCATGATGGAAAGTCGTTTTTCTGGCCAAAATGTATTTTTTTTTTAGACAACATTTTTTTTCTTCTAATTCTAAGGTGGTGAAATCAGTTATTATGTGGTATTGACTCATTGTAGGGTAAAATGCTAATAAGGAGACTACTTCAGTAGCTTTTTACCCTATATTTTTTTTTCTAAAGTGCTAATGCTAGACTCTTGAACTTTTGCATTATCATTAAAGTAACAGTTGCAATATATGAAAAAAATCTTGAACTTTTGAAAACAAGCCATACAAACGGTATGTGCCGTTCAAACAATCATGTTTAAAACTTACATGTTACAAATCATGAGTAAAAACTTAAAGTAGGAGCACAAATCATGCTGTGTTTTAGTAGCAGTAACAAATTTCATGTTACGAAACGTGAGTGCCCCAATAATGTACAACGGGACACGATTCTGGGTTCGTGCTCTGCACAGATACGTCATAGAGGCTGACATCATGACTGGGTATGGTACTGGGGAGTCAGTGTTTATACCACGCGTACCATTGATACCTAGCAACTGTCCCTTTCAATTCAAATACTTGAAATCTCCCGTCAGAGTCTGTTTCTCAATGACGGTAAATAAGTCGCAAGGCCAAACTCCGTCTACGGCAGGAATTGAAGTGAGTGAGACCATATGAGTGTTTCTCATATGGTCAACTGTATGTTACTTGCTCAAGAGTCAGAAATTAAAACTCTCTGTTCTTCCATTCACCTGAAGGACAGACAGCTAATAAACACTTACTTAATAACACTGTGCTAATAAATTTATTTTTCCTATTATATAATTGTTTGAATAATATTTTGAAATACCACGAACATCTTTGAATTTTTTTAAAATACCCGTCAAAGACGGGCTCATCTGCTTGTATTTAATAAAATTTCGATAATGGAAAAGGGCAAAATACCTATAAAAACTGAAAAATCGTGGTGGAAACTGAAAATAAATCACCTGCTGAAATTAAATTTGATTACATTTCCGAACATTGTATTTATTTAAAAAATGTTCAATTGAAATAAAATTAATATTTAGAGGGTTGATTTTAAATGTTTAATAAGTTCATATGATATGTTAGAAGAATAAAATTGTTAATTGTAAAAAATTAACACATATCTTTATGCATATTATTAATTAAATATTAACTCATAAATATACTATATTAACACATATTAAAATATGTCTTCTGATGTAATCAATGGTATGATGGATGATTGTCAAATAAAATGTTCAACTAATCAAACTCTGTGTTGCACCCTTGAAAACTTATTGTCAAATATATTTCTTGGTTTGTTAATGAACTGTATTGCCTTTGGGTAATACCGACATATGGAAAATGTAGTCTTAAGTTTTTCACTACAAAATGGATGCCAATTTAAGCTAATTTTTCTGTGATTCGATGAATCTGTCATTTTTACATACTTTTTTTTTGTGAAAATATAGACATTTTGGAAGTCTTAAAGGCATCAGTTTGGCACAGTTATTTAATGTAGGAGGAGCTCATGATTGGAGGCACCATCAAATTGATGAATTGCATATATTCAATTCACAAACTATAGAATATATTATACTAATATTGAAAAAAGGAATTAGTGTAAGTGAACACAAATGATGTATATTGATTAAATGCATGGTCGCCACATTACACAAAACAAAAATTAGTTGTTTGTCAACAAGCTTGATATTGTGTTTACTTCAGTCATGTTGACATACCCTCCAGGGTTGCTATAATATAAGGTTGCTATACCATTTTTTTATTTTGTGGTGATTTCTTTGTTTGCACAATTTGCTTCCCACAATAAAGTGAGAGGTGTTTATTGTGAGATTTCTGAACTACATTTGAAAACATAAAGCAAAACTAATACTTGTATTACAATACAATAGCAGTATCTTTGAAATGTTTATGAATGTAAAAACCACTTGTTTTGGTTGAATGATCTTAGTCACATTTTTTTAATTTCTTAGTATCGTTTAGACGTTGATATGTATATGTATAAACATAGCACCAAGAGATATAGATGTATTTCAGCCTTACAGTTTTCTTTAAATTAAATATTTATCAAAGTCACAGGGTGGATGTCACTCATCGTACGATTGAGACGAGACCGTTATCTTGTTGAAGGGTCTTAATCCCACACCTAACTATTTATCGTGGTCTAGACATTGATATTGTCTCAAATGAATAGTATCATACAGCAAATAGTCGTAAGGAAACATTAACAATCATCAGAAATATTACGAAATCTGAATGTGAGTAAAGCTATTAAAATGTAAAGAAGAATGGTGGGTGAGGTGGCAGATGAGTCAAGGAGCAAAACTGAGAACTTGGGTCCTAAGAGGGCTCAGGCATTTCCCTCCTCCAGGCACCTGCTCACGGGTCTTAGTCTAACTTTGGGCCTCGTCCACTCTTCTAAAACTCATAGAGAGCCAAGAATCTTTACAGTAGACAATAACTGATTCCTATAACATTACTTTTGAGTCATAATTAAAAAAAAATATCATATTTAATTCCATTATATACTAAATATTATCCCTAAATCCATTTTGAAAACTATTCAAATATATTTTTTAAGTGAAAAAAATATGCAACAGATTAGGAAATGTAAAATAAAATAACGCATAATGTATCAAATACTAGAGATGAGAAACAATTATCCATGTGTCTGATAAACCAAATTTCCTCGAACAATATACGTATATCTTTCTTAACCGGCTTGAATTTGTTTCAAAGGAGGCGCTCTTCTCTGCAAGGAGAGGACAGAATTATATGAAATAAGGTGAATCAGGTTCTTTCTAACAACAGGGAGGTCCAATGTTTATGGTGGTAACAACAATATTGAAAATGTACCATATTAAACAGTATTTCTTGATTGATATTGAAATATACTTACCACTCTGTTGTTATTTAGTACTAAATATGTGACTCCTTCTGTCACCTATTGGTAAAACAAACAGTTAGGTATATTGACAGGTATAAGCTTCTCTATGAAGTGGAATGACGAATCTCTTAATATCTAGGGCTGTATAAACATAAGGTATAGACTAACATAACTAATAAAAATCTGGACCAGTTACGATTAAACAAACGGAATAATTGTCGACTTGACAAGAATTAAAGACAATCTATTGGGTTCCATGAAAAGAGACAGAAACGAAGTTAACAGGAAATTTACAATAGCAAAAGACGATCAAAGAATAACAATAAACACACCCTGTATAAATATTCAGGTAGAAAATAGTGACAACATTGGTGGGGATGTTTTAATCCACTCAAGGCTAGGAGCACTTCTTCAGGTAGTCACCGTGACCCCTGAGGCCACTCACCCCTAGCATTGAAAACAAGCAAATGACTATACTTTCTACTCATTATGAATATATATACTCGGTTAAAATCCGAAATAACCATCCAAATGGGGCAATACTAGCTCAAATATGAATAAAAGTAAGTCACATAGCAAATCAACACACTTGCTATCTCTAATTTTTTGTCCTATCTGTAAATCCGTTTCAGGAAAAAAAGAGAGGGTAACCAAGCATGCTGGAGAAGTGATGGAAGGTAAATCACAAGATATCTCCCGGATGTCGCGTAGCGGTGTGCTTGGTTTTACTCTCATTTTGGCCTAAGGATGAATTTACTAAAAATTAAAAATAGTAAATATATGTTTGTTTACAGTGCGTGTTGCTTTCGAAGTGTTTAAAGTTCTATATATACAACCCATTTAAACAATATACACGTAAAATAAAAATCAACTGAGAAACCAGATAAAAAATTCTAAAATGGGACCAAAATATTCCGATAAAATAAATGGTCTTCATCGGTTCAAATGTGACTCGGAAGATGATCAGATTTTTGGTCAAACAATTTTAGTCCCATTTCTAAATTTCTCACTGTATTGTAAACGTTGTATATATATATATATATATATATATATATATATTATATATATATATAAAGATTTCACATAAACACGTGAAATAACAATCAATGATCTTTCAACGAGTTGGTTTTTTGACTCTGACGAAGACCGCTTGGTTGGAAGATCTTAGTCTTGTTTTCCCATTTTCTTATTGTGGTTTGATCATTGATATATATATAATATATAATATATATATATATATAATATATATATATAATTATCAAATATTACGAAATATAAATATTATTCAAGTACCTCATAACAAATAAAAATATGAGATTAACGCTCTGAGGTCTTTCATATTACACGTTAAACAAACAAATAAAAGTTCCGTATATTGTTTTAAACTTGTAAGCGAATTGGCAGTATAAATTGCTTTATCCCTATTGAATTCAGCTAGTCTTAATCTGTTTGATGATTCCTTAATTACAATTTCATCCAATTTGCCACAGCCTGGGCTATTGTTGACTAACGTCTCATTGCAGCTCTTTGTGAGAGTATTTTCAGTCATGTTTCTTTTTCTTACAAAAGACATAAATGCCAATTATATTTTGCGAAATATGATTAATTGAATGATTTTTGTTTCAAATGTAAATGAACAAAGTACTTTTTCATTTCCTCTTCTAATAGAATAATTACGTTGTTTTATCCTGGTGAGACTACGTCTACCTGTCTGCCCTATATAAGCTAATAATCTACGCATGGTATTCTGTATACACAAAGACTTTTCTCTTAGAATTCTTGACCAGGATTTCTAAAAATTTATCGCAACTACCAAAAAAAGATATATCTAACTTTTTTAAAAGATTAACAAATAAAATGCCACAAAGAAGTTCTTTTTTTGAGATAATGTCAAAGATTGCTTGAATTGTTTTTTTTAATGCTATTAATAGTTTTAAAATAATTAATGCTAATTTGTTAGTTTTATACTTTAAGGTTTTATTTATTAGTTTTAGTTCTGTTAATTTACTAGAGTGAGAGTTTGTCTTCAATAGAACCTTTATTTTTTACTTTACTACAAGTAAAGTATAGAGATCGTGAAAAATTTGATCTCGAGATTTGGACAGACTACAAGTTTTCAGGTCCCAGAAGTCGTTTTATGAAGTTTTTTCGATGATGTCCGTATGTGTGTGTTTTTTTTCAAACCTTTTATTCAGCATGCTCCACATAAATATTACATGCTACAATATAACTAATTAGATTACTGTTAATACATGACTTTGTTACTTGCTGACAAATATAATATTTTTAGTTATAATTGTGCAACTTCATTTTAATACTAAATATTTTTAAGTTTATACATGACTAGCAAATGTAGCCGTCTTTGACGGAATCAAAAATTCTATTATACTTGGTATTCTAAAATACCATAGAATACCAAACCAATTATAGTATTATACTAATACTATAATGAGAAATTATAGAATGGTAGAAAATATCATTATTAGTACAGAGTACAAATGCCTCTGTATACACCAAATCAGCTGCCTGTCCTTCAGGTTCATGGAAGGATTTTTATAACTAAAAATTTCACTTTTTTCTGGAGGCCATGTGTGCGCTGTCGTTATTGTAAACTTCATGAATCCGTGTTGTTCTTGATTGAGGATTGGACAACTAAAAATACGTGACAAATATCCAGTTTTTTCACTATTCTACTCTAATAGTTCATATCTATTATTTTTACAAATTTCCAGCTTCCAGCTAAAAAAGTGTTAAATTATACTAAATAGCTGGCTTTGACTTTGATTTGTGTTTCTAAACTGGCTACTAATATATTTTTTCGCAATATACATTCACAACAACCTTATAACAGAGTATAACAAACAGGAAAAACATAACACTCGCTCGGAGTTGGAGGATGAGTAAATTCGTATAATCAGTTTTGACAAAGGAAAAGGAAAGTGATTTTTATTAAATACTAGGAAGCCATAAAATTCCCAGTATAATAATTCTATAAAAGACCAAAAATGTAAAACATAATTCAAAATTGAAAATTTTCTTTGAAGGTTAAGAAATATAATTATCGTACATTTTTAATTGAAAATTATCTTAAAACGTAATTTTTTCTTCGTTGTTTTGGACATTTTTCAAACAAAATAGATATATTTTCAAGTTTTAAATAGGAAAACTTGTTTTAAATCTTTAAAGTAGAAGGTGGCCAGATAAGCTATGAAAGATATCCAGTGGCTTTTGGAACAAAAGCCATGTTCTCCTGTAAGAGATTATTTCGTAACACGAAATCCATATTTTCGCTTTTCAAAAATATTATTACTGCTGTAGTTATACTAATGGATATTATATGCCTCAGTGGTGTGATATACAAAAATAAACATATATATTGATAAGTGGTTCAATGACTTATCTGAACTACCTCCAGGAATAAAAGACTAATAAAGCGTCTGTGATATATACATTTATATTATGCCTAAATGGATCATTTTCTATTATATACTCAAGAAGTTTGATTAAGTTTACTTATAGTAAAGTTGAGTGTAGGCCACTTAAGATTTTTTTTATTAGCGTTTCAAAAAATGTTTATTAATTATTAATGACTTTTAATAATATAATAAAAATCGAAAAAGTTTAATTTGATGTTCAAAAACTGATCACATTTGGAATCATTTATTCTATTTATGTACTAAACAGTCGATAATTTCTGATTTTTTAGATATATATAAATTTGATACAAGTATCCATTCTAGAATAGAATGGAATGGAAATTTATCAGGAACTGGTCCGTTTTCCAGGTTTAAATCAAACTGCAGCTGTCAAACCTGCTTCTGGCTTTAAATCATACGAGGCTTCCGTTTTTTTAATATCGACTTCACATTTCGAAAATCAAGGAAAATATAGCAAATTGAGAATCGATTATAAATTGTAGCCATATGAAGAAGGTTTAAAATAAATCCAAACTTTTCAGTTTGAAAATTTGATTTAAAACTTATTAACTGACTAATTCTTAGTACTTTATCTGTTATTCTAATGAACGATTAGTATATAATCAATTATATATAAAAGCCGTATCATATAAAAATATTATATATAATATTGATATACAAGCCAACATAAAATTAAAATTAAAGATTCTGTTCCAATAAGGGGAAAAACAGAGAATTACCAAAAAAATGACGTCTACAAAAAAATTATGTGTACTTGGAAAGACACGTCAACAAGAGCAGTAGTGTTTGTCTCTTAAAGAGAATAGTTCTTCCTGCGTGTCTTCTCTTTTCAGATAAAAATACCCTCAGTTTTAGCAAAAGTGACTTCAGTTACTGAATCGAGAAGACAATGAGGAGTGACTTCATGATATATGTGTATTGGTAGTATCTCTTCAAGATTTATAGCACAATTAAGACACTCGTTTTGCCAAACTCATTGACAAACAATTTTATTACTTGATTTATTTTAATGTGGTTAGCTCTTTTAAGGTAGGTGTGCCTGACTGAAAGATGACCACAATCCAACAACCAGTAGGATTGAACTAAGCGGTAACTGAAGCACCCAGGCATTTTTCTTAAAACGAATGACCCAAATATTCATGCTAATTGGTGATTATTTATCATTGGAAGTCACGAGTCTAAACTTTCCGATAAAAGCTAATACATGAGCTGGTGTTTGATAGGTATTTTTGCTCTATTCTGATAACAAAGTTGCTAAGTTAACGCAAACAAGACAGAGAAGGATAATTCCAAGTTTAAAGTTCCCAAGGTCATTTTGTTTCCTTTAACAGTATAGAATTTTTGAAATATTCTGATAACATATAGTTGCTAAGTTGATACTATGTGAACTTTAAACTTTTTATAGATCAGAGAAGGATAATTCCAAAAAAAAATATTTTTCTAAAATCACAAAATACATTATTATTCATTTTTTCTACGTTGGAATTTTAACCTTGAACCACACAGTTCATCTTCTATTAAAACGCTCTTTCTGCGTTTAATTGTATTGTGATCCACCACACGGTGTGATCAGTGTCCTGTTTTAAATCTTAAGTTAAAATCTCATATTTTTATGCAAACTAACTTTTTATATTCTTAAAAACTTATTAACTTGTTAATATTTCATACTAGTATTAGTTTTAAAATAAATACAATATTTTCAACATGATAGCCAGGAAAAAATTGTGAACTAAAGTGCATTATAATTATTATTTATAAACGCATAATTATTATTTTTAAAGATATAACGCATTAAAGTCGCTTTCCTGTGATGTAGTATTGCCAAGTACCAAACAAACTCATTAAAAGGACTATAATATTAATATAAAGGAATATAATATCAACTTGATCCTTCAAAGAGTGTAAACTGTAATCAGTATACAACCAGTCTACTTGCATAACAAATTTAAGGTTAGAGATACATTTCTCACTGTGTTTAAGGCTAATATTAAAGGATGGAAAGGCACTTTATTTTTATTTTGCTAAATAGACTATTAGCTTAATTCACTTTTACGGTGACTCAAGAAACATCACTTTCGTATAAGGCATTGTCTTACTATGGATTATTCATTTACTTTAAATATTGAAAGAGTGATATTAACTAAAAATAAATATCAGGTTCCGTCTGCTGTAATAAAAGACGTTTTTGTAAAAATGGGCTTCTTACTAATCACACAAAATGAGAAAATCAACTCTTGTAAAATTGTAACGCTGTAAAAATGTTGGTTAACAATAGGAAAATCATTCAGTGACAAAAGTTGTTTGTTTGCCAACGTCCACACGTATAGACTTTCACCTTTTAGTGCTGTTCTGGGGTCGGAAATTTGTGGATCATTTATTATTTGGTACCCATTTTTAGTAATGTGCGAGCCACATTACGTGTTGATTCTGCATTGGGAGTCCTAACATTTTGCCTAAATCAGGTTTTATTTAGAGTAGGGATCTTTAACGAGTACCTGACATCGTACAGGCTCAGGATCGACGGTTTAACGTCCTCTCTGAGGGACGACGTACTCAGAATTATTTACTTCCCACGTAAATAAATCGAGGGTCAGGTGGGTATTGAACACCAGACATACCAGTTCAGAGGCGAGTACGTTAGCCACTGAGCTAACCTGGCCCCATATTCAGTCTCAAAGCTATCAATCTGGCCTGCTTCTTGGATATAGGAGAACTTTTAATAATACGTTCAATCTATTGAATCACCGCTAATACATAGATGCATTAATCTATCAACTGTAAAATAGATTAAAACAATACTAACAACATCTGGAGTGGTCAACACTCAACTTTACTATAAGTAAACATAATATTAAACTTAAAAATATTCCGAAAAAAAAATATTTTCGGATGTTTTAAAAACTGAGAATTTTATCAATCACTCATTTGGTCGCCTTCATAATAACGCCGACCAAAATTTCAAGATTTGGAGTAAGTAGTGTAAGAGAAAAAAATTCTAAAAAACACATTTTGACAAAAAAGGTGACTTTCCAATCATGCATAGTTAATCTACACAATCTTAATTGTGTAGTTAAGTTGACTTAACTACTCTTAATTGTTACTCTTAATTGTGTAAGAGTAGTTAATCTACTCTTAAAGAATCTACACAATGAGTAGGCCCATTTTTACGTAAAATGTTAATTTGATCCATCAAAGATTGCGGACTGTAGCGTCTCTAAAAACTTGCGGATTCTCACACACTCACCCACATACAGACACATACACAAACATCAACGACAAAACGTTATAAAATATCTTTGAGTTCTCAAAACATATAAATCTTTCAAAATCTCGAGATCGATTCTTTTCATTATTACTATACCTTACTTATAGTAAAGTACGCAAGGAATAAGTGATGTCTGTATGAGATCTACCGTAACTAGAATTGTGATGACTAAAAGATGTCCTCAGAAATGTATGCTATTGTCGAACAGTATATACAGACATGTATAACAGTGGAACAGGCCCCTATTGTGGACAGTTGTGATTGACCGACCTACTATATACTCTAAATAATCATGTTTTTCATAAGCAAGCATTTGCGAATCCTTGACCATGCAAAAATTTCCTATCTAGGTGGGAGCTAGTAAGTTCAGGTAAAGTTTGACAAAAAATGTAAAACTTTATTTAAATAAGTTTTCAATGATTTTTTAGAAAATATTACATTCGTAAATAAATTAAAATTAATATCATGATAAAAAATAATGTTTTCATTGTTTGTCATACTGACTAGGGGCGTTACACTTGTACCGAGTATTACAATTCAAAAGAGATAATTGATTGTATACATTAAAAAATGTACAACTTATTAATTGATTTTATTTTAATATTTATGTAAGGTATTTATAAAAACGTGTAGCTTGATATAAACTGTATAAGCAAAAATTATTATAAAATAAATAAAATATGAATAACTATGAAAAGTGAACATTTTTTTGATATAATTAAAAAAATAGAGTTCTTTTTAGAAAATTAACATTAAAAGCAAGTTTTTTCTTATTCTAATTTAACACACTAACTGCATGGAATTTAAAAATAATCCACATTAATTTTTCGAGATTTCATATCTTAAAAATAAGGATCTAAAATTGTTTATATGATCACATTAATCTGTGGAAGCACAGTGATTAAATTGTATTTGAAACACATCATGTTGGAAGAGCCTCATGTCGAGACTGGCTGTATTCCACTACAACTTGCGTTATCGGTTACCAATAGCGCTAATAGAATAAATACGGTGGCTGTAAGCTGTGCTGTACTAAGAGAAAAATCCTTAACTAAAAACTAAAGGTAAGGCTTAAACTTCTTGGCAAAAGCATAACCAACCTTGGATGACGTAACTACTGGGAGGGCTGGGTCTCTGTGAAAGTTCATGTTCAAATTTCATAAAATATGAACTGAGTTCTATTGTTGTTCCAATAACCGAGATCAGTAACATTGCTGTGGTTATTGCGGGGAGGGTATACAACTTTTAAAATTATTTTAAATACTGTAACTGTTCGTTAAGTTCTATCATAATTTTGAAAATAGTACTAGTTAAGCTTAAATAAAAAAACTAATTATTTCTGATTTTATAACTGTCATATAAGTGTTTAAATAGAGTTTACAGTTTTTCTCATGTAAATTGATTATTCAATTTTGAATAATATGTAAAACTTAAATAAAATTTCTAAAAATGTGCGTTATCCCTTTTTTTGTACGTTTTTCTAAATAATTTGAAAATTACTTTTTTGAACTTCCTTTCTTAACGGATATATATATATTTAAAGTAAACTTGTTTTTTACTACTCGTTTACGTAGTTCGCAATCGTACGATCGTTAGCTATACTGAGTAACAATCTGAAAAGCTATTTGCTTCTACCCTTCATGTATTCCTTATTTCTTGTGAAGAAGCGGTCTAGCCGAAATTATTGATAATCTTGTGTTATATGTATTAATAATCAATTTATATATATATAATTGAATGTTGCTCTTTTGTATTTTTAACTTGGAGTTTTTAATATCTGGGTATATAAATTAAACTTACAATAAAGAAGAATAGAAACAACACTCTCGACACTTACTGTAGCTCCACACCATCTGAGGGCAAAAAAGGAAAAAACACAACGGTGAAGGTGTAAAAATGTGTGTAAAATTTAAAAAAGTTTATATAATGACATATTTAATAACTAAAGATACAAAGTAATGTAGGAAAGAACTCTTTATATTTAATAAATCAGACTTCTATGACTTCTCAGCATAAATGTTGATGAACGTTTTGATTATTAACTTGTTGTTTTATGCTTGTTGAAAAACGTCTTTTTTTTCTACAAATTCTTTGAACACTTCGTTGTTTCTGAACTTTTTTGATACCTGATGATACCGTGAGTGGACCAAAAAAAATTAAAATCTGGACGAGCCAAAGTTAGATTGTAGAGAGGATGAAGGAAGGTATCTACGAATCTATTTTTTCATGGTTTTTTTGGTACTCCAGTGGGTTAGGATGCCGAATACTTTGGTAGCAACTTCATAATTTTTCTTTCATATCAGTCACCTTTGAGCAGTAGGCACTCTGTAAAGCACGTCGATTGTTTAAATAACACGAAGGTGACATCTTGAGCATTCCAAAAGATATAATATAATGTTTCCCGCTATTACTTGGGATCTACATTTGTCTCTCACAGATGAGTTAACATTCCATGCATTGTGTTTTGGATTTTAATTTGAAACTGTAGACGTGAGTTCATCAAAGGTTAAAATTTTGTTAAAAGAAGGATCGATCATCTTTCCTTTTATAGCGTTTTTTCATATCTGTATGTATCTTAAGTGTTGTTTCCATTAACCCATTCAGAACCAATCTTGCACTTGTTTACGGTACAACCACGTTCTCAACTATGCCAACACTTACCGCAGTCATTTTTGATATTTTACAGTATAACTTGTCGGTACATACGAATACATCAATGTTGTTTTCAAAGGAAGCGTTGACACTTCAAATGGCTGGTCAGGACGTTTTTTCTCAATCACTTAGGTTCGACCGTTTATGAAAATGTCCGCTTTTCATAAATGTTTGCCATACTGTTAAATTATTTGAGAGAAATGTTTCTTAGTTGTGAATCTTCAAACAGTAAATCTCAAACAACAAATCTCAGTATGTTATTCAACTAATGGGGTAACTTCAAACAGGCATAATCCTCAAGTATAGTATTAAGGTCATAAGCAAATTAACTTCTACCAGTCAGATGTTTTGAGATCATTCTAGATCATTCAGGGCTGCCAACTTTTTTTAGCAGAATAATCTAAGTTATCAAAAAAAATAATCTAAAAAAATGCTTAATTTTCTGAAAAATATTAATATTCAACATATTAGATAAATTTACCTTAAAAATGGAAGAGTTCTTGCAAATTCTTATCATCGTCTTCACTGTTTGACGCCACTGCTGATGTTCCTTGATCAACATCACTTGAGTGATATGCTGCAAGCGTGCTAAAATCTTTTATAACATTGGAAGGTAAATCATAAGTTGAGATACACTTTTTCACTCTTAAGAGTCTAAATTTTATAGTCAATATAGCATTTAAGAGTGGTGATAAGTAAAAGGCACTCTTGTTTATAAGGTTTGTGCAAAAAGAGTCTGTAAATAGTTACCTTCTTCCACGTTCAGGAAAGTTTTATTGGCCGCACACCAGTGAGACCCTCAGGGCAATGTACACTTGTGCGTCAGGCCAATTATAAAGTACCAGTGTGGTTGAAAGCCCTGGAGAAAAAGTTTCTAAAAAACAAGCTAAAAAACTGGTGGAACTGCTTATAGTAAAAAGATTTTAAACTATATCTTACCAAGTAGCCATACTTGTGCCAAATATTGGCCTGATTATGTTGAAGTTAAAAGAACTTTAGTGTCATCTCAAGTATCTTCGGATCAGATGGTGTAGAGGAATATGAGAAGGCAGATGACTTTATAGAATGAACGCGTCGTGCCGTGGCTTAACGTTTAGGTTGATGCGCTGTATGAGATTTATACAGATTGCGGTAAATTTTTAAAAAGGATTGGTTGTGAATTTGTGGGTACTAAAGTTAACTTACAGATTACCAACGGTCGAAAGAAAGAAATTTTGATCCTGTAGCAACAACCAAGCAGAACTGTTGGCAATCCTGCAGGCAATGATGTGGATTAGTCAAATGTCTACAGCTACTCATTAAGGCACTAATTAAGACGGATAATAAAATATTTATTGAAACAATAAACAACAGAAACATACACTGGCCTATTGCTGAGCAAAAAAGAAAAAAAACTGTCAATTTAGAGTGAAAAAATAGGTATTAAGTGGTCCAAAGCCCACGTGGGGGCAGCAGGCAAAGAGATGGTAAAAGAAGCAGCTACGGAGGAAGACATGGTCATCAGCTATACAACAGCAATCAGCTACCTGAAGAATAAAGTAGAATCCGTCAGTGAAGAAACACGGAAAGAGAAATGGAGCAACAGCATCAAAGGAATGGAAAAAAGTAAATGCTTGCCGATTATAAAGGCGAGGAAGAAGCATGACGACTTGCAAATCATTACAAACTAACCCAGGAACTGGGACAATTATAATTAACGGCTTTAATATAATTGAATTGCACAGTAGCTCATCACTCTATGATTATAAACTTTATAGTATACTATGTGCTTATTTTACTATAATTCAATAAGTGAATTATATTTGGTATTTAAAATAATATCTGTCTTAATATTTAAAATTCCAATGGGCAATAAAATTCGATGTTCTATTGTACGGTTGTAGTAACTATAAATGTAATATAGAAAAGAAAGTTTAACAAAGTATTAAAAAAGTATTTAATCATAAACACAACTGAAAACTGAGTAAGCTATTATTGTCAAGTAGTTAAAGAAGCCTGTAATTACAGTGAAAGTTGTAAACACTCAATCTACGAGTTCAAAATATTAATCGTATTTGCTTCTGTGAAGAGTTCCCACGGAAGAGAGGCAGGATCGGGCGTGACTCACCACGGTCTATAACCTGGTTTAGGCCTATAGGGCCATAAATATCATATTTATAATTGAAATAGACCTAAAAAAAGAGTATATATGGATCTATATTACGCAAATCTGAAGAAATATCCCTCCTACTATTTCATGGTTGGCTTGCGGGACTTTGAATATCTTCTTCTTTCGATTTTTAACTTAAAATTATTGCTAAATATGTAAACTAGTTTATATATAGTTTATATATAGAACTGCCGAGTATTGCGCATTGGGTTTCCAAACAAAAGAAGTGTAGGTCTCTTGAGAGGCAGTTTCAATTTTTTGGTACAAAAGACTTTTGATTTCTCTCTTCATTGAATTAAACTAAAAAGCGTATTTCATTAAACGTTCACATGCTTGTAAAGTTGTGAATGCATTTTACAATCAAACGTTTTATTTTTGAATTCAATAAACAAGTGCCAATGCATTATCTAATTATTATTACAATTGTATTATTGTTTGCTTTTATATACTTTTCAAAATGGATGATATAATTTCGAATAGTTGGATAGAATCTAGCAAGATAGAAATAAATTCCTATTTATTTTCTGCACTCTCATATTTATGGAAATACCTTCTTCTTCTTTTTTTTTTTTTTAAATTCAGACTACTGGGGTGGTTTTTAAATTCAGTGGTGTATGTTGGGGGAGGGGGGTTTGATGACAGCTATTTAAGTGGTGGTTCTGGTGAGGATTGACATTTGGAGAACAGATGGCTGTTGAGGGAAGAATGGTTGAGGGTGATTTATACCAGCATGAGGTCAGGTGTGGTCTAACAGAATGTGTGTTGTCTTTAGTACTCTAGGGGTGAACTTTGACCATGACCCTAAATTTGTCATGTGAAAGATGAGAGACCTTGTGCATGCCGTCCCTCCAAGAGGATGTAAGGCTATCAGATTCCATGTCGGTACTCAGGATGAAAACAATTTTGTCTAAAAAGATTAAGTAAAATCTATGACTCCCGATGTGGAATCGACCCGGCAATGTTAATAATGTTAATTTTCCAAACAGGAAATAAGTCCCATACACGACACTGAAGGTATAAGCCTATACGTGTGGGCTTGGGAAACAACAGCATGTGATGAAAGCTCATAAAATTACTTGTGATCTAACAGGAAAAGAAGAAAAATAAACAAATTGTTTAAAAGCGTTTTTGTCTTTATGTTAAAGTAAATTCATTTTTTCCCTAAATCTTACCATTCGATTAAACCGGTGCTGTTGTACTTGTTTGGTTAGTTTTCAGTACTATTTCATTCCTTCCTGTGATGACGGTTACATATATATAGATATAAAGATTTCACATAAACACGTGAAATAACAATCAATGATCTAACCACAATAAGAAATGGGAAAACAAGACTAAGATCTTTCAACCGTAACAAGCGGTCTTCGTCAGAGTCAAAAACCCAACTGAACACTAGTTGCAGAAAACATCTGGTGAGGAGTTTTCTGCTTCTAGTGTTCAGTTGGGTTTTTGACTCTGACGAAGATCGCTTGTTACGGTTGAAAGATCTTAGTCTTGTTTTCCAATTTCTTATTGTGGTTTGATCATATATATAGATATATATAATATAAGTGTACTATTTATCAATAGGTGGATCAGGATACGGTAAATTTTCTAGGTTCAAATATCAAACTCTCGTTGTTAACGTTTCGGTTTCCTTTCAAAACTCTTTTCATAGGCCTACAAACAAAGGTAATAATAAATCACATATTACATAATTGGCTATTCGGTCAATAGGTATAGAGGTTGCACAGCCCCTCTTTGAGATAAGGATCTTGGCAGAAAACATGAGCCTCACTTTGCAGGGAACTCCTGATTTCCTTTTTGTTTCTGTTTTTTATGGTGGTTGTGTTTTGGTTTTCTCTATTGCATACTTCTGATATTAATTTTACCTTCCTTGAAACTCTTTTTAGTCTTCTAGGCAAAGTAGCCTCTGTCTTCAAGTCAACGGGGGGTAGAAGTTGCACAGTCCATCCTGATTAATAGGTGTTGACATGGACTCCAACTTCGTAGAATTTTTAATTTGGTGTGTGTGTGTGCGTGTGTGCTCGCTTATATCATATATTTATATTATCTTTATTTATGCAGTAATTTTGTTGACATTTCAATTAGTTAATTGCGATGAATTTAGTTCTGAAATTTATTAACGGTCTTTTTGTATAGTTCTTGTTTTGATTTTTTTTTTGTTTCATTCACATTATCCATGACTGGTTGAATTGTATATAAATAAACCATAAGTATTAACTGTCTCAAGGAACAGCCACAAACGCACACATACACTCACATAGACTATAAAAAATACGTATGTTTGTTAATTTTGTTATTACTGTAGTTGACAACACCAGGAAAGAAAAACATTGAAGTGGCAATGTTTACTTGGTAAAGAATACCTTCTATCGAGACTCATTTAATCTATTTCAGCATCTAAATGATCATCTGTAGCGCGCCAGGATAATAACAGTTATCACTGGATGGGTAGCCGGCACCTCCTTTCTTCTGACCATCTTGACTCTTGAGTTATCTGTCAGGTGATCTCCTCGTTCGTTACCAGTCTTCTCCCTCCTCCATCGGCCTCCGGCACCTCACTACTTCCCCTCCCTCTGCTCTTTACTTCTATTATGGTCTAGCCACCGTCATTATTTTAAAATCTTCATTTTTAATTCAAATAGAGAAAATGTATTGGCCGTAAGTTATAAAAAAAAAATGTTTAACAAGTGTATGAGGATGGTCCAAAGTGGTTAGACAGCGAGCTAAATCGTAATTGTTATGTATAATATTATTGTTTGGAAAAGGTTGTTTGAGTTTTCAACAATTCATAATTGTGTATTCATACCTGAGTAAGCCTTCATTTAGGATACTTGGTGTAGAATCAAACCTTTAATGTGACCTGGTCATAGTCAGCGAATGAGACGCTCGAGTTCCTAAGAAAGTGAAAGCCTATGTGTGGGTGTTAGAGGCAAGCACACTACGCAGCTGCAGAAAAAGGTAATCATCCTCATAATAAATAGCACCGTCCACTGATGAGCTGCACATCATGTGCTTCCAGCACATTCCTCCCTTATGCTGCGAACCAGAAACTACCTACTTCCTCATGTCCCATTCAATGCTTGTATACTTTATGTTCCTATGAGAATAAATAAATACATAATTACAACGCTAACTAAAAGGACATTTACATAAGATTTTGTTAATTGTTGAGTATATAAGAGATTTATTCATATGAAATTTAAACTTTAAAAGTAGTATATTTACGTTTACTCATTTATTATGAATGAACACTTTTGTTTCTAAATATTTTATGATCGTTATTTCTATAACTTATATTAATTATTTCATACAGTTAAACACCATTACAGACAACACTAATGCTCTTAATTAAGAGAATCAACAAGTAGGCGATGCACTTAAAAAAAAAAGACTGATGTCTCTACGCTCAACTTTACTATAAGTAAAGATACGAGTAATATCAAACTCACTGACAATCAATGTTGTTTTGCCAATAGTATACCATACTTCAGCCACTTTCTTGAAACCAAGAGGCCCTCTATCCAGGTGATAACTTGTGATCACTTCTTTCCATACTATGAAATATTCCATTAGCGTCATTGTTCATGCCAACACATTCTCTAAACTTATTAATATTGCATTCTATTAAATTTTGGACATATCCTATGGAGGAAATATGGTTTTGTACTATTCTTAATATTTTGAAAATTATTTCGTTAAATGATAAGGCTTATACCAATACTATTAGCTTTATAGTTTTAATGAAGAGATGAAGAAGGAATTCAGGAAATTAGAGAAATTATATAAGAAACAGATACAAGCCAAATATGGGGTGTTATTTAACAATATATCTTTAAATGAAGGACTGCTTCCAAATTTTACAAATATATATATATTAATAATTAAATGAAACGGTCCAACGGACTTTTAAATAAAAACCAATTAAAAAAGGTAGCACACAGATAGACACAGGAATAACTCACTTCTATATTTCGACCATCGTCGTCATCAGGTGGTGAAGAGTCCCGCAGGAAGGCAGGCAGGCAGAGCGGTGACTCTGTCGCTCTGCCTTCTTGCGGGACTCTTTATAGAAGTGAGTTATTCTTGTGTCTACCTGTGTGCTACCTTTTTTAATTGGTTTTTATATATATGGTCTATTAATAAATTCACAGAATGTATGCATAGAAGAGTTCACAAAATCCCACTACTATATTTCGACTCCTTGTTATCAAGTAGAAATATGTGAGTTGTTTCAGAGACAACCGAGAACTCAAGCATTCTATTTTATATATGTGTTATATATAAAACTAGTTTTATATTTGTGTGTATATGTGCTAGTTGATCAGTTCTTGTTGAAGATGGGTGACGCCCGAAACCGGTCTAAGAACTTCAGCAGCAGGGTACGAGGTAAGACGGATTACTATAATTTTAATATTAATGATACTTTGAACTGTATTTGTCCATTTCGGATAGTATTTTCATCGAAAAAGTGTGTATATATATAAAGATATTGTACTTGAATGCATGGTATCTTCATTAAAACGATCTAATAAGTGCAGAAAAACGTTAAAAGGTAAACTATAAATTGGGAAACATACTTACAGTGTCTATTTCTGGTTTAACCTTCGTCAGGAGAGAAGAGAGTGGGTTAGGTGCCACTCTCTTCTGTATTGATGGCAGTTAAAAAGAAAATTGGAGACTACACTTACAGTATCCATTATGTTTCATCTTTAGTTTGCCATTTATCTTTATATATATATATACCATACATTATAAATAAATCTCTAAACCACAGTAAGAAATCAGAAAAATGATTAGTATCTTTTGACTAATACAAGTGGGTCTTTGTCCAGCTGTTACTGAAGAAGACCATGTGTTATGGTTGAAAGATCTTAGTCATTTTTCTGAATTTGTAGTGCGCTTTAGATGTTTTCTTTTCAGGTTTTATTGTAAACGTTATTTATATATCTATTGTATTTCAATATTTTCACGAATAATTGTATTTTTCTATTAAAATTTCTGAACTTAAATTAAAAACATAACATTAAAATTGGTTAATATTAATAAAATTATAAACATAATTTTTATTACATCTATTATGTTAATCTAGTATATTATGTTAATTATTACATTATTAAACTGAATACAAATTTTACAGATTATCAATGGAACTAAAGTTAGCATAGAAAAGTAATGAAGGCAAATTAGGAAAACAATTTAACGAGTTATGGTAGTAATGAGTAATGCTAGGATAATTAAAACTAATGATTCTAGCATTACTCATTCTATGATCCCTGTCTGTAAAAATCTTTAATTAAGCGGACAAAAAGATGAGGTAATTGAAAAAATCATTGCTGGACCGAAAGGATGTAGCCAGAAAGGGAGTTCATACTTTATGATTGTATTGCACACCACTAGACTGCTCTATACTGATGCCAGTATTGCATTAGTAAATTAGTAGTTCCTAATCTAACCAAAGTGTTATAACTAATGAAAGAATGAATGGATCGTTCTCATTGATGGTAGAAATATTGAAGATAGTGGATGACTAAGTGAATGGCTGTTGGTGCGGAGGTGCTTTGGAGCGAACAGACGGGGAGGCGGGACGCAGCGCGTTTTGAGGACGTGAAGCAGCAGAGCCCAGGGTGCAGGTGCAAGTGAGTGCATCTCGTGAGATGTTGGGGTGGTCCAGGCGCTCGAAGATGGCGGTGAAGGGTTGTAGAAGGAATGGCAGTGTTGCCACGTCGCGCCTCAGTGTTGCTCTCACACGCATACCACTCTCACTCTCCGTAGCTTCTATTTGCACACTTCCCCACTCACCCTGCCTCTTGTATTTCTCATATCTTCTTTTTTTTCTTCTTTGTCTGCCGCTTTCATTTGTTTCTTTCTCATTCACTGACTAGACATACGTGTTTTAGTTTCACTCGCGGAAGAAAATAAAACTCTGAGCGGTCCATATATAGTATTCTAGTTTGAATCAGCTGATTCGATCGTAAAAACCGTTAACTAAATTGAAATCTTTCTTATGGAACTTTTATGGATTCTTACTTCTCTTTCTGGCATACTTCAGACAGTGAATAGTTATTAATCATTATTAATAACCTGATCAATTATACAAAGATTACCAAATTTAATATGCAAATAAAAATGCCCCACATAAAAGATAATAAAATTTTCGTTATTGCAAATATCTAAAAAGTGTAAAAACGTGTATTATTGACTTGGTATGAACCTTGGTGCTTTTACAATATGTAACCTACCATCATTTAATTGGAGCTATTTTAAACGTAATTAAGTGAGAAGGGTTAAAAATTATTAATTTTAAATTTATAAAAAGGGTTAAAACAGGGTTGTTGTCAAATTAGAAGACTTTAAAATGCTATACTCTTATACAGGTAAAAATTAGTTGCAGGAGTATGAATCTTTAGCACAGGGCATAATCAATTTTAACGTTACTTTTTATTTGGAATCACTCTTGTTCTATAAATGCAAATAATTACAGTAGCTTCATTGTGACTCTACTGCAGTTTTCATGAATAAACATTATCTCCCTGTACAATATAAATAATGGTCGCGCAAATCTGGGCAGTTGAGTATCATTTGATAAAAAGGAAATCGGATACGGACTTATCAATATTGGTATGAAGAGAACACTACTGGTTTACACAACATACGCTTATGAAATGTGATAATTAATAATCAAACGATCTATCCGTCTATAATAAAATAAATTATGGAAAATAACTTGACTACATATCCAACAGAACACATATTCCTATGAGAACGTTATGGTGGTATTACATATTCCAAGAGAATCGAAACATCAAGCAAAAATCATACCAACAAATAAAACATAATGAACAACAAATATGAACGACATTACCATTGGCAGTTGGATTTGGGCATAATTTACAATCTTTTAAAATGGACCAAAATCACCGATGTTTTGAGGTTGATATGAACATATAGAACATACACAGGGCTTTATTATTCCAACTGACAGGTTTCAAAATCACTATGTCCAAACAAATGGCATAAGAGAATTTTCACTTTTGCAGTTTTTTTTTAATATTTTGAGGGTCTATATAACCTTTTAATGAAAAATGTTTTGGGTAGTCGTAGTGGAAAAAAATTTAACAGACAAGGGTTTTCAGATTTTTACAATATTTTAATCTGAGTATGTTCCTTTCAGTTTTTATATATTTCATCACTTATTACTATAGATTCAGATGTAGCACAATCTACAAAATCATCTTCATAAATGAATTTAAGGTGAGATAGAGAGTGCGGCATTGGTTTATTAGTGTCTTATACACAAGTATGTCCCTTAGTTAAGTTATTGGAAAGATTCCAAAACCTACTTTTTAAACTCTTTTTTTAGATTATATAGCAACTAGAAAGAACTTTAAAATATTGAACATAATGTTTATGCTGTTTGAAATAGTGTTTGAATTAAATTAAGGAAAGTATGCTTTAAAAGCAATAAAGATATCGAAATTAGAATAAGTGAAATGTGATGTGTATGATGACTTTTGTATTTTTTCAACATTGATGACTAGAGGCGTTCAGCTTCAGTGTTGTTCTAGGAGAGCAAGGTGTGGGCATTTGTTATTCGCGATCCACTTCAGTTATGGCCGAGCCACATTACTGGGTTCATTCTGCAGGCCCACCAGCTTTACCTTTCAGAGGAGTGTGTGCACATGACTCCATCTCTCAAAGAAAACATCTAGGATCATCACAAAGATTTGAACCAATCGTCTTCAGTGCTAAAGACTAGAGGCTTACATAATACTTACCCATTGAGAATAGCTAACACCTGTTCTATACCATAATAATTTCTAAGACTCTAGCAGCTTCAAACAAATGTTATAATGAAGATATTTTTGATATTGTCTAAAAAACAAATATTATAATGCCTAACAGAAATCCCATGACGTTTTGTGCCCGATATGTTATCTTTTTGATACCGCTAAATGAGAATTGATGTGTGGACAGTGTAGTGTGTTTGTCGTTAGTACTGTGATTGACCCTAGATTCATGGGGAGATGGGAAACCTGGTAAATGCCATCTCTCGAAGAAGACGTGAGTTAGTCAGTCCTGAGCCTGCAGCATCTCAGGTGGTCGTCGTTAGGACTGATTCCTACTACACTTCCTACACCTCTACCCAGAAACTACAATTTTGTATGGCAACTTTTACACTATAAAGTAGTAAATATTAATTCATATCTATTTTAATAATGATATATTTTAATACCATGACCACAGTACACCACATTGCTGAATCGAAAGCTATTCAGGTTTTCCCTAGAGAAATAGAAAGGTTTATAATTTTTTTTAATTGACCAAATACAGATATAGAGAAAGAGTTGTGCTGGCATATAAAGTGAATTGGCCAGTTTAATGATTGGAAACTGCTTTGAGGTGGGTAGTGAGGAGGGCAGCCCGTGGAGTTTGATCCTCAGGTGTCACTGACGAAGCCACGGCACGCACTCTAATAGTCACTGCAGGGGTCGTAATCACTCATCTGTGCATAGGCATTGCGTCACCGAGCTCCCTCGCCGCCCCCGCCGCCACCTCAGCCTCTTCAAATCACTTACCTCAACATCCCTGCCCGCCATTCCACTAATACTTACCACACACTAATTCTCTGTAACATGTACATTTAATCGCCTTTGCCAATATATACAACACTCCTCTTTTTACTTCACTACAACTAAGATATTATGAACAACAAATAAATTGTAAAAATTTATATTTCTACTTATTTACTCTTTGAGGTTTCTTGAGTTCATTTTCAATATTTTAAGGACAATGCCGAATGTGCGTGAGTTAGAATGTGTCCAACTTGTCTTCATGTCACACCGTTTGATAAATCTTAATGAATTGTTATAAAGTGATATTGCATCATGGAACAAGTACTTTATCAAAACTTATATCATAAATGTATTTCGTTTCTGTTACATTTTTGATTATTCTAGTGATCTGAAATTTTGAATTGAGAATTATATTTGTTTAAATAGTGTATGATACAAATTTCATTAAGTTTTGATCGCAATCAGCTATGTAACTAGCTATACAATATCAGCTATTCTTGCTCAGTTTTAATGTTTAACAATTTCAATTGCCAAATCATAGGGTTTAAATAATGCTAATATTACCTCTATTAATTCATTATTGAATCTATGGCATCCAGTAGAAACATCCTTTCAAGCATTCCTCAAGAGGTATAAACAATTACATATTCAATATTAGCAGTGAAATGTAGCACTAACAATAAAAAAAAAATTACTTTGTGCCTAATCATTGTTTTAATGTACTTGCAGTAAAGTTAACTGTACACCACTGCAATATTTATTTTACATCTTTGCAATGCAAAAAGGCCGGGAATAAAATGATAATGTACTTATAATTTTAATTTTCCAGTATTATAAGTAGTAGATGTTGACATGACAGATATTAGACCTGACTTTTGTTGTTCGTTTCAAATAAACATACAGGTATACAATTAATTAATATGTACAATACCGAAAAAACAATAACAATAATATGAACCGACAAAAACTAGCATATTTAAAATGTTTTAAAAAATATAAAATTAATAAATTACGATTAATAACCCTAAAAATGTGACTTCAGAAGCAAATGTAAAAAAGCTTAAACCTTACTTTAAAGTGTGGAAAATTCTGAAAATCATCTTTGTAAATTAGCAACAGACTCCAAATGGTTGATCGTTGATCCACTTACAATTTATAAATTCTTCTCTAGTGTTTTTACTGGAGTATATGTAACTTGCGTTAAACACATTTAAAAACTGCAGAAATCATATAATTTTATTCAAGTTTGTTACTTTCCTTTACTACTCCATATGAAATATACAGAAATGAGAATATTTTATTTGGTTGGGAATTTTGAAAGCGAGATTTCAAAGGAAATATACGCTTTGAAATCTCCTGGGTCCAATAAAAAGTTTTGTAAAAGTGTTCTGTATCTGTGTGTGAACAGAAATCTACGAAAATAAAAGATCTATAATGATGAAATACCACATTTCAGTTTCTGCTAGTCATCGTAATAGTAGTTGTTCAATCGATCAATTTCATGACAAGGTCGAAGTTCAAGGCCTTTATTTGTTTCAGTTAATCGTAACTGCAACCGAAGAGATCTTTTGACGATTTCAACTATGAAACACACTTTGACTTCGACGAATTAGATAGATTTGTTCAGGTCTTCTAAATTTGGTTACAAGACAATACATGGGATACGAAGAAATTATGTAAGTAATCACCAACAAAAGCGGTGGATTGTATTTCCTGGATGTACCCGGAGGCACAGGGAAAACTTTTCTCATTTCACTTATTTTGGCAACCGTAGGATCTTATAATGGCAGTCGCATTAGCTCTTCTGGATGGTGGTCGAACACCGCATTCAGCACTGAGAATGCCCTTGAATACCCAAATCACTGAAAGACCAACATTCAATATCACCAAAAATTGTAGAGTGGGTAAAAGACTCTAAACATGCAACCTAATGAGATGGAACCATTATATGGGATGAACGAACTATGGAACATAATGAAGCATTAGAAAAACTTGATGGGACACTGAAAGATTTAAGAAGAAGTCAACTGCTCTTCGGTGGCATAATTTTATTGTCTCACGTTGTACACCCGCTGATGAGCTCAATGATTTTATCAAATCATTAGTTTTAATGGCAACACTTACTTAAACTGAACTGAATGCCAATATGCGTGTACATATTCACGATAAGTATATATTGTGGAAATCTAAAAAAAAAAAATCTTTTTTTCAAGATCTTTGAAGTAATTCCTTAGTAGGAAAAGTACTACTTTAGGAAATGTTCCTGCTTTAGATGTCATTTGAAATATGTACAACAGATTTAAGAGATTTTGCTTTCATATTTTAAAAATTCATACTGTTAAATCATACAGTTAATAGATGTTAATAACTACCCAGGTAATTAAAATGTAGAAATATTTTTATAAAAATACACCAGGTTTATTACCGCAATTACAGTGTTTTGAAAATAATTATCTGACTTGTTGTCAAGTATGTTTACTGTGATTTAATACATGAATAGTTTGTAAAACAAGTTGCATTACCAATATTGAGCTGGTAGTCACTAAAAGATTAAGAATGTAGTACATTTAGAAAATCATGAATTAAACATACGTATTAGATCGTGTATTTTTCTAATAATATTACAAAAGACCTAATGTTACTAACGATGATGTCATTGTTGAAAATCGTTTCATGTAAAAGACGGCTTGTTTGTTTTGAAAATATTTTCATTCATTTTATGCTTACTCTATCAGTCATAATTATTTTAAAACAATTTCAAATTACAATTATAAAAAATTGTTTTGAAATAAATATTGGTAATATGGTTAGTAGAGAACATAATCCATTGCTTTATATAGCTTTTTAAGTCCATAAATACTGTCAACAAAATGTCCTAATTAATATACTTTACATACTATATTAGTTTTTCAAAACTTGAGAATTGTTTTAAAAAAAATATTGATTTATGTCAAAATGTTAAATAACTTTATATACATTATGACTGACGTCTCTCGAGAGGTACACAAGGAGCAATGGTGGCGTTCATTTATAATTTGCCTCCATGGATGATCCACGTTATTGAAGGTATCAACGGCATATAGGACCACCCATCCAATGGGATTCCACACACAATTTTGTTTAACTTGGGGTTTTAGAAGCAAATGGTGCATTCAACATGGCTATGTCTGTAGATAAACAAGGTATCGGTGATTGTGAAAGCAAGACGGACTGCCGGATGCTGTACAAGAAACGGGTTGATAATGCTTATATGCCTAGCCAGTTCTACACACAGAGGCAGCGTTTGTATCAATATTAAGATGTTGGCCGAGAGTATATTCTCACAGTCGAAGGTGGAAATTTAAAAGCATAGGTCAAATGTCAAGGTCAGCGACTAAAAGACCTGCCAAGGTCCTCCTTTCCATCTCTGTTTTACATAAATGTGGCATTACTAAGGATAAAACTCGAAATTGTGTAATACGAGCCTCATAATTGGTTTTGTTTTTTAGCTTCATCTCAAAATCTAGAGCTTTCTTGTCTAAGTTTTTTAAATTACATAATTTCTCAGATGATGTTAGTTTGTAATCAATGTTTAAGTCTCCACGCAAGATTGAAAATAAATCATTATTTTGGTATAGGATGCGTAATCTCACTATATACTTCCTTTTTTACTGTGGCGGATTTTCGAAAAAGGTTATGAGGAGTACAAGAATTTTACTAGAAATTTAGAAATCCTATAAAATATTATAATTGTCCAATGTAGTGTGCAGTGTACTACACTGGTCTGCTCATGTTTTATATTATTGTCATGTGTTTATTATAAATCTGTTGTTTTTATTGCAGAGTTTAGTTATTTGAATACAAATTTAAATTTTAATTATAATATTTTATTTTGAAATAATAGAATAAGTGTTATAATTTACTGTATACCAAATTTTGAACTAACCTGTACATAAGCCTGTTTTCTTGGTTATCATAAAGTGCTAGTATCAATAGTCTGTAGGCTATTTCGGAGAATGGTGTGAGGAGACCCAGTCCAGGTACCAACGACAAACGATTCTCTCCGCGCACTCTAGTGCACGTTGTAATTAGCAGTTCCAGGTCATGGATCTACTACATTTAGCAATAATCATAATAACAGTAATCCTGTGATTATGGGGTCAGTGAGTAAGTTTGTAAGTATGTATGTCAGTATGTAAGACTATGTACTCTTATATTTGGTTTGTAGGTATACATTAACTCGTGGTCCTATGATCTCCTTGAGTCGTGGAAGGATTGCCAGACCAGACAGGGTTGGCGTTCTATTTTAACAACAACCTCTGTAGTGGACGTGGTTGGGGAATTCTTAGGGAGAGGCATGTTACTCTGAACTGCATATCACAAACTCTGCTCCCTGTACGTGCTCAGGTCCGCCTCATTTCCTTTCTTGAGGTTACTGAAGATATTTGCTTTTTGCTAAAATCTTTATGATTTGTCAACAAGTTTATGGTTTGTTCTATGCTTTGAAAAACTCATTTTGACTGGAAACTTACATTCTAAATCACATCACCCTTAATCTCAGTATCAGAGAAGTACAAACGAATTATATTTGATATATAAGTTTATATATCATTCATAAGAATTCTAAAAAACTTAAGAATAAGAATTCTAAAGATCCTGAAACTTCATAATATCACACTTCTTTTTCATCTGTACAGTCCAAGGTGTACTCCAACTTTGTTGTTAATTTGTAGAAAAATAATAACAGAAATGTTGAGGAACTTTGATTTTAGAGTGGCATGCAAATCACAAGGTAGTGTTCTAAAGAATCCTTAGCGTGGGATTCATTAACAGGACTAGGAGAGAACATACAGAAATGTTGACCATGTGATCCTCTGAGTAAAAGCTGTCATAAGAATATAAATGACTGCTTTTGTGAAACGAACGTCATTTCCTTCGGATTTATTGAATGAAAAAGAACATTTAAAACTTAAACCTGCACACTTGGGTGTTCTTATCAACAGATACCTCTTGTTCAAGTAATATGATAGAATTAGGTTTAGTGAAAACCAGACACCTGATCAGTGTAATCGCTTTTCTGGTTACCTACTTCTCTGGCACTGAACGAACTAAAACTCACAGCTCTACCATCTCCATCTCCTGAAACAAAGGCTTCACTAGGCGATACAGTTGAAAAAAGATTGAAACTTTAATTCCTTTTAAATGAAATAGTTTGTTACAAACTAGTTTGGAACTCTAACGATAATCTGATTCGATTTTTTTTTTCAATAAACCGCTTAATTTCAGCAGCAATTTTACTTTAATCTTTATTCATCGCGTGGGCAAAATGTTTTGCCTCACCGAGTGGTTACAATGACAGTGAAATGGCGGATAATAGAAGAAAACGTTGTTATCTTTGGTCTACCCTAAAACCCTATTCACTGCGGTCTTAAAGTATGGTAAATACTTATTTCTTTGTTCATTGTTAAAGACGCCAACACATCATCTATATATTTGAAGAAAAAATAATGAATTTCGTAGTGATACATGATTACTTTGAATTTTCTCCTTAATTCATTAATGTAGAATAATTAATTATTTCTAATTTAATAAATTAAACCATCAGAATCACACAAGTTTTTTAAAACTATTAACTTTTACTGCAGTGTATTTTAGGTTATTTGTGACGTTCATTTGTATTTTTGTTTATTAAAAATATCATAAATGACTTAAGCAATAAGGAATAATTGAGTAAAGGTCAAACGCTAACGACTATAGACGAATCCTTCAGAGTCTATCCCTGTTATTTTATATTTGAACAAAGAATTGGTATCAGCGAGCGGTACAGCCAAATATTGAGTTTAAGAATAGTTAAAGGTGAGGGTATTCCTTGGCGTTGCAGGTTTGCGGCCCCTCCCCGACAGTCATTAGCCTACCAAGGTTGGCGGACCTGGGTCCTTGAGCGATCTTTCCCGCCCCGATCCCCCTCCATCTCAACAGCCAAATTTAGTGTCAAAATGAAAATAACAAATTTATTTAAGTCGATTATGTACACCAGTACTCCATCATTCAACCTCATGAGAGAAATATTATTACAAGATATTTGTTAAAATTATAAATTCAAAAGCCAAATTTAGTGTCAAATTGAAAATAACAAATTTATTTAAGTCGATTATGTACACCAGTACTCCATCATTGAACCTCTTGAGAGAAATATTATTACAAGATATTTCTTAAAATTATAAATTCAAAATGCTACCATTGTTTAATGATCTAGTATTGAAAGCTGCTTTCATTATCCTCGATTTAATTCCTCTTAATTGGTTAATTACATTTGATTGTAATAAGTTATGACCAAACTCATATAATATATGAATGAATTGAATGAATAACGCATTACAAGCATTAATCACTTGTTATTTATTAATTTATTTGCAAACTGATGCTAGTTTAAAGACATGGCATTATAATTAGAATTATTATAGTAATCATGATAAAAATAAAGCATAAGAAATAAAAATCAATCAATAAAATTCAAAATAAAATAATTATAACTTTTGTTAAAAAACAGCTTCATCTTGAATTCAGATTTAATTACACAAGAAATATACCTTCACAAAAAGAGTAATAAATCCAATACACTCTCAATGTGAACAAAAAAAAACCACCTTGCACAAAATCAGTGTGGCCACTCAGGGTCTATCAGTTTTTGAACAATAGAAGGCATTGCTAAAACATAAGGGCATGTTAAGAAAAAAGCCAGTGATTACGATTACAGGAGCATGAAACAAGAATAAGAAGAAACCTGTTTAATGGAATACACATTTCGTAAATAGAGGATCAGTCCCCAGCATCAACAGTGAAGAATCGGCATAAACGAATAATTAAATTAAAAGAACGAAACCGAGTTTGTTTTTGCAAATAATTTTTAAAATAATTGATCTTAGCAATAGCATTTATAGTCTCAGAAGGTGGAGTTAGTATGAATCAGATGATCATGTACAAATCAACAAGTATTTAAAGTAGATTTACATCTACGACTAAATGATAGTATTTGGTAGTTATTGATAATAAAATTAATATTATAAATAACTTGTACTAACATATTATGGTTCAAGAGAACGGAAAGAGTGAATATAAGAGAAAAGGTTCAGGCAGTCGCCTAGTCAGTTTGCCTGATCCTCTATCTTCTGATGGCTTTTGAACATAAATATAAAAACTGTAAGTGTGTACTTTCAATTGTTTGTTTCTCAATTGTCCGTTTTTGAACAATTTTTTCAGGTGATTTTGTGTGTATATTACAGATACAAGCTGTTACTTGTTTCTTAATTCCTTTTCATCTTCCTAAATAACTCTCATGTTACACCAAACACAGACTACAATATGTTGACAATAGGCTACACGTTTCAGGGTTTACTAGTCATCATGAGGACACGAATAAGAAGGATTATGATGACTGTTCAAAATGCCACTAGGCAATGGTCCCAAGAGGTCGAGGGATTCACTGCTAATTAGTCTCAATAGATTAAAACAGTTTTAGAATCCTGTTAATGTTTCTAACTGAATGCTAATGTTTCCTTTTTGTTTTGCATGAGGAATATTTTTCAAGTTTTCACTCTTAGCTGACGCGTTTCTTCTGATCTTTTCCCAGTATGTCTCTCGTTCATGCATCTCTTCCATGCGTGGTTAGAGTCCACGGTAGTCAAGTGATGAAGTCATCCCAATGTATGGTTCTTTGCGGCTTTCACAGACGACATGATTATACATCAATTCACCTAATAGATTGGTTATCCTTACTGCAACCTCTTGTTTTAGTCGTTTTTTGCATAAATAGACTACTAACAACCATACGTTATTGATTTTATTTACATATAATACTAGATAATAATATAAATAAACACGTTTACTATTACTATAATAATAACATTAAAAGCATATAATCGTTCATATAATAATAAAGAATAAAAATATTAATATAAAAAATAATAACCTTTAAAAAAGTATAAAAAAAATATTGAAAATAATAATATAATAGAATCAGTTTTGATTTAACAACAATTCTATTATTTATTTTTTTTTTTAATAGTTTCGTACCTTTTCCATTTGATATCTTTCTTGTTTTCATCCTTATCATAGTCCTACTTACTTTTCTCTCTGTTCTATAGACCTCTTAACTGATTGCAAGCGTGCCTGTATTGTTTGTTTCCATCCGTCTGTGCACGGGTGCGTTTAGTCTCCTCTCTTTCTTTCCTGAGGATAGCTGAAACTGAAAATTTGAGACTAAGTTTTAGTTTTTCTTTATTAATGTATATTCACCCATATTGAACTATTATATGAGGAATAATTTATCTCACATAATGATGGATGATGCAACAGACACATGGTCATTACAGGAGTTCTTCCTCCATAGGGAGGTCAAGCTACAGCGTCTCTCCAGGATTGTTCACAGTCAGGCAGAAAAGAAGACCGAAGAAATGCAGACTCGTAAAAGCCTCTTATAGTGGGAATGCAGGGACTTTTACCTGAAGGTGTCACGCAGGAGGAGGATGTCGGGAAAGGCACTGCTGCGGCTGCCAGAGGCACCGGTCCAGCATTACCTGGTGCAGGTAGCACTTCAACATGAACGTCAATCTGCTAATAATTGTGATGTAAGGATGGCAGATCATTCTTCTTAAAATCATTACCTTACTTATAATTGTACATAATAATATTATTATCATAAATTATATTGTTATTATTACTTTACTATTACTATTATTATTATCAATGATTATTATTACTGTTAAAAATATTATCATATTCATATTACTATTGCCATATGTCGACCTGCGTAAGAGACTCGGATGGAACACGTACACTGTGCATCTACAAATAGAAGATACCAACTACAATTACCTTAGGTACCTTGGGTTAACATGCACGGCGAGAGCTCCTGGGCTGAGCTGGTGAGTAAGTTAATGAAATGAATTAATACTTTTCATAAAAAACCCCTCCGGCTTATTCTAGGCGTACTAAGTTATATTTTTAACAATTCCTCTATATTGATGTCAAGCTGAAACGTCTCTCCAGGGGTGTTCGCAGACAACAACATTTGCGAATTCTCCAACACCCTTGTTGTAGAAAATCTGCGAACCTTACCACAGAAAAAGTACGATACTTTTCTATCTGGAGAATGATCTCATGAAGAGCAGAACTGCGGTCCTAGTGTCGACAGAGGATCGTTTCATACATACATGTATGTATACGTAGTGTTTCATACATGTATCAAATGACCATATATATGTGTAAATAGATATTGTTTTATTTACATATATGAAACATATAAAAATATATGTTAACTTTTTTATGATGATATCTGTGAGTTCAACAGTTAGCGGGTGGGGGTGGGCTTAAACTGAAAGTTTATGGACAAGCTACATATCATAACTTTGATGTATCACAGTGAACTTCATTATGTAAAGTAGTACTTGATTAGCGGAAGAACTGAAAAGAATTGGAAATGTCGAAACAGGGACGTATATACGGAAGTTAAATGTACAGTATGTCAATTAGCCATCGTCAGTCATTGAAATATTTTATTCGATATCATCTCGATTAATCTCGTATCATCTTTAATGTTGAGTCTAAAGAAAACGTTAACTCTAAGTATGAGAACCATAGATCTTTAACTTGTGCTTGTTTATCAGATTTCTACAGTTTCAATTAATTGAAAAAAAAAAATCAGTTTACAGTACGGAAAATACGTCGGTGTCTAACATCAATGCTCAGTTATGACGAAAATGTAAGGAATGGCTCTTGAAATAATGGCTGAAATTTAATAACTGGATAACTTCATCCTATAAAGAAAGCTTAGAATGCTCCAAAAAAAATTGATAATCCAGGCAATCTTATTTTAGGTGACATGAACATCAGTGCTTTCAACTTTAACGAAACAAAAGTATATGAACTTCTTCTGAACATAGCCTTTCTGAGCCATCAGGGGTGATCAGATAGCACCTTAAATACAAAACTCTACCATAAAAAGTAAGTCAAAATTACGCAAAGTATCTCCATTTATACAAGTATACACAGTATTTAAAAAAACGACTTTCTATTTATTGATTATTTAAAAAGTACTTATCAGCAATGTATTACATTGCTTTTTCACTTCACATTTTAAAATAACATAAAAAACCAAATAATATGGCTATTGTAAACAAATGAAGTGAATATTCTGTGATATGAAGTGAAGGTTATGTTAATGTATTTATTTAGCAATTTCTAACCTTCAACATACTCGTCTTAAAAGTGAACCATGCAAATTATTACTAAATTTATTAAACTAAATTAAGTTTATTTTTCTGTATGATCAGTAGCCATAATTCACAATTAGATTAATTTTTTTATATTTCATTAGTCACTATACACTTACACAAATTTCACCGGACTGAGGAATATTTTTTTAAAATTTAACATCAAATTAATCCAAAATGTTAACTTCATTTCTCTAATGTACAAAATTGTTAATATATATATTTAGTTATACTATTTTGTTATTAAGCGATTTCACGTACGGGTTCTGTTCCCGTGAAATACGGATTTCGTTCACGGATTCCTTGATTGGATTCTATTGTGTTTTCTAAAATCATTTGTCTAAACTCTGCAGTATATATTACATATTTGCGTATAAGTTGTAATGTAAATGACACAGGAAATAGAATATTGACTCTCAAATAATGACAGGCATTTACATGTATAATGCTATAAATAAAAAAGTTCAATAATAATAAAAAATCAAATGGCATTCAATCAACTTCAAAATTGTTGAACTTTGATACTTTCATTGTTATTTTATTTTTAAATTGAGGTGAACCAATCTGACATCCTATAAGTGTAAATACAAACAATCATAAGTTTTTGAGCATATCAGCTTTCTATTGATCAAAAATTATTTATTGAAATTTTGAGCATATTAGAGGAATATTATGGGGTATTCAGCTACTTCTAGGATCACTGCAAGAGCGGAAAGAAACAACACTGCTTTGAGTTATATACTTTATAACAGCGTTCTCAGGTTCAATATTAACTTGATTAAACCTAGTTTTATTTAAAAAAAAACATTTATTTATCAATTTCATTGCAACTGTTAAATACTGTTACCATGGGTGTCCAGATGAAATATTGGTAGACACACACACACACACACACACACACACAACATACACACACACATCACACACACACACACACACACACACACCACATACACACACACACACACACACACACACACACACACACACACACACACAGATCAATGATCAAACCACAATATGAAAATGGGAAAACAAGACTAAGAGCTTTCAACCGTAACAAGCGGTCTTCGTCAGAGTCAAAAACCCAACAGTTGGGTTTTTGATTCTGACGAAGACCACTTGTTATGGTTGAAAGATCTTAGTCTTGTTTTCCCATTTTCATATTATGGTTTGATCATTGATTGTTATTTCACGTGTTTATGTGGAATCTTTTTACACACGCAGATATACAACACCACACTAACTGTTGGATCATTTACTTATTTGAGCAATGTCAAAACTACTTTCGTTTCTTAAACTGTTAAATGGTTTTTTTACCTATTTATTAGACCTTTGGATTATACATAGTGATCAAGGATTGGTTGATATTCTGAACGCTTATCGGTACATTATGAAGAGCAGAAGACATTATGTTATTATTTTCAACCTGTAAATGGAATTCTGTCTACTATGTGTAATAGTTTACTTAACAGGTTTTTCTCTTTAAGTAAAGTATAGTGATCATGAAAAAATGGATGCCAAGATTTTGAAGAATTTACATGTTTGATGTGTGTGTGAGTCCAAATATTTGTGGCCACGCTACAGATCAAATTAATTGTGGGACCAAATTAATATTTTACATTAACGTTGATTCCACAGTTAAAGGTGATTACCCCCCCCCCCCCCCCCCCCACCACCCACCATTTCGTTTATAGGATAAAAATGAAAACATAAGCTACTGTCATTTACAGTTGCAAATGATAATTCTCTTCTCGTCACAATCCACCGATAATGACTACATAATGTTTACATGATCAAAGACTGGAGTGACGAATAATAATCCTCAAGTCATTAAATTCTATTACTGGGATAATTTATATTGGGCAACTCTAAAGGCCAATCACTAATGAGACTCAGGCATTGTTAAAAAAAACCACTTTAGCATAGATGTCGTCTATTTTTTAGGAAATACTGTAAAACAGAAAAGTTACTTTTACGGCCAAAATATGATTTTAGACAAAATTGTTCTTCTAAACTACTAACTCTAAAATGTTAAAATTGTCTGATTATTATGAAACTGACAACAGCATTAAGCAAAAAAACTTCAGATTCTTCAATAGTAGAAAAAGTATGTTGTAATAAAATGTAAAAATGTTGACTTATGGTTTATTCTGAAATTTGGTGGACACTATCTATGCTGGTCAAAACTTTAGACCAATCGTAATGAAATTTACAAAAATGTAGCCCTTTTAGAGAATTTGAGCTGAATTTTTTTCTGTTGAAATTCATGGACAAAAATGAGTAAATGAACTTATTTACTCATTGAAATTTACTCATTTACTCAATAATATTTACTCAGTGACTTAATACTCATTTACTCAGTGAAAAAAAGTTTCACAACTTTTTTTATGTGAAACTGCTGGTCATAAAAAATAAAATGTGAAAAAATTAACACTAATTACTATATCAAATAAAGAATTTAAAGGCGTTCTGATTACTACAAAAGGCGAAATAGTCCTAAAAACTGATAACTCAGAATAATAGATAACATATGAGGGGTTTGTTGGATTTGTTTAAGATGATTTGGACATTTTTTTATCAATATCGAGTCAAAGAAAACTGATATTTATATGTTTAATACTAGAAATTCAAAGATATTTTAATGAGGTACTACAATATATTAGAACAATAAAATTGATGATTAATTGAAAAAAAAACAAAGGGTCGAGTTTAGTTCAAAAAGCTCATTCCAATTGAATTTCAACTTTTAAAAAAATTATAAACCTTAAAAAAAGATTTAAAATTATGTGGAATATCTAATCAGAGATTGTTCTCTTTCTGTCACTTATGTACGCTGATTAAGATTAAACGAAGAAGGCAGACTATGTTTGGATAAGGGGGAAGCCTTCCAACATATCCTATGTGAATACGAAGCAATCACTTTTAAGAATTTATTGATTTTCGGTAAATCCCACCTAAAACCAATCAAGCTGAAATAATTCTCCAAGGAAATTTATAAAGTTGAGTAAGGAATTTAAAATTTTAACTTGATTTTAGAAACAAAAGAGAGAAAGTGAATAGGATATGGTTACGGTGTGCATGAGTCCGATGAGACACAGGATCTCAGTTTAAAAATAATATAAAGCTTCAGATTGTTCTAGAACAATGATTTTTTTAATGTATCTTTCATATAATTTCGATATTATTAAAATGTAAAGTAACGGTTATTATCGTTCCACAAGACAGAATCTCAATATTTGAACTTGTCGAATGAATTTCAGAACGCACTGCTGGGTAATAGGGTTTCAAGTTTCAAACTTAAACATTAGTTTAAGAACCAAAACAATTTATTGCATTTTAGCAATTGATTTTAAAACGATGCTAGCCACATTAAAATAAATGGCTTAATTAAGTTGATTATCTATGAAAGTGATAGTAATTTTAATTATAAAAAAGTTGATTGTAGACAGTCATAATTGTTTTAATAGTCGTTGCAAGTGGATTGATTGCTAACACTGCTCAGGCGTACATAATCCTGACAAGCAAGGGTAAGAGATGCCTAACTGGTCAACCTGCAACTTATCTCACTGTCTCGTCTCACCACACCCCCTATCAATTTCAACATCAATTACTTTGCTTTTAATATTTACTTTGTTATTACGCTTGATTTCAGTTATGGTTTTTCATTGAAACATTTATGATTCATAACTTTTCTTCTTCTTGTTAGATAAAATCCGGTTTTAATAAAAATCTAAACTGGAGAGTTCATTTTAATTTAAATGAATGATGATATCGACAACAGTAAGTAAATCCATTTTGAGAAATATATGCAAAACTTTGACGTTTTGATGCTAAGATTGCCACTTTTAATATCTAAGGTTAACTATGTAAGTTAAAACTAACTTTATAAGAAATACGAGTATCGCTTAGTAATCTAAATGATGATGACAGTCTTCACTGAAAGATTTATTTTTATGTTGAATAATTAATTTGCCATGCGGTATTATTTGAATACATTTCACCAATTTTCCTATTCCTTTTCTATTCAGCATTAAATATGGAAAAAACAAATTATATGTTATCTTATGAATTTGAGAAACAAAATTATTTTATGAAAAAACTTAAACTAAATAAGGCAGAGATGGCTGTTTTCTCACTAGTTTTTCACTCCCTTCAACCTGCCTCAATATTATGATAGAATGGGGGGATGGTCTTTTTTCAGTGTTTTTCTCTGCTTCGAGAATGACCCAACTCTTTGTTGATTTTCAATTTTAATTCAATTCAATAGCACTGCACTTGGTTTACATTGGATGGGTGAAAATACATTCTTGTTTTTATATGATTCTCTCTGAGAGGAATTGCCTGCCTCATCCTTTTTCTCATAAATATTATTCAATTCGTCTTTTTTCAACTAACCATTTTCTTCCAATATTTATTGCTTTTTTCCCTGGTTTTTATCTTTAACTTTCATACTTTTCTTTGAGTAACTGCATTATCTCAGAAAAAATAAGTGCTTCAATAAGTAAATAAATTATAAAACAAAATATTAATAAACTATTAAAATTACATAAGTCAGGTGTAAGTGAATTTTATCTCGTTTAAGTATAATTTGTGAAAATAATTTTCAAATACGTATAAAATTATATTTTCAGGGTACTGAGCTTTTGAATAAATCTAATCATTACTCTTGTATGTTACCTATTTGTATATTATCAACACTAATGTATCATTTTAATATAGTAGCGACATCTAGGAGTTCAACTATCATTTAGCTAAAAATCATAACAATTAAGTAACCTATAGTTAAAACCAAAAGAATACACTTTTTTATGGATAAATAAAAGTTTCCGATTTTTGAAGCTGTACAAAAATAATAACTAATTTTGAAATATAACGAAAGTTGAATATTATAAAGAACTTTAGCGTGGTAAATTTTCATTACGTTTGGTACTTCAATTTCATAGCTATATACTGCTAAGAGCTTTCTAAGTAAGATATTTCTCGAGGAACTGACATGGTTAGAAAGAATTTTCAAAGGACGTTAATTATGCGGAAATGAGATTTTGTTATTGTTCTCTGAGTTCATTGGTTTGAGTGTTTTCTGCTGTTTGAAAAACGATAGTTTTCCTGTATATAGTTACATTCATATATTTACTCTGTTAGTTTCTGTTTAAAGCTTTCAAAATGTAAACGGTTTCACAGTTGTGTATAATTGAAGGTATTTCCAGGTAGAAGTAAGAGGTTTTACTAATAATGTTTCCAGAGTCTGTAATGATAAGACTGGATTATCAGACTCTTTTGTTCGCTTCGATAAGAACATAAGAGAAGTAGACTTTAACTGTTCGTCTGTTAAAGCAGACAAATGTATGCAACAATATTGTGCTCGCATGCCATAAACTTGTGATGTCTTAATTACTTTACCAGATACCAGTTATGAAAAAAATAAACTAATCTTTGTGAAGAGTCAATTGCTTGACGCTCCAGTTAAAGACACAAATGATAGAAATAACTATCATTTGTTTGTTACCGACACAGAATTATTTTAAATACTCTGTGAGAACAAAGTCGAGTAGGTATTGGGGATGACTTAATAAATTTATAAGACAGTTTTTATTTTTATAATGTTATACCGCTCATTCTTGTATAATACAATTCATATAATGTTTATCATATCAGTATTGTGAACATTATACATTTTAGCCCCCATGATCAGTACTTAAGTGGAAAACATATTATTTACATTAATTATTATTATTATATTATCTCAGAGGCAAAGTAAAGTGTAAATTCTATAATGACGTAAGTCCAATATCGTTCACTTACTGTCCTGTAAGATATGGGCTTAAATTACGTTTAGAAGTAAATTTTTGTGTTTTTGGAGTAGTCAGGTTAATTCTATTGAAGTTCTGAGGCTGTTATAGGTGATCGAATCACAATTAGAGAGTATGTGTTCGGAAGTTCTAACTAGTTCCAAACTTGGTCCGCAACCTTAGCCTTGTTAGATATTTTTCTCTGATATATCACAGATCAATGTCTCATTACTAATTCTAGTTTTAGATTTAAATATTAAATTTTATGAAAAGAGATTTTAGATTTTAAAACTAACTCATGATTAGAATTAACCCGTTTCATTACTTCTTAATATATTCATTAGTGTGCTGACCCTAAGTTTCCCTCCAACCTCATAACAATATAAATGAATCTTAATTTATATCTTTTGATAAACTTCTCATGCACATCAGACGATTAAAGAATATAAGCATTGTTTTTGTAATGGAATAGCTCCTAGTCCAATGAAAAGCTGTACTCTTTCCTCATAAAGTTTTGAGCAAACGTCTGTAGCAAACTTCCAATTTTTTTTTATACCCATCCATTAGACTATACATACAAACACCTGTAAAAAGAATTCAAAAACAGATTCTAAGGCACTCAAGACATCAAAATCGACATTGACATTTTTTAATTGTTTTTTTCCATGTTTACTCATACTTAAATGATAATTTCATCAGGAAGGTTGTAAATAAATTATGCAAGTTTGATTTTACTGAAACCAACTTTGTTGTGATATCTTATCTGCTTTTCAGAAATATGTACTTAATTTGTTATTAGGAGAGCATAAAAACTTTTTCTGCAGAGAATGAAAAATATTATTGTTATTATGTTAACGGCTTTCGATGCCCATCTTAGTTGAATGGCATTTTCATAGAAGGGCCAAACTATTCAAAGGAGGAATGGTAAGAAAGGCTACCGCATCCCATGCTTCTATTATATATATATTATATATACTACGCAGCATTTCTATTATTATGCATTTGATTTATGCCACATGTGCTTACCTATCTGAAACTGAAAATATATTTTCTGTTTAAAGTTTATTTGAAGAGATCACACAAGTTCAGGAAAACATATTACTTTGATTTTACAAAGTTATCGTAACTTATATACATAATAGATTCATGCAAATATTAATAGAATAATGAATATTTTAATAGAGAATAATTACGAGGAACATGGTTTTCAGCGAATATATAAACCAAGAAATAAATTAACATATAAACTGTAAAAATCAAATACATCCACAGATATTCTGTTGGTTTGATTTGCATTTCGTTTCTTTTAAACTAGAAGCTCCAGAATGTTGAAGCTTTGAGATATTTTTCTAAAACAACTGACAAAAAGAAAAATAGATAGAAATGCCACATTTTTCAAGTAATAAGAAAGGTATTTGTCGCTTGTAATATAAAATTTGATTGGCTCTGAAAATAATGCAAACAATGCCACATGATCAATCATAATGAAATTATTACAAAATAGGTCTTTTCGATAGGATTAGAAATACATAATATATACTGACATTGCATGGACGGGAAATCGGGAAATGCCGTTATGGTATGTTTTATTATATTACAAAAAAATGTTTTTTTCGCTATTGTTAGACAATAAATTTATGTCACAAAGATAAAATTAGAAATAATAAGTTGAAAAAAAATTCAAACAAGCTTTGATTAGTATACAAAAACTATTTTATAAGTATAGAAACTGGGATGATCTGCTGTATTTATTGTATTAGTTTACATTTCTTTGTGTTTACAATATTTCGTTTTGATTCAAAATCTTGTTTATAGCTTACCACTCTATATATTTTAATTCTTTTTTATAAAAATACTTAATTCCAATACCAGACAAATAAAATATAAACCTTGATTAAGGTATTGACCGTATAGTAGGATAGGTTAAAAATGGAATTGGTCAGTTTTCCCAGCATTTTCTTTTTCCTTAAACAGAAAGTTGAAATTTGGATAATGAAAAAAATGCTGTTTTTTAGTTATGCTGAGTTATAGTGAAATATGATTTTTTTAGTTCCTTTGAGTGAACAGTATTGAGGTTACTTGTAATGTTATCTTTATAGCTTAGTCGAAGGTTTTGTTCGGTTAAGATTGTTGTTCCTTTAAATAATGTAAATTTCATTTTCTTAGTCAACAAATTCAAGCTCCTGTAAATTATATTGTTTAATACTTCTGCTTGTAATATTCATAAGTTGTAACTATCCATTTTCTTATTGTTTATATGTTGGATGTTGATATGTGATTTCTTACTATCGTTTGTAGGCCTATGAAGAAAGTTTTAAAATAAAACTGAAACGTCGGCAACGAGTGTTTGATTTTTGAACCTAGAAAATTGACTGTATTCCGATTACATAACACACCTAGTATATATATAATATATATATATTTCATGCATATAGGTGTGTTATGTAATCGGGATTCAGTCAATTTTCTAGGTTCAAAAATCAAACACTCGTTGCCGACGTTTCGGTTTTATTTTAAAACTTTTTTCATAGGCCTACAAAAAGATTTTCCCATTTCATATTGTGGTTTGATCATTGAGATATATATATAAAAAGATTTCACATAAACACGTGAAATAACAATCAATGATCAAACCACAATAAGAAAATGGGAAAACAAGACTAAGACCTTTCAACCGTAACAAGCGGTCTTCGTCAGAGTCAAAAACCCAACTAAAACACTAGATGTTCTCTGCAGTTGAAAGATCTTAGTCTTGTTTTCTCATTTTCTTATTGTGGTTTGATCATATATATATATATATATATATATATATATATATATATATAAATGATAAAAATGCCATCTTAATTATTTTACAAACAATTTAAAAATAACAGTTTTAAAAAACAATGTGTTAAAAAAACTAATACATAATACATGTCAAAAAAGAGCATTTACTATAGCCGACATTTTGAGCAGTTACTCTTAATCAGGATTGCACATGAAGGCGAGTCCATTTCTCTCTTTCTCTGTCTAACTCCTTATTCTCCATCTAATCGTGTTCTAATGACAAACAACATTTTGAAAAATAAATTGTAGTAAACATTTTTCTCCGCTATGTGCCTGTGATAATTACAAGCTATATGTGATTGATTGTTAATAACAAATGCACTCAAAGTAGATAAAAAAGTTCAGAAATACACTTTTAACGATATGACTAAAGGTTGATGTAGATGTGATATGAATGATGTTTTTCTTTTAAAAAAAAAATAATGGTTTACGAGTTTTGTCATGTCTGTACTGCAAAGTATCAGCAAGAAATTATAAATGCATTTTTAGAAATTAAACTATCAAATGAAAAATATAAAATTCATATCTACATATAAAAATCTTCATAAAGGTTATTTATGAACTCATGTTTTGTTATACTAACGAATTTAGAAAAGAATAATTTCTAACAATTACTACACCATCAACTGGTAGACACAAATTTGCACTTTTACAAGTTGTTAAGATTTATTAACTTTATTATATCACAAAAAAAGAATGCTTTTCATTAAAATTGTAGAAAACAATTTTTTAATTGAATAGTGTTTTCAGACATTACTAATGTAATTTGTTCAAATTATCTTAAAAATCAGTATTTCACTATGATTTTTTTTATACCTTTTTATGGCTCATAATTATATCAGATTTAGATCGTTTAGTGGACACGATTCAAATAGTCGTCGACATAGAACTTTTAAAGACGTGTAACTAACGGTTCAATTTAACAGTAGCTAGCTAAACTGACTGAAAATGAGCCAAAAATACAAGTTGAATAAAACAAGTAGTGGTTATTACATAATTAGGCATCGCACACGTGTAGGACAATAACTAAACATACAGTTCCGAGTGGCCTGAATTAATTATACGAATATGTGGTAATGGTTGTCAATTTTTAAACCCCTTGGAAGAGTTTGAGGCGTTGCACCTTTTAGTATCAGATGTATATGCATTAGGAGAAAAATAATGCATTCGTAATATCTCATTTTAAATCAGTGCGCACGAAATTTGTTACCGGGTGAATTAAATAATTTTTATTTTATGAAAATTAATTTGATTTCTATCATGTAGAACATATTCCTGTAGAAGAATCAGTGGAAAAAAAAATGTTGTAAGTTAAGCAGTAGTAGCCGTTAAGCGTTGGCACGGCTGCTTCGATATTTTACGTATCTGTAATTAGATATTTTTTAGTTGCCGGGAGAAGCAAGATTAAGGGCTGGGACCGTGTTGAGACCAATTTAGTTGAAGAGTTATGCGCTCAGCGGAGATGTGGAAGCTGCGACTGGCCTTGGCGCAGTGTTGCTCGACCGGTACCAGAACAAGGCCGGCCAATGTCACGTTGGTACCACTGGAAATCTCGTCCCACATACAATACAACGCTCCACTCGCCTTATCCAACTTAATTCTTTTTTTTCTCTCATCTCTGTCTTACTAGCCTTCTTTCTTTTTTATTACTCGAACAAAGGGTTCATTACCAAGGGTAACTAGGTAACATCTGATGCACAGCTGAATAGTTTTCAACATTATATTTTATTCAAATATTTTTTTATCAGAAAGTAAAAAAAAAGTTATTTAATTTTGTAATGGACCAATATGGGTATTTGTAAATATATTACGATTAATAGTTTAAAATAATTATAAATATTTTTTTCGTAATTATAATAAATATTATAGCATTCCAAAATAAAGATATGAAAAAGTAATACCGAGCCTATTGTAAAAATTCAGAATTTGAGCCAATAGTTTTCTCAAAAGACCTTAGAAGCATTTCTGAAGTTTGCTAATATATGCAGAAAAATCATTAAATCTATTATATTCAAAGTCAAGGGCATACTTCTCAATAAAATTACAAATTATTAAATTACCAATCGCTGATGCACTCTGGAGGGGAGGTGGGGACGCACAATTTCTTGTCCTCTTGCCTTTCATATAATTATTGAAGTATCCTTAGCGCTTGATAATGTATGCATATGCTTCATTCAAGTGCACAGACCAAATTATATAACCCATACTATCCTACAAGTTAGTTACTTGCATAAAGAGCAAAATAGAATGAGTTACACCAACTTGAGTCGTAGTTCAGAGTATTCACCAAAATAGATGTCCAGATAATTATGAACAAATGAGAATGTTTGACAACATATACTTCTACAGTTGGTACAATGCGCCTAAGATTCTGAACGTGTTCCCATTGGACTTATAGTAGCCCTAGTTCTTACGCATTTAACATATTTTGAATTTCAAATAACATTGCTTATAAAATTTTATTGACATAAAAAATGTTAACGTGAGTGCACTTGTAGCTGCACCAAGATGACCGTGTGCTGTGAGGCAGGCTTGATGAACTGAGTCTGCTTAAGCAGAGTCCCATTTGGCAGTCATCATTCATTTAAATTAGCATGTGTACATGTATAATCATACAACACAAGTAATCAGCTTCTCACCAATGTTTCCTTTAAAACAGCTTAACACGAAATATATGTGAGACGGAAACTCCTTTAGTAGGAGCACTACTACAGAATCAACCCTTACACTTAATTGGAATAAAGTTTGAAAATGTAATTGGTTTTTGCTTTATGAACCAATTACAATTCAATGAAGTGTTCGTACACTAGCTTAAAATGATTTATAATAGAAATAATGTAGATCAGTTTAAGCTGATTAATGTTTCTAAAATACTACATTAATTACTGTTCTTACTGTTTAAATTAAGTGTTTTAGATTAACATTTGTGGATTATGGACCAAGAGCATCTCGCACGAAGGAGACAACATATAGCTTATGAGGCAGGTCTGAATCCTTTGACGACTGCATCTGGATCTCAGGGAAATCTCAGAACAGGTGATACAAAGTGATGAGAGGTTGTATTAAAATACGTCTGACCGAGGCATGCGTTTCGTAGGCATACCAGATACTGCAGTCTGAGTGACTGACTGCAGGCACGAAACGGCGAAAAATAAGTGAAACTTTGATCGGCTTTAATAACGGCTTGAGTGTTAGCATATTAGATCAAGATATACGTGTGTTGTGTTCTGAGTGTGAAAACGTTGAGGGCGGATGGAAGCCTCAGTGACTGGAGCTTAACCTGACCAGTGCCAGCCAGACCCCCGAGCCATCAGCAGGCTGTGTGGCCCCACGAGTCACTGAATTTGTTATTCTCTGCTCTCTGCATAACCTTGTAAAAAAGACAACACATTCAAATTGTTTTCCAAACGGTTGTAGTTACTTAAACAATGCACGCATTTAGTTGTTTTTACTAACAAATTTTACAGCTCTCATGGAAATTCTCTTAAAAATATTTATTTTTAAAACTCTCACAATTGAGATGATTCCCGATTCCTAATCTAATAAAATAGTTGTTATCTAGGGATCCTTAGAAATTTGCTTTTATTGTTTAAGATTGAAAATTAGAAGAAGAAAATATAAATTCGATATAGTATTTTTTGTATTAATTACCAAAGCTATTAACATACAATAACTTCATTCAATCATGTGCCACAATAAAAACATTTACATTTAATAATTCAAAAACTAATTGATTAATTATGTTTTAATAAATTATTAATTTGCTTGGCGAGTGTTGTCCATTTCCTGAATGTTGGTAACCCTTGACAGCTGTTGTGAGTGCATTGTTTTGGGATGTAAATGCTTGGTGTTCACGTCGCTCAGAGGACTATATTCAGTGGAATATGACCAAGCACTAGCATCTCCTCAAGCCTAGCTCTGCAACTCATTATACTTTACCTCTAAAGGACATAGAGAAAGCGCTGAAACATATAGTTCCTATAGAACTATAATGTTTCTATAACGAGCATGGAAAACGTATTTTATATAAAAAGAGACACTATTTCTTTCGCACTCGTTTGGTCATTCTCAAACTTATAACTTTGTATTTGATATTGAATTAATATGACTACTGCATGATAGAAATATAATGCAGCCAAAACTAATCTGATGAAGCTAATTGAAACTACATGCTATGACACACGTTCATTCCAGTCAATGATTTGATTAATCATGTGATTCAGTGAGTGTTACTACTCTTAATCACTGATTTAGTTTTGAACGCTCGCCCTTTAGGCCTTCGCGACTATAGTGGTGGAAAGTGACGCCGCATGTTATTTAGCACTCATTTGATTCTTCACCGAAAGGCCGAAATTCACCTTAAACGAGTTTAGTGCAGAAATCACCTCGAAGAGTCTGACATCACCGAGGAGCTCTGCAAACTCGGCACGGCAAGATTTACCATCGCCGACGTGAAAAATACAGGGTCACAGCCTAGAATCGAACTTCCAATATTTCGTTCTAAAGTCAAGTACATTGCCTTTTAGACCCTGCCTAACTCGACTGCTAAAACTTATTATATTTACCATTACTATCTAATTTATTCAATTTCTGCAACAATGATTTCTTCTAAGTAAAATTGACATTGCTGCATACCCACAGCTTGTATATACTTTTGCATATTGAAGGTAGTTAAGGTAATAATATGAATTTCATTAGTTTATTAAAGTAGATAAAAAGATTTCACATAAACACGTGAAATAACAATCAATGATCAAACCACAATAAGAAAATGGGAAAACAAGACTAAGATCTTTCAACCACAACAAACGGTCCTCGTCAGAGTCAAAAACCCAACTCTCAGTTGGGTTTTTGACTTTGACGAGGACCGTTTGTTGCGGTTGAAAGATCTTAGTCTTGTTTTCCCATTTTCTTATTGTGGTTTGATCATTTATTAAAGTAGATGTATTTTCTGAAATATAATGTAAAGGAAGATCTTTAATTCTTTTACAGTCATTATTAGTATTATAAGTCTTTTTTTGTGAAACAAAATTATCAGTTTTTTCATATTACACCTTTGAAACCGAGATACTGCAAAAAGAATCTAACAAAGCTATTTCTAGCAATTGCTTAAATATTCAGTCACTTTCCTCTACAAATAAGTTTAAATTGTTACTATTGTGAATCACTCAGTATTTAGGTTATAAAATTCGGAAAGCGTATTCACTACTCTCGCTGAGTTTTTTACTTGTGTTCATATGCAGGTAGTTTTGATTCGCACTTTAACCATTCATAACTTTAATAGTTTTGATATATAACCATAATGCATGACATAATGTATTAAATCAGACCTGAGAGTGTTCTGGTGGTGGGCACATTCCTCCCTCTCAACGACTATACATTAACATTTTTTGGACCTTAATATATTAGCATAAATATGTTATACAAAGATATATATTCTTCACCTTGCTTTTCCCGTATCAAAAAATAACTAAATTATCAGTTTGTTGAAATGCTGGTACACGTAGTTTTTGTTTTTATATCGTGTAGTGTCAAAGCTAAATTTAAAGTGAATCGGAATTCGTTAAAATAAAAATGAATATAATTCAAAGTAATAAATAAAGGTCTCCCTATGAATTCAGTGGTATACATACGAATTCAAAAGGAGACTATTTTTAGCATATTGTAAATCCTGTAATTTGATTCACTCATAACTAAATTGAGCGCTAAAAAAATTTAAAATAATCTTTCTGCCTTTTGAACAGAAGTATTGAGATAGAATTATAAAGGTGAAAGTGAATAATTATAGGAGATGGAAAGAATTTACTAACCATTAACTTATAATTTTTAATTTTACAAATGAAATAAAGAGCCAATAAATAAAATAAAATAGTTTATAAAAGACAAAATCTAATAAGAATAACAAAACGTAAAAAAATGGTAACGCTAATTTCGTAGTTTTACAGTTTTTAAAATTTTGAATGACGAGAAAGGAAAAAGTTTCCAATAAGGGTTAGAAAGAGTAAAATTAGTAATAGACCGCGTGCTCAAATTTTTTTCTAAAATCATTTCATTATATTTCAGTTTGTTATACATGTTACATAACTTTTATCGTTTATAAGTGTTACAGATGTGGACGGGGCCAAACATCATCGCCGAGTTATTAACTATACCAATGATGTTCAGCACACACAGGGTTGAATTACCCATTCAGCAAAATCAACAAGTATTTAGTATTTAGGACATAGAATGCTGAGTCATTGGATATAAGCAAGTATCTTATTTTGAAATCAACTTATTTAAAGTTCATTATGTAGTATTTCTTCCACATTTAATAGTTTTAGATATGACTAGCAAACGTGTCCGTCTTTGACAGAATCAAAAATTCTATTATACCTGGTATTCTAAAATACTATTAGAAATTATAGAATAGTAAAAAACTATTATTAGTACAGTGTGTTCAACACATGCCTCTGTATACACCACATTATCTGTCTGTACTTCAGGTTCATGAACGAACAAACAGGTGGAGCCTCTGACTCTTGAGCAAGTAAACTACAGTTGACCATGTGAGAAAAACTTGATCTCGCTAATTTAAATTCCTGTGTTAGATAAAGTTTCCCCTTGCGACTTAGTTAACGTCATTGCGAAATAGACTTTGACGGGAGTTTGCAATCGTTTCAACGGAAACGGATAGTGGCTTGGAATCAATGGTATGCGTGGTATACACACAGACTCCCCAATACTACACCCAGTCATGATGCCCGCCTCTATAGCATATCTGTGCAGAGCACGAACTCAGAGTCGTGTCCCGTTGCACAGTTTTGGGGCACTCACGTTTAGTAACATGAAATTTGTTACTGCTACTAAATTGCAGCATGATTGGTGCTCCTACTTAAGTTTTAATAATTCTAGCTTATTGTTTTTAATAAAAGCGTTTTTCACACCTACTTTTATTCTTCTTAAAAAGGAATAAGAGCCGTTTTATCAGGATTTATATCAAGACCTTTCTAATTTACCAATCTTTCACGAACTTAGCAATCTTACTGCATAATCTCAAAAGCACTGCCCTCAAGTATTCTTATTCTTATAATACAAATGTCATATGTGTACCGCTATGTATATACTTACGGTAGTCTTCAAAGTATTGAAAAACAACTTCAATCGATGATGTTTTTTGTTTCTGGTACTTTTATTTTTGTTGTTAAGGTATATCTATTAGTAAACTTTTGCTTATTTGTATCAATTTTCAAACGCCACAACACTTTTTTGATCGTTATGAGGATAAGATTTCTGGAAGGTATATCTACTGTAAATCTGATCAGATGGACACTTATAAGAAAAGTGCAGCTATTGGTGGTGGTATAGAAAGTCGATGAGTTAAGTGAGTTAGCGTATGGCCTGATGAGTGGCTGCACACACGGGTCATTACGAGTGGCCACTCCTACTTGGCAAGTCTTGCGGTGGCAGACCTTGAGAGTGCCAAGGACCTTGCTTGGCTTCCAGAGCTTCTCAAATTATCGATGACGAAAAGCTGCATTACCCGAGATCGCTTAGGCTGTATTTATTAGGTCCATAGCACCAACCGAACGACTGATAGGCGGCCCACACGGGCCGCTGTAGCCTAATCAACGATAACAGCATCCTCCTTAAAAGAACATAAGTCAGTCAGTTCTATTAATCATGTAATATAATTTATTATAGCATTATTTAATATTGCTTTGTCCGGATTTATACATGATTATCAACAAATATACGTAATAAATTATTGAATTCTTATTATCAGCTTTTATTTCTTTATTAATGACATTTTGAAATTCGCCCAAAAAGTTTCTCATTTCTCTAAAGGAATACATCAGATAATATCACAGACATTATTAAAAACTAAGATTATTCAATTGTGATAACTTTGGTACAAATGAGAAACTATTAATTCGTTGAATTTTTTACGTATGCTTGGTAATTTTGAACTTTGTACCCGGAACACGTCAGCTGTCAAGGTAAATGCTATCGTTCCTTTGTTTCTTCACCGAAACCATAAATTTTAAAAAAAAATCTAGGTTTTTTTAAATTTAATGTAGTAAAAAGATAAACTGCTTATAATTGGTGAGGTGTTTTGAAATCAAACTCAAGGTTTCGACACCATTATGAAGCTTAAACTAAATAGAAAACCACCCACACCCAACTTTGCTAATTTTGTTATAACATAAAAAATAGTTAACACTATAACTTTGGATCGAATGGTTTTACATCCAGAAACAATAGATTCTTGAATCAGGTTTAACAGGTTTTATTTGTTTTCTTTGAAATAATTACGTGATAGATCATATAATCTAATTTATAACAATCTGGTTAAATCAAACATCTGTTACTTGCTATAGTTTGTAATACATTTGATTATAACTGGAAACTAAAACAAGATGTAAGACATAGGTCCAAAACAACTTGAGTGTAGTATCATAATTAACTCTGATAGATTGATTCAATATATTCATTTGCACTTGTACGCTCGGCAGTATTCTGGACCTACAGCTAGCCTTCTCTTTGCACAAGTTAACAATAAATAATAATAATAACTTTTACAGAGCTTTTGCTTTAAAATACTGGCATGCTGTAGGGAGAAATACTGGTTTTTGAACTGTAGAGTATCTGCGCTAAATTCCAAAACAGTTGGGAGTATATTGGGATTCACGTATTAAATAAAAGACAAAATAATAAACACTAATATGAGACAGAAAAGTTATCTGTGCCTTTATGATTGCAGGAATGAATTAAAACAGAATAAGTTTCAATGATTACTATTAACTGACTTATAATTCTCAATTTTACAAAGGGAGAGGAGCGCAAGCGAATGAAGCATTATCAGACCTTTAGGCGACTACAGTTAATCTAAAATAATCGGTATGAAGACCTGCATCACTGACATCCGAATGCCAATACGTAAGCAACAACTACAAACGCTAATTTTAGACTAGTACTAGGATTTTGTGGGCTTGTATAACGTAACAGAGAATACAGTTTCGAATACAATTTGTAAAGAATTAAATAAGTAATCGTAATCTATAAGTCTTCAGATTTCCACAAAACTGATTTATTTTTCAAATATCGCAATCTGAATGTTGCTCTTCTATTCCTTATATATCTTATCACCTAGAAGTTTTATTTGTTCTCGACACGATCTAAAAAATCGTTCATATTATTTTCATCAAGAAGTTATTAGCGATAACTATGTTTATTAGTAGCTTACTCACAGAGAGAATGACTAAAAAAATAGTGCCGAAACATAATTATAATAGTGCCAAAAATGGGAACTAAATTGAAAAAAATGATGCATCAAGTATTTATTCAACACACTCGTAGAATTGATAAATGAAATAAACATTTCATGTAGCCTGCTTTATGTAGGTCCATAATTTATATGGTTATGGGAGGTCCTATCTCTAAAACATCAAAATGTGTTTGACACAAACAAACAAAAAGCAAAGAAAAAATTAAAAAAAGTATTTTTTTAGACGTTCGAAAAAAATGATATGCGCTCGGAAGGGTCAGATATTATTAGTAGGGTTGACATTGCTGTAACAGTCTCTTAATCGTAGTGGGATGCGAGGAATAATAATGAATATAAGAAGCCACATGAGTGAGCCATCTATAAAACCAAACGCCAAACCTATCCCCCTCACTTCAAAAGAACACCTAAAAAGGGCAAAGTTCCATCACTTTCAGTCTCTGTTGAAGAGGATGTTTATGAGAGCTTTTAGGGTCTACAGTGAGGAGTTTTTGGACAAGGAAGTAACGACCATCCACTATTACTGCTAAATTAATCGCACCCAGTTTTAATTGTGCACTAGTTGGCATTCTATTTTGTTAAAGCACTTGGCATTAGTACGCTGTTCTAATCTGTTATGTGAAATCTTTTATATATATATATATATATATATATATATATATGCTTTAACACAGAGAAAAGAACACAGAAAGACACTACAGAACTCACTTCGATATTTCGACATCCGTCGTCATCGGGAAGAAGTGCAAAGTACTTGCGTTGAGAAGCAAACTGCTTATATATATACATTAACACAGAGGAAAGAATAGAGAAAATCACTACAGAACTCACTTCGATATTTCGATCCAACGTTATCAGGATGAAGTACGAAGTACTGGCGTTGAGAAGCAAACTGCAACTCATATAATTGTTGCCAATACTCAAGCATTCCATGAGCAGTGATAAAGTCTATTCCGTGTCAAGACAGCAAGCTAAAGTATTTTCAGCTAACGGGTAAAGGGATGAAAACACGTAGTATTAAAAGGAGAAAAATACTGATATTTTATTTCTGCATACTAGTAAATTTAAATATCCTATTTACTGATATAAGCCAAAGTATTAGTTCAAGAAAAATCTATTATTTAACGCAACATTATTGAATCCTGTCTCATAAAGAATAATGTTGAGAACTTGATGAACGTCAGTCCAAGTTAACTAAAAATACATAGGCAATGGTAAAGTAAATTAAGAGACAAGTCCCTTCAACTGTCTCCCTTTCTCATAGCTCCCCATGCCGTAGTGAGAGAAGAAAATGTAGACTTAGAAAGAAGGATGATATAATACAATGACTCAAAGAACATACAGAGATAACTAAAGAAAGAAGAAGACAAAACCACAAGGCTAGAATATATAAAATAGTTTAGTATGAATAAACAAAATTTATGGTAAATAATATGGACACCCAGAAAAAAGCAGTAACGAGAAAGAGAGAATCTCTCCCATGCTTCCTGGACCTTGACTGCTGACATATCTTTGCAGGTTAAACACAGCTTTTAATAAAACAAGGTAGACAGCAAAGTTCTGAAAACTTGTTGCTTAAAACGTATAGGTAGAATCTAAGATCTGTAATATTATTACAAATATTGTTGAAGCAAATAGACAGGAACCCAAGTATAGGTTTTTTAACATAATGAAGAAAGGTTATTTTTATTTTGGGAACTGCTTTTCTATTTTAACATTATTATTAAACATTTAATTTTTATTTAACATTATTAAAATAGAAAAGTCACGATTTACATTATTAAAAACGACAAACTTGAGAATAAAATCTCGTGCAATGGCAGTAATACAATACGCACTAGTCTAGAAATAATGAAACATTTGATGCGTAACTAGAACAGGCGCTCTGCAGTTAAGTGAAGTGAAGGAGCATCTGACTTCAGACAATATGATTCTTTCCCCGATATGAATCATTTTATATTATTTAAAAAATTATAAATTTATATAGTAAATTTATAAAATATAAATTTACTATATAAATTTACATTTTATAGTAAAATGTAATTGTACATCCACTGCAGAAGATGGCAGTAATAGTAGGTTTCACTGTCAAACATTTCAATTAGTTTGTCAAAAGAATACAGTTCGAATACAATACACTTTGGATTTAGTTTTTCATTTTAATTTCATGCAATTTGACGCACATCATTTTAATTAGACTACAAAATAATGTAAGTAATTGTAGTCTCTACAATTTCATACAATAATAACAAACAAATAATAACTTACTTGTAATCTATGGTTGATTTACAAAGCATCAATAATTTCTAAAAGGTAACAGAACACGAAATCACTCGCATGTAAACACGTTTTGGGATCCAAAAGGAGGTTGAAGTCTTGCAAGGCCATCGCACTTCCGTAGCTGAAGATGCGAATCGAATCTAAAACTCATAAATAGAGTTTAATTTCATTTTTGACGAGTTTGAGACCATTTTTCTAAAATACGACAGTTATAAATTAAAATTTCGTCGAAATTTGTCCTTTGTCATGCTTGTATAGGCTTGATGTATAGGTTAATTAGGAAAGAATTTCATATTTCTCTTAGAAAAAGGATTCAAACATACTTAAAGTTATCAGATCACAGTGGATTTATGACTTTGTCTCTGTTTCGGCTATAGAAATGTCTTTAGAGAGGAAAGTCGATGGGAAAGCCGACCACTATTCTAATAAAAGTAAAGTAAGTGAAAACCTTGCAAGTCTTTTAGACACCCTTTGGTTTGCAAAACAGGATTTGTAGTGGGTTACCATTTGGAAAGTAACCACCTATCAATAAATTATTCTACTGACACTAATTAGTATATGTAATGCCAAAACATTCACCCCGTCATGCACACACAATTTTTTCTTTAGACTCACTAAGTAAGTTATGAGAAGAATTGAAGATGCCTAATATAAGGATAGTCTCTAGTCCCAATTCTTACTCATTATTTCAAAAGCAAAAACTATTCAAATTTAAACTATTTCCTGCTTAAGAATTTTAACCATATAGAAATAAATAATATCTACTTGATTATTTATTAGTTTGTTAATTGTTGATCATAAGTTTGCTTAACGTAAACTTAAGTGTAGACCACCATATATTTTTTATAGACAACAAATTCTATAGCATATTACTATTTAGAAAACTAATAATAACTTAAATATGTAAATTAATCAGTAGACTAGTGAAAAAGAAATGACTTTGTATTTTCATGAATAATCGTGAAGTAATCTTCCTTTACTTTATTTTTTTCTAAAATTTAGAAAAAACATTTCAGTTACGATCAGTCATTAGCCTGTAGCGTATCAACAAAAGTAATGAATATGCACGCACACGAACACAAATTCTTACGCACACACCACATGCGAAGGCAAAGAGGTGAGAGAACGATAGAGAGAGACGGAGTGAGGGTGAGGTCACAGGACAACGTGGATGAGCTCTCGAGACCTCAAAATATAAATAACCCAAAATGTACTGGGGGAAAAAATCTGAAGTAGTTTCCACTCAGCTGTACCACAAGTAAATGTATTATCCCACCCATGTATAGATGATTTAATTAATTACTCATTGTAATGCTGCTAGCACTATTTGGCTAAAATTTATGACTGGAGGTCCCCACCCTTCTATTTGAAATAAACTTGAAATCTTCTAAACAAGTCGAATAGATAAATCTCGTTTGTGAGAACAACAATAACAGACAGTCGAAATGGCATCTAATTAGGAATATTTTTTTATAAGATTAGTCCACCATTTTATTACGTCATCTCAAATAGCCATACTTTTTAAGTTAAGTGTAACAAATCACCTTTAATAGTTACTACAAATTAAATTTCTTCGTATTTCCATGCAATTTTTAATTAGAACAATTTAGTACATAATTTATAGTAACTAATATTTTTTTTTAATAAAACAGATGTAAAACAAAAGTTATATACTCGTATATATATATATATATATATATATATAGAAAATTGTCACAATAACACGTGATATAAATATTCAGGTAACTCACCACAAATTAGAGAAGATAGTCGCTCTAAGGCCTTTCGTTTTCACGTCGTCAGAGAGCAAGTGAATACAAGTTGTAAACAGGTTATGAATTTTGATTTAAAGAAGGAGTAAGATTGGCATCATTGACAGTATTTTTCCCTATAACTGTTGAAATAGTCTTGATTTGTTTGATAATTCCTTCAATTAGAAATTCATCTAATTTAAAAAGGCCTGGACTAGTGTTGACCAAGTTCTTAGAAAAGTCTTTTATGAGGCGCTTTCAACAATGTTTCTTCTTCTTTCACATGACATAAAAACCAACTCCTTTGCTTCTTTCCAGTTAATTATGTGATTTTTGTCTCTAATGTGTAGGAACAAGGCACTTTTATCATCTTGTCTTCTAACTGAATACTGATGTTGCTTAATCCTTGTATCCATTCCTTTTCCCGTCTGTCCAATATAAGCCAACTCGCAATCCTTGCAAGGAATTCTGTATACACAACAGTTTTTTCGGCTTCTTTTAGAGTTATGGACAAGTCTATTTGACAAATTACCACCACTACTAAATGTAACTGAGATATCTAGCTTCTTCAACAAATATGGAATGTCTTTTAAACATGGGCTGTAGGGAACCACCAGCAAATTCCTTCTTGAAAAACGTTCCTCACTTACAGATGACATCAAAGATTGTTTGGATTTTTTCATCACGTTATCAATTAATTTTTTTTGGATACATTAGAGAGGTTGAAACTTTGTAAATATATTTAATTTCTTCTTCTAAAAATGGTTCACTGCAAATTTTGAAAGCAAAAATTAATTGATAACGTGATGAAAAAAGCCAAACAATCTTTGATGTCATCTGTAAGTGAGGAACGTTTTTCAAGAAGGAATTTGCTGGTGGTTCCCTACAGCCCATGTTTAAAAGACATTCCATATTTGTTGAAGAAGCTAGATATCTCAGTTACATTTAGTAGTGGTGGTAATTTGTCAAATAGACTTGTCCATAACTCTAAAAGAAGCCGAAAAAACTGTTGTGTATACAGAATTCCTTGCAAGGATTGCGAGTTGGCTTATATTGGACAGACGGGAAAAGGAATGGATACAAGGATTAAGCAACATCAGTATTCAGTTAGAAGACAAGATGATAAAAGTGCCTTGTTCCTACACATTAGAGACAAAAATCACATAATTAACTGGAAAGAAGCAAAGGAGTTGGTTTTTATGTCATGTGAAAGAAGAAGAAACATTGTTGAAAGCGCCCTCATAAAAGACTTTTCTAAGAACTTGGTCAACACTAGTCCAGGCCTTTTTAAATTAGATGAATTTCTAATTGAAGGAATTATCAAACAAATCAAGACTATTTCAACAGTTATAGGGAAAAATACTGTCAATGATGCCAATCTTACTCCTTCTTTAAATCAAAATTCATAACCTGTTTACAACTTGTATTCACTTGCTCTCTGACGACGTGAAAACGAAAGGCCTTAGAGCGACTATCTTCTCTAATTTGTGGTGAGTTACCTGAATATATATATATATATATATATATATATATATATATATATATGGTATATAAAAAGATTTCACATAAACACGTGAAATAACAATTAATGATCAAACCACAATAAGAAATGGGAAAACAAGACTAAGATCTTGCAACCGTAACAGCGGGCTTCGTTAGAGTCCGCTGGAACTCTCCTGTGACGGTTCAACCGAAAATTAGAGACTGTAAGAGTGTCCGTCCCTTTACTCTGTATCTATAGATTACTAGTAATCTATATACTGTATAGATACAGTATATATCTAAACCACAATTAAACCAACAGCATACAGGGAACACACGGCAACTACAACTTCTAGGAAGAACAACCCACATATCATAATTTGTTTTTTAATTTTTCACAATAACTTTTGTAATTTTTGAAACCATACTGTAACCAAATTAACTTTAGTGTAATTTTTCCTTTCTATTATGTTTACATACCTGTTTGGTAGATAACAATATCAGAACATTCTGAAGATGGTTAAAGACACCCAAACATGTCAATAATTTAGGTTAATTTAATATCTATCTATCTATATATTTAAAGAGTAATTTAAAGTTTTATCTATATATATATATATATATATATATATATATATATATATATATAGAGAAGCAAACTGCTACTCATATATATATATATATATATATATATATATATATAGTATATACAGTATATATATATATCAGTTGTAGTTTGCTTCAACGCGAATACCTCGCACTTTTTCCTGATAACGACGGATGTCGAAATATCGAAGTGAGTTCTGTAGTGACTTTCTGTGTTCTTTCCTATGTGTTAAAGTATATATATATATGCGTGTGCGTGTGTGTGTAACAAGATTTCACAGTAAAAACGTGAAATAAAAATCAACGTCTAAACCACAGTTACTCAGCTTTATTGTGTTTCTGACAACCAAGGATTAGTTGTTTTGGTTAAAAGACCTTACTAACGTTTAGACGTTGATATATGAACATAAAGGGAAAGATAAACTCCGGGAAACACCACAAAGGCTCACTTTGATATCTACATAAGTCTTGATCAGAAAGATGTTCGTCCTTTGAAAGTTAAATAACATTGTGTTTTGTTTATTAGTAGTTATTCATTTTTTTACTTCCATAAAGACAGACAAATAAAAATTATGCATACGTTAAAACTGAACATGTTGAAACTTAAAAAAGAAATTATACAATAAAATATGTAAATATCAAAAATGTATAATTGATTTTTTGTCATTGTCACTCTACATAACCTATAGAAATGATCAAACCACATAATGAAATGGGGATAAAAAGACTAAGATCTTTCAACCGTATCAAGCGATCTTCGTCAGAGTTAAAAACCTAACTGAAACACTAGATGCAGAAACATCTAGATTCTGGTCTGATGCAAAAATTCTAGTCACCGGATGTTTCTGTATTTAATGTTTCAAATTCACAATACAATTTTAATGTTTCAGTTGGGTTTTTAACTCTGACAAAGACCCTTTGTTATGGTTGAAAGATCTTAGTCTTTTTTTCTCATTTCATACTCTGGTTTGATTATTGATTGTTATTTCACGTGTTTATGTGATATCACGTGGTACAAGATATCACGTGTTTATATGATATGTTGTATCTATAACCTATAACAAATAGAAATATCCGTATAAATTTTATTAAATAGTATTAGCTATAAGAACCAAATAAAATAAAAAGTTTGATATATAAAATACTTGAACTTTTTATTAAAAATCATTTTTCTTCTTTGGTAATCTAAGTTTTGTTGTAGTTCTTTTTCTTAACTCTAATAATTTAAATTTTGTGATGAAATATATAACAAGGAAAAGGTACTTTGGATGTAGATTAATGGGAAAGATCGACTTATTAACTAAAATAACTTGTAAAGGATGACAGATTGGTAGGTTAGACAGCTCTGTATATCTGGAAGAAGTCAAGGCTACACTTATGAATAATGCCGCTTTAGGTTTCTGTGAATTGGAATGCTTTGATGTCGAAAAGCTCCATCCAAAACTGGTTTTGGAATCGCCATCGAGCTTCTCAATTGACCGTCATTTAGTCCATTGTCAAAGCTCCGTAATTTTTAATTATATAGCATTTGTGTTCTTCCCTAATTTGAGGTGGTAATGTAATTTATGATATGTTAAAATTAATTGAACAAAAAAACAGACTGCAATTACTTATGCTCGGAAAAATCAAAAGAAGCTTAGTCCTCCAACGAGCTTTTCCCTGAATATGCAAAAATTATTAGCACGCTTAATAGAGCTTAATTTATAAAATCAAGTGCAGGTTGAACCTCCCTAATCCGGGAACCACCGGATCTTAGACTTGCCGGACCATGGAACATTCCGAACCGTAGGCGGTCCCCAAAACTCTGTATGTATGTACTTACCCTGCATTATACGGTACAAGTGTAGCTCAAACATTGTTTTGAAGTATTATAGTTGTATAACATGAAAATATACATACACAAGTATATAGAAAACACTTTGAAAGAAAACTTAAAAAAGTTATACACGTTAAAGAATACTTATGAAAAATACTTATGCATTTATTTTTACAACTATAAAAACTGTTATGAAAATAATATAGAATACATCATGACCAGTAAGTGCTACAGAATTATATAGGATAAGAAATAGTTAAGTACTATGCCTGTGCAACCATGATGTTAACCTCTAAGTAAGCAAAATGTAAAATAAAACGAAGAAAACAAATTTAAGAGTGCAGAACATATGCAGTAAAATTCAGATTAAGAAAATGATTAAATTAAGAAATTAAAAGTAAAGAAATTAACTACAGTAAGTATAAAATTAAACAATAAAATATATGTAGGATACACTTACGCCACTGTCACGGTTTGGGAACCCATCACAGGTACATTCGGATGCTGAAACTCCAAGTTACATTACAAACAAAAATGTTGCCAGATTACTTGTGTTGCCGGATTACGAAGGTTCGACCTGTAATATATATCATATATTCTATGTGCAATTACAAATTACAAGAAATTATAATCACCAAATAGCAATAATAATGAGAAAATCTGTAGTGAGACCTACACGCTTCCATGCACCGCATCTTATACTCGTAACCCTCATAAATACGAGGGCGGATTGATAAGTCAGTGACTTTTTGAATTTCCCGCGCAGTTACTTCAAATTCAACAGTGCTGCCGTCATCTGTAATTTATCAGTGGACAACCATCTAATTATGAGCCAGCTACCACGTGCAGTCGGTGTTTGATAGTCATTCAAAGTAGACGACCTCGTGTATTTTTACGAAAATGGAAAAAAGTGAATTTCGTGTGCTGATTAAGCATTACTTTCTACGTAAAAATTCCATCACTGAAACTAAGGAAATACTTCATAATTTGGGGACTCGGCACCATCAATTTCAATGGTTAAGAAGTGGTTTACAGAGTTCCGTTGTGGTCGTACCAGCACTAGTGACGCCGAACGTTCAGGTCGACCAAAAGAAGTGATCACGCCGGAAATCATCGATAAAATCCATGAAATGATATTGGATGATCGGAGAATGAAAGTGCGAGAGTTGGCTCGTGCTGTAGGCATCTCAACTGAAAGGGTATATCGGTTACCTCGAGAAAGGTAAAACGATCACCGGCGAATATTATTCAAAGCTTTTGAACAGATTCGACGTTGATTTGAAGCAAAAACGGCCGCATTTGTCAAAGAAGAAAGTGCTGTTCCATCAAGACAATGCACGTGTGCACACTTGTCTAGTCACGATGGCCAAAATCAACAAATTGGGATACGAACTGCTACCCCATTCAGCATATTCTCCTGATTTAGCCCCCTGCGACTATTTTCTGTTTCCAAACCTAAAGAAATGGCTGGGTGGTAAGAGATTTGAGTCGAATGAACCAGTCATTACCGAAACAAACGCGTATTTTGAGAGCTTTGAGAAAACGTATTTTTTGAGGGAATAAAAAAATTAGAAAAACGCTGGACTAAATGTATCGAGCTATATGGTGACTATGTAGAAAAATAAAATGTTTCTTTGCCGAAAAAATTTTGGTTTATTCAAAAAGTTACGGACTTATCAAACCGCCCTCGTATTTAAAATAGTTTGCCATTTATCTGCATTTCGAAACTCTGTCAGTTATGCAACCAAGCACTTTATATTAATTTTTGAGATCTGATGCACTGTTTTTACTTTACTATAAGTAAAGTATAGTTATCACGAAAAAATCGATATTGAGTCTTTCACAGAATTGGATGTTTTGAGGTCCCCAAAGTCGTTCTATCACGTTTTCGATATATTACTTGTAATATGAAATATTACTTGTAATATGAAATATTACTTATAATATTTCGATATTACAAGTGTGTGTGTGTGGGTGGGTGGGTAGGTTTATCCAAAACGCTAAAGTCCATAATCTTTGATACTTCAAATTAATATTTTACACAAAAATGGTCCTTATAGTATATAGTTTGGGAGCAATTATGCATCACGCAAGAGCCAATTTTTTAATCAAAATGTGTGTTAGACAACATTTTTTCTCCTAAAGTACTAACTCTAGAGTCTTGAAAGTTTTGGCATTATCTTTGAAGCTATAAAAGCAAAATAGAAAAAATTTTGTGAATTTTTACAACAACTTGAAATATTTTTTTTTTCTATAAAATGTAAAAATGTTGACTTATCGTTCAATGTGAAAGCTCTATATTAAGCTGATTCTTCGGTGATGCAATGACACTGATATTTTTCCTTACACGTTTCTGATAGATTTCATTCACAATAGGAATATTTTGAAGTCTTAAAGGGAAAGCCTTGACATAAATCTTCAATGTAGAAGGTGGTCAGGTAAACATCAAAGGTAACAGATCTACTGACTATGTAAAGTTACAAATGGTCATGAATGTGATCCACTGACTGTAGGAACAAACGCCATGTTCTACTGTAACAGATTATTTAGTAACACGAAATCTTCACATCGGCTTTACAAAACTGTTTACACTGCTGTGGTAATATCAATGATATTATATATCATAATATTATATATATAATATATAATATATATATATATAATATATATAAATATATATATAATTATATATTATGCATATATATGCATAAGATATATGATATACAAAACCAAGATGCATACGGATAAGTGGATCAATCACTATGTGTATTACCTCCAGAACTAATGACTAATAAACATCTCCCACTTAGACATTTATATCAAAGTTGATTAATTTTTTCTTTATATTACAAATTGTGAATACTTCTATGGGAGATAAAATATATAAAAGATAATAGAATGAAATAAATAGTTTGATATATGTTGGTTAGATACAGTGCCCTTCGGAGACAAATAAATCAAGAAGAAAACAGTTAAAAGATGTCATGAACAGTTGGATTCATTTTACTTTAAAAAGCATTCCAATTGTACTTACATTTTCAAATTTCAAATGGACATTTAAAAATATATTCAGAAAATCAATTAGAATTTTACCAGGAATGGAAACAGTGTTTTAGAAGAGTAGAAACCCTAGATTACATTATATCTGTAATCATCTCGGAATGTACAAAGATTTCTGTCAAATATGTAGAAATTTGACCAAAAAATGTAGGGTAACTTCTCTATCCAAATTTATAAATTTAATTAATCAACTTAAAAGTTGAATTTAGTTACAATAATGGGATAGACAGTATGACAGTTATGGCTGCGGAGCGTACGAGTCCGATGAGCTTCAAACCCTCAGTTTAATAAATTTAACAAGATGTCATATTCATCATTGATATCACGATCCTTATAACTAATAAAAGTTATTACCAAAGTTTACTGCCAAATGTAAACAAAACATCAGTTGATAGTTAACGAGTTTGATATTATGATTACATACAGTAAAGTTGAGTTCAGGCCACACCAGATTTGTTTGTTTGTACTTAATTCCATTGCCTAAAATTAAATGCTATAACTTAATTAATAGAAACTCGAAAAATTATTCTATTTAAATGCTTACATATAAACATAAATTAATTTATTTTTTTCTTTAATTGTGACGAATTTTAATTCACTTGAAATTTAGGGCAAATACTGTAAAATGCACAATTATTAAAACACGTATATCAGTACTTTAAGCACAGACAAAACAGTCAACTTATATATTATTACTGATATTTGCAAATACCCTATATTGCAAATATATCCTATGGAAAGCCAGTTTGGGCTTCTAATTATAACAAAAATATTTCATGTTAGTAGCTCATCATCTGTTTTTTCATAAGATGACACAATACCACACATTCAACACTACCCCTCCTTCAGCCTACCTGTGCCCTGCTTGCATCAGCGATATGTTCTGAGGAATGTATTGTTCAGGAAATAGCAATCTCGATAGTTCCTTCGCAAATGTAGGCTCGAGCACACACAAAATAGATTTTCTTTTATTGATTGTGACATGGAATAATAACTTCCTTATAGTAACCAATCAAGACTGTGATTTTTTTTAATTTTTAAAATTGTAGAATGTTACAAGGATACAATACTAAGTATGATTTATTGCTGAAATAAATGAAAAATTTACTACTTGATAGGAAAAAATATGGAGTGGTCTACACTCAACTTTACTATAAGTAAACATAATATCAAAATTTTTGGGTACATAATGTCCCATTTAGACATAATATAAATGTCTAAATGGGAGAAGCTTTTCATTCTTTCATTCCTGCAGCTATTGCAGATAATGATTGAACCAGTTATCAATGTATGCGCTAATTTCTGTACATCATACAATTGATGCATATATCATTTGTGTTATCACAGCAGTAATAATACTATATACAGCAGTAATAACACTTTTTTAAAGTCAAAGTGAAGATTCATGTTACGAAATTATCTCTTACAGGAGAAAATGGTTTTTGTTCCTATAGCCAGTGGATCTACAACAAACAACAGCCAATGAACATTTCCATCAGTTCCGGACCAGAGGCCCACTACTGCTAAATTCTTATCCTGCAGTTTTTGTTAAGGTGAGTAAGCAAGGTCAAGGATGGGGACAGGGATCAGGATGAGACGTCGGTCTGTCCGGAGAAGGAGTCGTATTCGTGGTCGACCATTCTCTGAGGTGCTGTATAGCTTAGAAGTCATCAGGTCTTCATATTCACCTGATGACCTGATTCTCAAATATGTCAGAAAAATGCAAGAAAAAATATCAGTGTCATCCAATCACCTTAGAATCAACTTAAAATTATTATATGTTTGCTAATATAAAACTAAGGAGTCCATTCTTCTTAATTCAATATTACCCAAAGTTAATAAGAGTCAAGATAAACACAAAAAAGTCTAAATCTAATATTAGTTAAGCAATGTTAAACTATCATATCATGGAAAGCATTAGAAACTATATGTTTGATTGCGTTGATTTTTACTAAAAGAATTTTATTCTTCTTACATCTCATATTAAGCCATTAAATGATTTCAAATTTTTTCATCAAACCTGTAATTATCAAATTTCTTTCAGACAATGTACTTAAAAAATTTCTAAGTCAATATAAACAATGTAAGTAAATATCAACTAATTTGAAAAGTAAATTATAGCAGTATAAATAACATTAGTCCAGGATAAACATTCAGTTCTTATAGCTTTATTGCTCTTTGTGGTAATGGAAATTTAACGAATTATTTTTTTATAAGTTACTAATTTTCTACTAATTTTTTGTTAAATTTCCTCTGTTTTTTAATGAACCATTAAGGGTCAAAAAAACATTTTTTTAAAACAGAAAATGTACTCTTAGCATCCCTTTGGTTATTATAATTTTAAAAGAAATTATCTTAACTCATTCCTTACATAATTCTCTATTTTTAAGTACATGTAATGTTATTTTGATCCGTCAAACGGTATGGCTTGCATCGTCCTCACATGCTTTCAGATTGAATAATAAGTCAACATTTTTACATTTTATTAAAAAAAAATTTTCAGTTGTTTTAAAAATATGAGTATGTTTTCCAGTTATTGCTTTTGGAACTTAAAAGATAGTTCCAAATTTTCAAGATTATAGAATTAGGGTTTTAGTAGAGTATTAGTAAAGAAAAAAAGATTTTAAAAACACGTTTTTGTTAAAAAAAAGTGACTTTTCCATCATCCATAATGCATCCCAAAGTATACAGCACATCCACACTATGAGACCCACTTTTGTGTAAAATATCAGTTTGATCCATCAAAGATTCTGGACTGTAGTGTGACCACAAACTTTGGATACAAACTGACCCACCCATCCACCCACCTACCCACAGACATCATCAAAAAAACGTCATAAAACGACTTTGGGGACTCAAAAACATGTAATTCCGTCAAAATCTCCTTGATCGAATTTTTTCATGATTACTATAGTTTACTTATAGTAAAGCAAAAAGTAATTGAACAATGGTTTCAAAGTACTATATGAGGGTATTCTAATGATTTCAATCAATTTTACAATAAAACGAAATTACTACCAGGAACACATCCCTGAAGCAGAGGACGAACAGGACAGATCTACCGATAGTAGCGGTGGTAGATCCGGTAGTAGCTCTACCAGATTCGACCAAGATCGTTGCGAAAGAGGCTCACAACGAGAAGAGGAACGTAAAAAGCACACAGCAGCACACCAAACACTAAAGGCTTCAAATACCACAGCAATACCATATTACATTTCTAAGAACTTAAAATGATAGAAAAGGAAATCATTTGCTTCAACAGAAAAAATTGTCATTTTTTTAAAGAACAGCTTGAATAAGGGAAAAAGAATAGGTAAGTATTAGTAATGAGTATTATGAAAATATATTTCAAACATTACAAACATAGGTTAAGTTCATAATTGATATATAATAGTACTGAGTTTTAATATCTTAGGAACACTTCCAATGAAACCATCTCCGATGCTATTCAGCTAACCAGATATCTGAAGAGCAGTCTCCACCGGGGTACCTGCAACGACAAAAGCTTTTTATGAAACAATGAGTACAAACCTGCAGAGGAGTGCAATAAACTTTGATATTATTAAACACATTTAACAAATTTAGAGGGCTAACTACAAACGGAATCAGTTCTTTGATGCAGGTAGTATACATAGAAGAAAACATTTCTCAATCTCCTGAGCTTGCTTCATTTTTCCAAAACACAATTTAGCTTTTAATTGCAACTAATTAGTGAGTTTAAGAGAAAATTTTTATTTGCATGCTACTATTCGTACTACTTAGATTACTAAATATAACTGTTAAGTATTCAGTTTTGGCAACCAACATTTTTAAGGAACGTATTTGCATATTTTTTTCTTGTGTTTCTGGGTCAAAAGTACTATTAATTCTTCTTGTAAATCATGCATACGATTTAACATTTCCTTTTGATAGAGACATGGAACTTAGTATGCATTAATTGTCTAATATACTTTGAGTCCCTTCTTTGGATATTTGTTTAAATAATCTTGATCTCAATGGCTTCCTTTCAAAATAATTTGCTATTCAACAGTTTTTATTTTAAATAGTTTTACTATCAACACTAGTTTTAAATCTTTTTGCAATATTTTTGAAACGAATCCAATGTATACGAATAATTTTACTTTCCTTTTTCTTTAATGGATACAATTCTTTAATACATCTCCTCATCTATTGGTCACAATCCGTGAAGATTCCCGCACGACTTTCAAGTTAAATACATTTTGTTAAGGCACTCCATTATCTTGACAAACATATCTTGTCCTTTTGAAATTATAGGCAAAATAAAAACTGATTGATTACGTCATCATCACCAATAAAATGCAAGTAAATCACTTGTATCACGAAAATCAAGTTGATTCATCAACTGTTAAAGAAAAATTTAGATCTGTAATTTTGTTTTCTGAACATTTAACTTAATATTCTTAATAATTCTAGATATCTCCAATGAACTGTAACATTGGAAAAAGAGGTTTTGCGCAATTTTCCTAAAGTCTTTGCCAAACATACATTCCACCACCTTTTTACAAGCTGGCAGGGTAAGCCATTCAACAAAAGTACGAAATTTAGACTTTATGCTATTTCTCTGTTACTTCATATGACGATAGTAGAGCTCTTTCTCTACTAGAGCACTGAAATGACTTTTCTAAAAACATTTCCTGCGTTGATTGCTGATTTTCCAGTCTGTGAAAATAATTTAGCTCTTCATACTGCAGAAATGTATGTTTAAAAATAAAATGCCTTTGTGACATACTTGGTATTATTGATTTATTTCACAGTCAGACCATGCACTCTATTCAAAATGGACTAGCCTTAGTCTTATTGACATTTCCAGACCAAGCAAATCCTATCTCAATAACTAACACATATTATCTATTGGCGTGAACTTTTGGATTTCAGTGTCGGAGCTTAATGATGTTTACCTCTAGATTCATATTTATCATTAAGTTCTTTTCTTTTAAGAAATTGTCAGTCATGAAAGTGTAATAAAATGCAATAATAACTAAGGAATACTCCTTTCAAGTCTCGATTATACATGTTCCTCATGGCACAGAGCGAAGGAAACACATAAAATTTTCCACTATAATATGCAATTCAAGAATATTCGAAATACTTCCAATTTTAAGTAAATGAAAAATAAATTTATGGAACTCATCATAATTGGATAACATTATTGAAAATATAAAAAAAGTAGGTAGGATAATAAATACGTAATATATTTATAAAGAAGTTCAATCAAGTTTTGTTGATTCTAATTCAATAATGAAAATGAACAAGTAACGTTAACATTGCTGTAGCATTACCTATTAAATTCCAATTCATAAAATTTAAAAAGTAAGACAACTAAAACTTTATTTTAATAGCACTTATTAATATAGTATTAATGATATACCATAATTAAACGGATTAAAATGGAGAGGAGATGTCATGTGTGAGGTTTCAATAGATGCTACACATTGCTTCAAAATAATAGGGATACAACACCAATGATTCACCAAGAATTATATACTTGTTAAATTTGATTATAATCTGTGCGACCTTTGCGAGTTTACAATCTGTATACAAACCCGTACACAAAGACAGGCATCATCATAAAATATCAAACAAAACTGTATATACGTCAAAATATCGAAAGCTATTTTCCTTGATGATTATACATTATTCAGAATAAAGTAAAAACTAAACTATATTGCTCTTTTAATTAATTTATGACAACCCCTTTTTTGGGAAAAGAGATTGCATACCTGCATTCGTGAGCCAGCACTGGACCATCAGGCTCCAAACCGTAATGAACCACAAAGTCTTCATCCAGCTTAAGGCCTCCTTTTTCGTTGTCAACGTCCACTTTCAAGAGACAAGACCCGTTCCTCAAAAGAAAATAATTACCATAATTAATTTACTCTACGGCACAATTAATAACTACTATTTTGTAATACTACAATTATTATATTAATGCAATTTTGTACAATCTCACCTTGGAAGAACTGTGGTTCACAAGTGTTGATTTATAGATAGGTAAAATAAATTTGTGACACTTCATATTGATAATGCTGCTGTTTTCAACACGAATACTCATACGTATTCGTCTTTAGTTTTGTCCTAGATATGAAAAGTGTGTAGGCAGGAATCTAACGTGTACCTGGCATCATGCAGGCTTGGAACAGGCCCCTTGACGCCCTCTCTCAACCAATCTTTCTATCTCCTTTCTAGAGATAAACACGCAGTTGTTTCCCACGCCCTCACTGTAGGATTTTACCTTCAGTGTCGTGTACGAGACTCATTTGTTATTTAGAAAATTATCGCTATCAACATTATCGGGCTGATCGACAACGGAAGTCCTAAAATATACTTTATTTATTTTTTCAGGGAAAACCTTCAATTTTGTTCTTGACATCGCACCTGATAGAATTGAATCCACTTCAAAGATTAAACATGTCATTATACTATGTAGGGATTTTTAAAATCGGTTTTACACTTTCTGGTGTGATTTTATTTACCACTACTTTTAGTTAGTGTTTTCTGATATATTTAAATTGGATTGCAAATAAAGTTGAGACCGAATCACATATCAAGTTGTTTCATCATAGGCAAATTTTACCTCTCTCAAGTTTCTTAGAGTGGAAATGTTGAAGGAGTAATTAACATTTTACATAGACTGAGGGACGACGGCTTTGCATGTCCTCCAGAGGACTGTGGTGCATTCCCACTTTCACTTGAAAAATTTAGGGTCATAAGAAATACTACATCCTCCAATACAATGCATGATATCATGACATCAAACCTAATTTCACTCTTAAAATGTTGATTCATTTGTTTTTAAAGTGAACACTAACAATATATAGTTCTAAAAGTTATTCAGTAAGCTCATAAATAATGATGAAATAATCATTACTATTACAAATTGGAATCTCTTAAAATTAGTTTTTATAGTAATGTTTATTTAAAAACTGTCATTCTTCGCAAAATGCAAAATTATGAATGCATATGTTCATAAATAAGTTTAGTTTAAATTGTTCATAATATTGTATGAAATATATGAGCTGTGATGCAATAAATGAATTAGGAGATAAACGCTTCTTTTTTTATTCTTGACAAAGTCAGTCCTCCAATGCTGATTCCTCGAGGAAATATTGCATCCCCATTGATTCTACACTGGGATACTCAAGTATATTTAGAGTAGGGATCTTTAACAAGGACCTGACCTCTTACAAGCTCAGGATTGCGCTTCAACGTCCTCCTCTCCGAAGGACGAAGATAAGTGCATTAAGGAAACAAGTCTTAAAAGTAGGTAGACATAAAAACAATGTTTAATTAAATTTTAAAAAAATTACAAATCTTTTACTCCCACAATCAGAAATTTGCTTTTTCTGACATCAATCCATCTCTGTAACATTTCTAATGAAATACCCTGTCGACATTTGCTATGTTCATTTTCTGGGCTAATGTCTTTTATTGCATATACAGGGTAGCCGCTGTGAAAGTACTTTAGAGTTGTGTGAACTGTAATGAACAGTTTGAGCACCTACATTGATAAAATTTCAGCATTCTTTATTATTTTATATAATTTAACTTTAATGGTAAATTGTATTTTTAAAATTAATGACTTCTTATCATTTACTATATTCATATTAAAGTTTGCAATTTTCCAGATGCGCAAACTGTAATAATTAGCTTCGACTGACTGTATTACATATGTTTCACTGGATTCATCTTCTTTTTCCGTAATATGGATGATTTTTAAATTCTGTTAGATTTAACATTTTCAATCCGTCATATATCTACCAAAATTAATATTATAAAGATATGTCAGGCTTCATTATGTTGATAAGTCAGCGGTAATTGCAGTGTTGTGATCTTTGTCCGTTGGACAGTTGAACTGATCTGTGAGTGTTCGATGAGCGTTTCTTGGACCATTCTGCGGCAATTTCTACTATGTCCTTGTGGTTATCGGTAAGCTTTCGGAGGTTTATTAGCACTCGGCTGCCTCTTATAATCTTACTCTGAGCTACTCATATTGGTACATATATATTAAATTAATAAATATTTTATAAAAATGTCATACTGGACCATATCTGGATATATTTCTTTGTCCCATGACGAGTAAAGAGAGTTAGTTACATAAAGCCTCTTCCCATCCAGACTCAACTGAAGCATCTGTGGGCCTCCATAAACCCTTCTTCCTTTCAAGATCAGTGGTTCTTTCACCTTAAAATAAATTAATTACATTAATAACATACTGATGTAATCTCTATATATAAAGTTCGTGAGTTTGTTTGTTTGTTCACCCATTTTCCCTGGAGATCCAGTCCTGAAATTAAATATATATTATTTAATACTTGAATAATGTTAAATAAAAGAAAATGATCACTTAATTCCAAAATTGGAGCCAGAGTAGCCAGTCGCTTGCGTGCTCGCCGATGACAGTAGTAAAAATCTATATAAATAAAATAATGATTTTGTCTGTACATTGCTTAGAACTGACTCATTTCAAGTTTTCTTTACGTTTCATACATTGGAGAAACCGAATCCACCCTTAGAAAAATTTCTGTCGGTTTGTCAGTTTGTCCACAAAACTTTGTCACAAGTACACTCAGCTACCATAAGACATATAAAGCTGAAACTTTTACAGTAGATTTGAGTAGGTCTAACTTAAAATATAGGCTCTAAATTGATTGGAAATTCAATGTAGAAGTGAAGTTATGGACGTTTAAAGGAAAAACGTTTGTCACAAGTAAACTCAGCCACCATAAGACATGGTGAGCTGAAACTTTGACACTGGATTTGTGTATGCCTAACTTAAAATACGGGCTCTAAATAGATTCATAATTCAGTACAGAAACGAAGTTATAGGGCTTTAAGCGTATTTTCCTAACTTCACAGACAAGTTTGTTTTGAAAATACACAGGTGTGGCAAGTAGGTATTGTTAGTTGATTTTAATTTCATTGGAGCATATGAATATATTGCGTATTTGACATCTTTGAAAAGGTGTTTCCCAGAGTTGAGGATGTACTATCTATTACGAATAAATAGTTTTGTAAACGAGCAATTCTCAACTCTTAATATGAACAGGCAGGAAAAATCAACAAACAAGTTCCACCGAGGAAAGAACTTACAAGTCAGTAAAGAGATTGGATTAGTGATGAAGAAGCAGTTTATTATCTAATTGAATTTCTTGACTCTGAATTTATTCAGAGGTTAGTATTATTAATATTAAACATATAATATACCGTCTCTAACTCGGGAAGGACCCTAAAACTAAGGTAAAAAGAAGACATTAAAGCTTATCTAAATAATACAAACAAATCTAATTACGCAAACCACTTAACAGAACATGGTCATGTTAGAAAATTCAATGACCTTAATAAAGACAGGACGAGATCTACAGTAGCAGTGTACGAGGTAAGGCGGTATATGATATGTTTAATATTAATACTACATTAGAGGTTAAAAATGAACAATTTTAGAAACATACTTGAACACAACTGTCAGATAAAATACGAATGTTCTAAGCTAATATTATAAAGACACATTCCTCTCATCACTGTTATTTTATGTTAAATAAATAATTTGAATATTTGAATTTAAAAGTTTTGTTTGTTTTAAATATATTTCATTGTGTATATCACTTGAATTGATGTTTTATTTATTTATATAATAAAATAAATGCTTTTTTTACTTTTAAATGATTTTTATTTTGATAAATATACTTACTTGTGTATATATCTTGAATCATGTTAAAAGTACTATATCAGAAGCTTGGACCATATATTAAGGCTCCGTGCCTTAATAACAAGAAACAACAAGTAAAATTATCCCTATCAATCATGTTCAGTGAAATAATTTCAATACCTTTATGTTATAATTTTTGAGTGACACAAAGGGTCAAGTCTTAGTATATATAATAGTATATACCTAGTCTAGCATATATAATAAATACTGTCCGTTATATGTAATTCAAATGTTGATTCACATAATGCTTAGGTAAAATTGAACATAACATTTTAGTTTGAAAAAATTCAATGCAAAAATTATTTGGGAAACATTAATTAGAAATATTCTATCATGAAAATTTATAAACATAAATAATAAATAAATAATATAAATATAAATATAAATAATAATAAATAATAACATAAAAATTTATAAATACATTTTTATATTTATGGTAAAAATGTTCAACCAGTTTCGCCTGGAGAAAACTATAAAGGTCATATACTTGGACTTTACTAAAATTTCCCGTTTTACTAACACCAAGGAATACTAAAATGTGTATATTATAAATAATACCGAACTAAGTTATGATTTTAGTTAATTATACTTAATTTTTTGTTAAAAAAGAACCTAATTGCTCCGTTTATAATCAAATTTATTATTATAAAAACTACCTGAATATATAATGTTACCAATAATGATTGCCTATAAATAATTTTAAAAACCATTTTTTTCCTTGTCATTAGACAAATATTACGATAGTTAAAGCTATTAATAAAATGTTAATAATAATTAATGAAAAACTATTAAAAAAAGCAAGAACAAACAAAAATGAAAAATGTGTGAAATATTAATCTTGAATTAAATTAGATATCCATTTTTAAAGGGTAACAAATGTCATAAATGGCTATTATTGATGCCCTATTCATAAATAATTCGATATCAAGGTTAAAGAAATGACAGTTTAATCAACATATATAAAAAAGATAGAGAAATGTAAACAGCACATGATAGTTTACAGTTTTATATATAAAAAATAAAACTAAAAAATACAAATCACAGAATATACTCGTACAATCATAGAAGAATGTAACATTTTGATTCGTAAATTGCCTTCACCTCTCAAATATTTTCAAATCTTGCCCATCTTCATGGACAGGACATCAAACTAGTGGAGAGGGAAGAAAACTCACGAGTAACTGAGAGTAACAACCCTAAGGTACCAAGAGTAACATTTCTTTTATAAAAGATTTGGTCAACATTAATCAAATAAGAGCCATAAATCGAATACAACAATTAAGAAATATTAACAGTTGCTAAAATTATTATAAGTAACATAAATTTCTCGTGAATTTATTAAAATAGTATTCTTTTGGCAATTACCAGTGATTCATCTGTTGGTGTCACATGACTGCCTTTTACCAGTAACCCTCCAACATACAACTGAGCCAAAAGTTTGGGAGGGTTTTGAGTAATATCATACTGGCGAATGTCACCGTGTAACCAGTTACTTAGGTAGAGAAACTTGTCATCCAAGGAAATAAGAATATCCGTTATCATGCCTGAAAACAGCAAAGTCTTACTTCACTGCTAATACTAAAACTAGAATTGTAAACATTTTTAATTTAGACAATAAATTTATAAAAAAAGTTGTAATTTATATACACGTGATTTCAAATAGTTTCCCAAATACGTCCTAAATGATTCCTTACAATCAATTTAGTTTTAGAGGTATAACTTACTTATAACAAGTAGTGTTTTTCGTACTTAGAACCTATTAATTCTTATGTAACTTAAATAACCATTAGCACACTTTCCAAGGTAAAACTAATTTCCTTTTGTCTGATACTCATGATGTGTACTCAACAACTCTGATTATAAAATAACCTTTTGTTGGTCTTAAAAAAAAAATGTGTGTTAGTTCTCTATGTGAGTTGTAGATTGTTTTGATAAATGTATTATAGTCTACTCTAATTTTAGCCCTGAAGATGATGTACAAATACATCTAAACGTCGGCCTAGAAAGGAGTTTATTTTCTTTTATTTGACCTAGCCCTCAATAACAAAACATTGAATGGTATAACTTACTCTTCGTACTAAATAGCTTAATGTTATCAAATTAACCCAAGGGGAGGGGGGGGGGGGTAAAAGACATAAGTTGCTTACTTTTGTATAACGAGTCTTCTCTTTTTGCATCAAAATTTGTTATATTTGAATGTGACATCAAGAAATAGTTTTCAGTCACTCTATGCACTACGATTACACAAAGGACAAAAACAGAATTCACTAATTTACTGTAACAAACTATCCTATATCTCTTTTTAAAAGAAATTTAAAACTCCATTAAATTAATTTCATTTTGTAGTTACTATAATACAAGCGTTCATTAATTATCATTATAATTGCTTACCAGCAATTAAAACTGTTAAAGTAATACATTTCATTAGGAATAAATACATAAAATACATTTTACTGAGTTTCCTATTGTGAGTATTTTATTCTATATCATAAATCATATTTTCATTAATAACATGTACTGCGATAAAGGAATCAACAATTCATCATTATGAACATGTAGAACTAAATATAATAATAATAACAAAGAAATACAACTAATAGACATAATATATATGTTTAAAGTGTATGCATCAAGATAATTATCCTTTTTATATTACATATACATATACATGCAGTAATTCAATATTTCGACCCTTAAGGTTGCTAGAAATTGATTGGAATGTTGAAGATAGAAAACCTGAATATTGAAACACTAGAAGTGACTAGTTTTCTTTTATATTTGTTTTTATATTTTTACTTCTATAAGTTTTTCCTTTTTCCGTTTAGTCGCAAATGTCAAAAATGAAATTGAGAGATGATTTACGACGCCATCAAAACAAATAATTAATTATTTTAAAAAAAGTCTGTATGTCTTCAACTTTTCTATAATGAACTTTTCAATTCTTAGGCCCAAAACAAAAGAATAACTAAAACTGAAACGGTGTCGCAAATATTTGACAGACTAAGATATAGTTAAAATTGATTATTATGTTTCAAATTCAAGTTACTTTCTTTCGTTCATTCATTCAACTTCACAAGGTTGGTTCAATTTTACCAGTTGGATTTTGAAGGCGTTTGGATTCGATGCTTGCTCATGCAACTTCATTTTTATAATATACACTAAACAGTAATAAATGTTACAAGTATAGACAGGTTAAGATTCTTCCATGCTAATAATTTGCTCTTCAGCATTGCACAATCTCATCATTCATACAACTTTATAAAGTTTCAATGTCATACAAACTTTCAACCGTGTAATCAGTAGCTGAGCAAAAAAGCAAAAGAAATTAAATTTCAAAGGTGTGCAATCAGTTATTATGTAGGATTTACTCATTGTAGGGTATAAAGGTAATAAAATAGCCTCCACATAGATATGATTAATGAATTAACAACGCGTTTCTAACACGTAGTGTTGGTCTTCAAGATTAAATTTAAATACATAGTAACTCCCAAGAGTTCATATTCAGAAGTATAATACAAACCGAGACGTATACACCTGCGCTGGAAAGTTTGAGGTACTACAAAATGGACTGATGGGAGAGGGTATGGTACAGAGTGCACATCTGTTTCATATTGAAAAGCAGATACATTTTTGCAGAATGTTTGGCCAAGTCTTTCTAACTACCTAATTGGTATTTTATTTTTCTGTACTTATTTCTAGAGTAAGTCCTTGGCCAAACATCCTGCTTTTCAATATGAAACGGATGCGCACTCAGTACCCTACCCCCTCCCACCCTGAATATATTTAGTTGTATCCTAGGCTTTCCAGCTTAGGCGTGTCAGCTTAGTTCTGTTCTCCTTACATTTATACTAAACTGCCAAATTATAAACTATTTGAAGTTCAGATAACTATGTGATCAAAACAAGGTATTTAACTCGTTAAACAAATGATTGTATAGACTATTTTATTAGCCGTTACTCTATAATTTTTGAATTAAAAAATGCCTTCTAAAGCTTCAATATTTTACACAAATTATACATGGTTTTTACTCCTATCGATACCTCACATTTTAAATCTCTATCGGATCTTTCTACATCTACAACTAAAACGTGTTCATAATATTTGAAACACAGCTACATGCACCCACAGAAATTATCACTAAAATGTCAAAAGTTGGTTTTGGAGAATTCAAAACATGAAATCCGTCGAGAACCCAAATTGTTTCTTCATGAAAAGTAGATACATTTAACAACTGGTTGATAAGTTTATAATAATATACTTCAAAAATAAGATATTTATGATATTATTGTAAGGAAATTATTACTTATCCCCAAAAGAGAGCATTCATAACATAATTAGTTATTCCCAGATAATAATATAATTACTTATAGTTTTAATAATATAAATAACAATAGAACTATACAAATAATAATAGTGCTCATTTGCAGGACCTACTGCATATTAAAGTAACATTTTGCTCTCCTGCCACTGAACATGTTACCAAACCTTATCTCTTACTTAAATAATAATGAAAGGCCAAATCATTCCTTACATAATCAATTCTGGGAAATATACCAATCTTACAAACATAAAAATAGAAGCTTAAGAACATATATCACGCAGTTCGGAAGCAGTTTCTACAAGATTTTTGAGTAATTTCAGTACTGCCAGCTAGGCTCAATTGATTTAATTTTTACTTTACTATAAGTAAAGTATAGTGATCGTGAAAAAATTCGATCTCGAGATTTTGACGGAATTACATGTTTTGAGGTCCCAGAAGTCGTTTTATGACGTTTTTACGATGATGTCTGTGTGTGTGTGGGTGGGTGGGTGAGTGTGTTAGCATTGCTTGTTACCACGCTACGGTCCAGAATCTTTGATGGATTAAGTTGATATTTTACACAAAAATGGGCCTCATAAAGACGAAGATCCCTATTGTTTGGGAAGAATTATGCATGATGGGAAAGTCACTTTATTTGCCAAAAACCGTTTTTTTTAAAACATTTATTTCTCCTAAACTGATAACCCTAGAGTTTTGAAATTTTGACATTATCTTTGAGGTTACAAATTAAACAAACGAAAAATATATTAAGAATTTTAAAACAACGGGAAATATTTTTTTTTCACTTAAATGTAAAAATTTTGACTTATAATTCAATCTCAAACTTTGTGAGAGCGATACAAGCCATACTGTTTGACGGACAAGAATGAAACTATGCCTATAAATAGAACATTATGTGTAGAATGAGATGAGATATTTTTTTTCAAAATTACATTTGCTAATGGAGCGTTACAGTACGATTTCTGTTTTCAGAAAATGTTTTTTTGACGCTAAACGGCTGATTAAAAAATAATGAAAATTTGACCAAAAATGGAACAAAAAATTAGCAATTCATAAAAAAAAAATCAGGAAGTTTCAATTACGGGAAAGAGCAATAACGATATAAAAACTCTTTGTTTACCCTAGACTAAGAGATCACCTGCTATACTTGTCGAATTTTTTGTATTTTTTTACATTGTTTACATTGACTTAGAAATTTTTTGAGCGAATCCACTGAGATAAAATTGATTTTATAAAGGAACAGTTTAAATTGTTTATTGAATTATATGAGATGTAAGAGGAATAATATTGTGCAGGAAAATGATAACACTCACTCAGAAAAAATTCGTATATATGTTATTTGACAAAGGGGAAGGAAAATGATCTTATTAAATACTAAGACGCTTATTATTATTATTATTTTAAAGATTAAAATTCCCAGTATGATAATTCTATAAAAGACCAAAAATGTAAATGATAATTCATAATCTGAATCTTTCGTTTAGAGATTAATAAATGTAATTATCGTACATCTTTAATTAACAAATCACCTTAAAACAACATTTTCTTCGCAGTTAAAGATGTTTTTCAGAGAAAAAAAGGGTATTTTCTTGTTTTAAATTTAAAAATTTTACTTTAATATTCAATGTAGAAGGATATCAAGTAAACGATGTAAGAAATCTACTGGCTGTTTGAACGAAAGCCATTCGTAGGAGAATAAATCGTTTCAAGAAATGTTCACTTTGGTTTTTCAAAAATGTTATTACTGCTGTAGTTATACTAATACAATTATTTGCAAATAATAAATTATTTGTGGTGTACAAAAATAAGCTTATAAAATGATATGTCCTTCAATCACTATCTGTACTACCTCAGGAATGATAGGCTAATAATTATATCCCATTTAGATGTTTACGTTATGCTTAAATGAGACATTATGTTTTATATACTTAAGAAATTTGACATTAAGTTACTTATAGTAAAGTAGAGTGTAGGCCACTCCAGATTTTTTCTAATACCATTGTCTTTTAGTTTTATTATGCTTTATCAACAATTGGTAAAAACATAGGCTATTTTCAATTAGATATATTTATTGTCGAAAGGCAAATTTGTTATGAACATTTTTTAGTAAAAATAATTACAGTTTCAATCCTCTACATGGTAAATAATGTAAAATGAATATTTTTTGCTTCTACAGAGGTCGTTATAACGTGAATGAAACAATTAATATGAATATAAATATAATATTAACTACTATCTCAATAAGGCACCCCAGATGAATATCCTTAATTTTAGTAAATGCACCGTATCAACACAAAACTCTTCTCTACATAACCTGCTCGCTATAACCCAAGTAGGCAGACTACAGAATTAAATGATAAACAATAATTTTAACAATATGCATGAATTATTAACATTCATTATTACAAAAATTATTTTAAAATATCATCCTTAATATATAAGTGATAAACGAAATGCGATCCAGAAGGACTGATAACACTTAAAATAAACTGTGATACATAAAAAGAAACGTAACAAAGGACTCACTTTTTAATATGTCGACCGTTATGGCGGTGGACCCCAGGACAGAAGTCAACTAAATATATATTTCTTAATAGATGTATAATTAAAAAGTTAACAAAATATCACTAAATCCCAACCTGAGCCTTCTTTGAATGATGTTACGCTAAGACAGATGTTTGAGATATCTAAAAATGTATAAACTATAAATAGTGGTTTCAAGCATTAACTACCTGTAAGGTGTTTACTTAACCATCCATTCACGGGAATATTTGGCATGGACACAACTTTTTCAGCATTCCACTCACCATCATCTTGTCTGAATATCCTTAAAATAAAAAAAATATTATAAAAACTATGTTCTGTTATTTCTGAGTGTCGTAAGACATATTACATCTATGTAAAGCATAAAAGAAAAATTATTTTACTTTGACTCAAAAGTTAAGAAATTAATTGCTATGTGATATTTACTCAACTCAGGAAAATAAAGTAACAGTCTGTCTATAAGAAAAGGTTTTATGAAAAACAGACGGTTCAAACAGTAGGGTTCTTCCTTAGGTTACAACAGCTGTTGAAAAGGATGTGAGAGGATAACCAGTGAGACACTTTATTTTTTAATGATAACAAAATCACTCATTTTCTCATAACAAATTCCATTTTTGCTCGTTGTCTCTCATACCAAACTCCCTCATTCCTTGTTTTGTTTCAATTTAAAAAAGGTAGTTTCCTTCCTTTTCCCATGTTCACCATTTTTTTTTTCAAACTAAATTCTCTCATTTACAATTTATTGTCCTCTTCTCACAATAAACTCCTCCACTCTCGTTAACAACTAGTTTAATGCGGGAAAGAACAACACAAAACAAAAAGGATTGTTTTGTATAAGAACCTTTTCTTTTATTTTTCTAAATTTCTTACCAAAATTCACCAAATACTCTTGGAGCTATTAGCTTATAAGTCAAAGTAAGACTAAACAAAAGTACATTAAATTTTTCCTTACTTACTTACGTTAAATTGTTTTTCTTATGTGAATGAAAAATTCACTCCAACATATTTTAAATATTATTTTAATATATTAATAACAATCTGGTAAATTGTGTCATGTTTTCTTTTAATTTTTGACAAAACCTTGGTTTCAGATCGCATTGCAATTAACTTCTTGCTTAATTACGATGTATCTAAAGTAAGATTTTACATCTAATGATCAATTATGTGTATAATGAAATACACAGGAATTTATAACCAGATACTAAAAACAAATTGAAACTTGTAATTATTATAATTATGTAGTATCGTTATATTATACGCTTAGTTTACCTCCAATATAAACGGAAATAGTGTATTTTCGGGTCCACCGCAACCTCCGGTAATTGACAGAATTTCTATTATTAATTATACAATAATAACCTCGAGCGTCACATGTGTTTTGCTCATTAGTATTAGAACGGTTTTTTTCGCAGATCTTTCTCTGTAACGTGACCCTTTACAGTTTTGGTCACAGTCTTTCCATATTATTTATAGTTTGCAAATCTAAGTTAATAGAATTATTGAAACAACTAAGAACATAGCTAGTTTAATATGAAAATAAAAGTTCATATTTGCTAGGTTATCGAACTCTCACTCTCCTGTGCCATAAGAGACAAGAATTTACCCAGACAACGACAAAGTTTGCAATAAACAATGATCTAAATTAAAAAGTTAGAAACGACATCATTTGATTCCAACACCTAATATATAATGGAGTGCATACCAATTATACAGTAGTACAATTATAGGCTTATCAATCTTTACAATTGGTAATTGGCTACTTATTATAATTACCTACTCCCTAGGATTGACTGACTCAAATTAATAATTAAACGAAACCAATTGATTTTAAAAAATAACTTTCAGTTGTACAGATAAATATCAAATTATCATAGTTATATAGACATTATATTACTTTACTATAAGTAAAGTATAGTGATCGTGAAAAAATTCGATCTCGAGATTTTGACGGAATTACATGTTTTGAGGTCCCAGAAGTCGTTTTATGACGTTTTTACGATGATGTCTGTGTGTGTGTGGGTGGGTGGGTGCGTGTGTTAGCATTGCTTGTTACCACGCTACGGTCCAGAATCTTTGATGAATCAAGTTGATATTTTACACAAAAATGGGCCCCATTTAGACGAAGATCCCTATTGTTTGGGAAGAATTATGCATGATGGGAAAGTCACTTTTTTTGCCAAAAACCGTTTTTTTTAGAACATTTATTTCTCCTAAACTGATAACCCTAGAGTTTTGAAATTTTGACATTATCTTTGAAGTTACAAATGCAACATTTCGTTAAAAAAAAAATGAAAATTTGACCAAAAATGGAACAAAAAATTAGCAATTCACAAAAAAAAATTCATGAAGTTTCAATTACGGGAAAGAGCAATAACGATATAAAAACTGTTTGTTTATTCTAGACTAAGAGATCACCTGCTATACTTGTCGAATTTTTTGTATTTTTTTACATTGTTTACATTGACTTAGAAATTTTTTGAGCGAATCCACTGAGATAAAATTGATGTTTCTAATGGAAAAATGGAAATATATTATTGACTTATAAGAGATGTAAGAGGAATAATATTGTGCAGGTAAATGATAACACTCATTAAAAAAAATTCGTATATATGTTATTTATTTAAATACTAAGAAGCTTATTATTATTATTATTTTAAAGATTAAAATTCCCAGTATAATAATGCTATAAAAGACCAAAAATGTAAATGATAATTCATAATTGGAATCTTTCGTTTAGAGATTAATAAATGTAATTATCGTACATCTTTAATTAACAAAGCACCTTAAAATAACATTTTTTTCACTGTTTAAGATGTTTTTCAGAGAAAAAAGGGTATTTTCCTGTTTTAAATTTTAAAATTTTACTTAAATATTCAATGTAGAAGGATGTTAAGTAAACGATGTAAGAAATCCACTGGCTGTTTGAACGAAAGCCATTCCCTTGTAGGAGAAGAAATCGTTTCAAGAAATGTTCACTTTGGTTTTTCAAAAATGTTATTACTGCTGTAGTTATACTAATGAAATTATTTGCAAATAATAAATTATTTGTGATGTACAAAAATAAGCTTATAAATTGATATGTCCTTCAATCACTATCTGTACTACCTCAGGAATGAAAGGCTAATAATTATATCCCATTTAGATGTTTACGTTATGCTTAAATGAGACGTTATATTTTATATACTCAAGAAATTTGACATTAAGTTACTTATAGTAAAGTAGAGTGTAGGCCACTCCAGATTTTTTTTGTTTTGCAATCTGTACGTTATTAAGGAAGTACTTATTTTGTCACCATAGTTTATTGCAACAATAAAAGTTTATTAGTCTTTCTCAAGTGCCACCTATTTCATATAACCACTTCACCATCTGTAGAAAATATTGCAAACGAGAAACAGTGCTTCAAGAACAAATGTGAAAAGGACAATGAAATTGGGGAAGATGCTGATAGGCAAGCTTACAGGTTAGCCGTAAAGGGGAGCGTCAAATAATAGTAGCGAAAGGCGAGGTCTTAGGACTGCGGAAGCTGCATGAGGCAAGACATCAGAGTGATAATTGAGGGGAGGACTCGAAAGCAGTAAGCAATAATAGGCAAAGACAGTTGGAAGACAAACTGACGTTCATTTCCACTATACATATCAACTAAGGTGAGTGATGCCACGGGTATGCCAGAGTTTATAACAGCTTTCTTTAAAATAAGCCATAGAAGTGATGTGTCATTTACAAAATAACAAGCTCCTCATAATGGTTACTACTCTGAATGACATCGCTATTATATGCATAGACGAGTTAGAAGATTTTCAAAATATATTATCGAAACGCATTGTTTTCTTAATAAAACTATTTATGTAGAGACATCTATAATTTCCAATATTAATGAAATCCCTTAAAAAATTACTCCCAATTTTAAATAGTTTATACAATTATCGTTTTAAAGAAAAGATAACATTAAGAAAAGAAATATGAGAAATGTTTTTCACAGTACCAATCTATTACACCGATTGTATACTGCTTACATATTTACACCTTAATTTATATTTATATTCTCTCTATTTAAAATTGTACTTCTTTCCATAAACAAGTACTTTACAATTAGGTATTATTAGTACTAAAACAGAATGAAGTAAAGTGATATAACTGATTACCTGTATAAGAAAGACTGATAAGCTGATCCCACATAAGCCACCGACGCTTTCGGATCATGCAAGAATCTTATTTCCAGAGGATAAATTCCAGATAGACCAAGGTCGATTGTTTTTTGTAGGGTTCTTTCTTTCCAGTTATAAAAATTAAGTGATTTTCCCATTTCATCTAAAAACTAATATAATTTAGTCACTGAAGCTGTATTACTTAAATATTTCATATATATAGTGCTTTTTTTTTAAATTATCTAAATTTAATATCATAAGAGGATATTGTAATAGTTTTAAGATACGTTTTCAGCTGTTGAAAATTATAAATTTATATAAAAGCTGTAATGTCCAATACAAATAATGTAATAAAGATAAAAAAAATAGGATAGTGGACTGGAGAATGTCAAATCACGTCCTAAATTACGGAGTATTACTAGAAAAAAGACATAAAATAATAGCATTCCTTAGAGTACTTACAAATATCCCATTCAACAGAAACTATTTCAAGGTAAGCTACTGTTCTCCATTAATATCTAGGGTTTTCAAAAAAGTACTTATATATCAATTTAACTCTTAAACAATGAAAAGGGGTTATTAATGATTAGCCATACACGTATATAGAATTATTGCCGTAATTATTACAGTAATAATAATACATTAATAAAGAACTGTAATATTGTAGTAACTCTAACAAAAGTATTGCTCTAAATTATAATAAGAAATACAATTAAATTAATATCTAAACAATAACAATACCAAATAAATGTTAACTATCCTACCTATGACAATCCTGTTGCTGGAAGTCTAAATCCTTAGACTTAGGTCAGTCGTTGACTGATGTTAACATTAGTCTGAACAGGTAAGTAAGAGAGTGTGTATTAAGAACAATAAGACTATTAATAATTATGTTACTGGAAAGTATAATCTGGCCTTAACATAAGAAATTAAGTATTCAATTAATAAAATTAAGCACAATAATTGTGATATGAAATACCAAGGAAGAACTAATCAGTACTAACATAACACAAACTGCCGGCATAATTTATGTGTTTAATTTATTGTTCAAAGAAATGTTTTGAGCCACTTCGAAATGACTTAAGATCCTTTGACCAACATCCTTGAGACCTCGACAGAATCACAAGTACATACACCAACCTTGTAAAAAGTATCGCAAATTCAGCAGTCAAGTATTATTTTATTATTAAAACACCATAAATATATTATCGTTTCAGCGATAATTTTCCTTCTAAACCATCGTAACAGAAATTTGGAAAATATAATTTTTAATTTCTAATGATTATGATAATGAAAATCATAATTAATCAATGAAAATGATAATCAATTTTTAATTTCTAATGATAATGAATTTTTTAATGCAATAAATAGAAAATAAGTCAAGGACTAATAAGCATTATTAATAATATCTATAATATATAAGATATATTATACAGTGCTTACCTGTTCTCAAACTTTTTTTAATCCCATGTCTGAAATATTTTGGCGCAGTCCACTCAGAAGCAACCATTATGTTCCAAAATGGTTGATACCAAAAATCATAGCCGAACTTAGCCTCCGTGCCTCGTGTCCACAGCCCTATTACAAAAATACAAGTTAGTAAGACAGTGTTTTTTGGTATGTTTCCCATTTGAAGTTTTATTTTATATAAACTGTGCCAATAATACTTAAATGCTAGCCAATATAACTAACTCAGATCATAGAGGTTTCTATTTATGCTTTCAATAAGGCAATACATATCGGGAAGAGAAGGAGATTTATTTACATAGTAAAATTGGAATTCCATTTTTATTTCTTAAAAATTAGTTCAAGCTTTTATTCCAGGAACTATTAGTTCTCACTTAAGTGTTGTTTCTAAGAAGATATAAATTGTACATAAATAATATATATATTTACAATTATTTTATGTTTTTTAAATAATTATTTTATACTAGCAGAAGTACCCGACGTTGCTCGGGAATAAAGAGAAGAAATGATAGACAGAATAGTAATTTTTATTTCTAACATATATTTCTTCATAATTAGACAAAGATATACAATATCATATTTAAGACAACTGTATGGGACATTCATATTTTCAATTATCTTGAAAGCAAATCGTACATTTCACAATCCTTTACAATACTTCTCTGTAAACTATATTCTTAGTTTTGCCTTGTGGTACATATATGAACAGATTTGATTTAATTCCAACTCTTGAGCAGCCAACATAAAGTTGAGCATGTGAGAAACAATGTTCTTTCAAATGTAAGCCTGCTACTTCAGAGTCTGACCTTGAGACTTATTAATAGTCATGGCAAAACATAACTTTATTGGAAATTGCAGCCTCTTGAATTGAATTACAGAATCAGTTGGTGATATTGGTATCCTGGGTATGAAAACTGATTCTCCTGCTGCACATCCAGATAGAATTATTGCTTCAATAACATGAGGCATCATTTTTTTGATAACAAATCTAGTCCCATTACAAAGCTTAGGTGGATCTAAATTTCTAAGTAACATTATTGGGGCACCAATTTTAAGTTCTAATTTATGAGAAGGCAGACCAGACATCTCCAAAAAATTCAAAAATTCAACTGGATAATTCACTGCTTCATTTGGATCAATAACAGTGTCAATAGATTTGTAATTCATGGTGCCTCCCTCCAGGGAATTAATTAGCTGAGAATTGATTGAATTCACTGTAGAATTTTGAGGTGCTAGAATAGCCCTTTCACACAACCACTTCTCAGACTTGAAATTTTCTTGTAGATTTGGAAACACATTACAAATCAGATCAGTTTCTGTTTTCACTATTGTACTTATTCTTGATGGATCTAATAAACCATCATTATCCAATGGTGCAGTTCCTCCTCCAAGGGCCAATAAATCTTCTGCAAATTGCTTAGACAATCGGTCTCTTTGCAAATATTCTCTCATATTTGTTTGGAGTTTAAGATTCTTCACATTCCTCCACAATCTTGAAGACTTTAAGCAAGCTTTTATTTCATCTGCTTTTGTACCTTTTGGGATCACTGGGAGAGTTTGTCTAAAATCACCAGACAAAACTAAAGTTATTCCTCCCAATGGCAAGTCATTTTCTCTGATATCTTTCAAAGTTCTATCAACAGCTTCCAGAGCTTTCTTGTGTGCCATAGTACATTCATCCCAGATGATAAGACTACATTTTTTGAGAACTTGGGCAATATTTGAACTTTTAGTAATATTGCAAAAATGATTTTCATTACTGGACAAATCTATGGGAAGCTTGAATGTAGAGTGGGCTGTTCTTCCATTAGGCAAAAGTGTAGCTGCTATTCCTGAAGATGCAACAGCCAGAGCAATTCTTCCTTTCTGCCTTGCTTTAGCTAGTACCAATTTAGTCACAAAAGTTTTCCCAGTACCACCTGGAGCATCCAAGAAGAAAATGCCTCCATGATTCTTTTGAACTGAATCTAAAATTTCCACATAAACTCTATTTTGCTCTGGTAAGAGCTTTGGCTATTTTCATTAATGAATCTGGTTAGAGCTTCTATGTCATAAGAGGTTTCTCTTAACATTTCTCTGCTTAATCCACTTTCATTGTTTCTGATGGGTTTAGGAAGACCATAAATTTGAAGTTCATTCCCTCCCATAGTGAGAACTTTATTTTCTATGTCAATCAATGACTTATTGTAGATTTGATCATTGTAAGTAATTTCAATTTCTGGAAATTGTAACTGCATTTGATAATGATAATCTTCTGTTAAATCATCCTTGTACTTTGTCCAAAGTCTGACAGGATCACTAACATTGCATGCATTGAGAAGCATTGCAAAAAGTGTTCTTAGTCCAGAAGGAGAAGTTGATACTGAGGCCTCTGAAAGTGTAGCATCCCATTGAGCATCATCTTCAAGCAATCCTCTCTGCAAGCAAGCTTCTCTGTAAGTTGGATACACAATCCCATTCACTGTTCTAAGGTCATTAAATGAGGTTGGACCTTTCACTTTAAATAATAACATTCTGAGGAAAAAGCATTGTAAAGTAGACTCTCTGTCCATTTTCTAGATGGACAGAGAGGTGAACAACTGTTGGATAATGATCATGCATAAGAAATCCAAATATTCTCCAGCATGCCTCAAAAATTAAATGGTTAACACAATAAAAAGGTTTAAAGATATTTGGAATGACGCGGAGAACTAAACTAGGAGTATAATTGGCGCCTTTTTAGAATGATTCAGCTCTACTGTTCCTCTAATCAATGCCATCTGAATTAATTCATTTTAAAATAGTCCCCTTCTCTCAGTGTTGCTAATATAAGCATTAATTTAAAGAAAGGGAACGTATTTAATTATTTACATTTTTCTGCTTAAATACAATGTGAAACTACTTATTGTGTGTGTGTGTGTGTGTGTGTTTTGTTAGCAAAACACACACACACTTTTCGTTTTAGGCTTGTACTAAGGGAATGTGGTTAGTGTAAGCCAGGGATGCGCAAAGGTTTTTGTCTATGGTTGATGTGGGATCCCCCCACTGGGAGCCCTTAGTGTAAGCCAGGGATGCGAAAAGGTTTTTGTCTATGGTTGATGTGGGCTCCCAGTGGGGGGTGCTTTGCAAAGTGGCCTAAAACCTTCCTTATTACCACATGTGGCCACATGTAAAATTTCAGAAAGATTCGTCAAGTCTGTGAGGAATGCATAGAGGACAAACGGACATACAAACATACAGACGAACAAAATTATTGGTGCTTTGCAAAGTGGCCTAAAACCTTCCTTATTACCACATGTGGCCACATGTAAAATTTCAGAAAGATTCGTCAAGTCTGTGAGGAATGCATAGAGGACAAACGGACATACAAACATACAGACGAACAAAATTATATATTAGATTTATATTTTATATAAATATAAATTATATCAATAAGGTCCTCAATTTTATTATTTCATTCACCATTATTTAGTAAAGGAATTTCTTTTACAGATGTAACAACATTAGTAAAGTAAAGAAAAACGATTAAAGTGCTTCCTGAGACTGGTATATGGAATCATTTCAAGAACCGAGAGTAAACTAACCCAACATTAAATAAAAAAAATTATTTTCAAAATATTATTTTAAAGTTAGGATTTGCTAAAAATAACTTCAATGTAGTGACGCTAGCAACCCTTGCAACACAGTGGAAAAATAACTATAATGAAATCTACATTTTTGTACGTGTGTTTAAATCAAGAACTCTATGATTTGTTGATGACTGTCGACATGTCGCGGATCCGTATTCAAGTATTTATGAAGTACTAAGCTCAGAGATACAATTGTCATAAGAATGTAGACCTACTGGCTTATATGGATGATTTGTATAAGTCTGGATGATTATTTGGAGTGGTAAAACCGGTATTTCTTGATTTGGATAAGTATAAGGAAAAAAATAGGCTTAATTGCAAACAAGACCAAAACAAATATCTCCAGGCTGTAACAACCGACCAGTGCGCTTGCTCATCCATAACAATAGGCCCCTAAAAATTTGAAAAGTTGTGTCCTTTGTATATCTTGGATCAAGAAATTTTTGATATCTATTGTTTTAAAGAAAAGGATGATGAAAATCAATATATGCTATTTTAAGCAGCAAGGCATTTAAAATGTAAACTGAAATCTCATAGTTCAATAGTTCTTCTCTACAAGACGCCTATAACTACAGTACAACCTATGGTTGTAAAGGAAGGACAACTTCCGAGTTGGGAGAAAACTCACTTCTTTCTTATGAAATGCAAAACAAAACTTCGGGAAGCCAGACTTTGGGAATGCGAGCAAACCGTGGAATCTATCACATTATCAAGAAGATGTTGGGAGAATAGTTAGAATAAACAGAAAAGGTGGGTGGGACAAAGGTGAAGATGGGTATTGAGAAGATGCTACCATGAAAGACTACTCCATGAAAGGATGGAAAAGAATGGATACGAAAGGCTCCATGAAAGACTGTATTGGACCAGAAGGGATGGTTGGTTCAAACTTGGACAATAAAAGGACTAACAGACGACGCCCGCAGTGTATTATGGAGGAGAAATTAAAGGTTTTTTGGTTAAAATAGAAATGACTGGCTGAATTGTTTAGAATGAAACCAGCACTCGACAGAGGACTGTAGTGCCGACAGTGATGATACGAGTTCTAATACACTTGGGGAAGAGTTCCGTTATTACGATATCAGTGTAAGCAAACGCAATGGAATAAAATTGTCTGTTGGCTCATTACAGAAATTATTGATATGAAGTTTTTACCTGTAAATTTCCATTCTTTTGTATCCAAAAGTAAGAACTGACCCCTTGCATTTTCATTTTCATCTCCTAAAGTCGATATCATGACTTCACCTGAAGGAAGACAATGGGTGGTATGCGGTGCACTCACACCATATTTGTGCATCTCCTCTGGTTCTATCACCTTTACAAAAGCATAGCATTGCTAGAGTACAAATTGTCATAAAGCAAACGACTTTCCTCAGCAAACTAATGATAGATATTCCATTCAATGAAATCAATGGTTTTTCTTTAGAATAAGTAAAAAAATAGCGATCATGAAAAACTTTTAATTTCCACATTTTAACAGATTTACACGTTTAATTTACTTATTTTAAAGGATATACACACGTGGGCGTGTAGTTAAAAATTCGTAGACACGCTGCAGGTCAAACCATATGATGCAGAATTGGTATTAAAAAAAAAGCTCTTATGGTATAAATTTTTCCGTTAAGAGGACAGTTATGCATAAGTGTGTTAAAATTTGAATAATGGTCAATATGATTGAAACGGTTGTCCCATCATTTGATGGATTATAGCAAGATTAATATCAAAATTGATCCGACTGTATAGAGACATCGTAGCACTTTTGGTGAAATAAAGACATATGTTTTTTTTGCTTAACTACCAAAGCTGGTATACAAAAATTTTAGCCTATGTACAAAGGCATTCATGTAAATTATAATAATATATATAATAGTTGTAATATATATAATAGACCACAATAATAGTTATTAAACTAAGCCCAAATGTAGTAGGTATATTTAGTTAAACACAAAATAGGTTTTTGAGGATTAGGTTCAAAAATAAATTACTCCAGATTACACGCCAACGTTTCGCGGAAAGTTGTTTAGCATTCTCAAGGCTAAAAAGAATTGATTGAAAAAAATAAGTATTACTATAAACAAATGACTCAACAGAATATCAACTAACAGAAAACAAAAAAATACATCAAGCAACAAACGCAAACAAAGTAAAAGAAAACTAAAAATTTATAGTGTTATTATTTTTAAGAAGTTATTTTAGCCTTGATAATATCGAATAATTTTCGGCGTGTAACCCGAAATAATTATTTCTTGGACCTAATCCTCAAAATCTATTTTGCAGTTGCAGAGTCAGTGGTCGATAAGCTATATCAATATTTATTTAGTTAGTTTAAATTAACTTTTTAAACCAAGATAATTAATTACCATAAACTTTTTCTATCTTTTTAACTTTCATTTTGTTTGTAGTGTGCAAAACATATAGTGTACACGAAAAAATGGTTATCAATACAGAAAGATATGTAATAGACATGTTGAGATTGCCAGAACGCATGTTCAATATTGTTAATAATATTAATATTTAAATCTATTTTACCCAAATTCAATATTTTTGGGTGTTTCCAAGAGTTTAACAAATCTTAATGAAAATTGTCCTACATATGAAAATGTGCCCTTTTGTTTTTGGATAATTTTGCATTATAGTAAGGGATGTTATACCAAAACGAATTTGGTTTTTTCCCCGCTCTTCTGTTTTTTCAAAAGCATAATGACACATTGAGAATTATTTTTGTGTGAGTAGTTTATGATTATAATTGAGTGCAATTATTTTGAATTAATGTTTTCATTTTTGACAATCGTTTTAACATTTTGAATTATTGAAAGGGCAATATAAACATCAAAAAGATCAAGTAGTGGCTGGTCAAATGCCTTTATCTTCATGTTATTAAAATCTCAGTGATAAATATATGTAATTTATTACAAGTATAGTTATTTTTAAAATTAAAATAACAAACAATTATCAATTTGGAATAATTAGTACTCATTACAAAAGTTCCATAGCCCCTCAAGAATATTTAAAAGAAAATATATTTTAACAAATTTAAAAACAAATGACATAATATATATCGTATCATCTAATATGTAATTATGTTTATTATCTTGTAATTATATTTATTATGTTTATTCTCAAACCAACTCTAAAATACATGGTTTATATAATAACAACCTAAATTTTACTTCACCTATTGATAATCCGTCCAATAAAATCATTAATTCCATTTATTTCATTGGTGATTTAATTAAAAATATATGTTAATGAGAGGTAACAAATCTTATTTGTTATGAATTCTTGTCCAATACTGCAAAGTAGTAAAATAGTCAAGAGCATTTCTAGTTTAGCTGAAAAAAAAAGGTATTGCTAATATTAAAATTCTATTTGAATTCTCCAAAAACACAAATGACTTACAGAATAATTTAGCCTTTATGAATTAAGAATTATATATGATCCTTAATAAATATAAGATGCAATCATGAATAATTTTGGAAACAATCAAATGAATTCCAAATGATGTGAAATATACACAATAAAACATTTAATGTTTTAAATATTAGAAGTGAAACAACTACAGAAATAATCAATAGTATTAAGAAAAACAAACAGAAAAGCCAAGGGAAAGCACTTCTGTAGTTTGACTTTTATAATCATAAAGAGAATTAGTGATCTGTTTAAATGAAAAGCAGTAACTCAAGAAGATAACCGTAAGATAAGATATAAATAATAAGGCAAGTAGATAAAATATGCATATGTAAATCTTGATAAAGTATGAACATTATCATTGAATAAAAAAAAATATATATCAGGAATCAAAAGTTTAAAACGTTTCGGATTTTATTTAAAACCTTTTACATAAACTAAAATGCGAAATATTAGAAAGTTTCAGTGAGACCTTTCTCTTTAAGCTAGATAATTTGTTTAATATTTATATTCCTAAATACACTTTATTTTAAACCTATAATGTAATAGTTAGTAGTTTTCCTATTTCAAAACTACATTGGTCTGAACCTCAAAAACTGATCGATTATTGATACATTTTATTTCTATATTTCGCCTTGCCTATGAAGTAATCACTTCTTCTCCTAATGGCTACAGATATTAAAGTCCACTAAAGGGGATTTTATCACTGCTGTTTACATTTCAAGAGACATATAACCCTTGATTAGTTTTTATTTTGTTGTAAACAACTGTTCCAGAGCGACCACTGTTTTCACTAAGTGCTTCATGCAGAACTGTTACATCAGAAATGTGTCTTCAGGAGGACTGACCTTGTAAATGGTGGGAGACCTTTCGTTGGAGGTATCGACGATGTAAATCCTGTCACTTCCCAGACAGGGTATAATCAACTTATCTCTCTTTTTCGTATCATCACCGTGACAGCTGCTGCACGCATTCCAACCAAAGTGATGCATTTCATCTTTGTTGTGATTTACTGGCAACCTATGTATAACCTACAACGTCAAAAATATTCTATAAAATGCTACAGCAAAATATAATAGTTGTTTGATAGCCAGTGCTAAGGAGACCTGAGTATACAGGGAAAACAATTGATAAGAAGTGAACAGTGCCAGTCAGAACTTATCAAACAACTAAATTTAGGAATGATACCAGACATTCAATTCTAGCTAGAGATTGTATTACAGCAGATATATGTACGAAATGAATAGCAAGACCCTTAATTACAAAAGAAAGGAACAAGGTGAAACAATACATGTTTCAAGTATGGTATATTCACAAGCAAATACATTGTACCGATTACGCTCATATGCGTATTTACCTCGTGATTCATATCGTTACATTAGCGCATTCCAGGAGCCATGGCTCCAGAATTATCAGTATACCAGAAGGCCAGGTCCATTTTGGTAAATATTAGATCTGGGCTCAGAACACTTAATAATTGAACAATGCTTTGTACAATTAGACATTTATTGAATACCTTTAAAAATTTCATATCCAGGATATACATTTTAGTGTGTGCAACTATATATATGGGTATTCAAAATTTGAAAATAAAAAATACAAATGCCACTATAGAACAAACATTTACTGAATCAATCCGTTTCAGTGAGTGTTTTGGAATATCAGCACTACAAGGAATTTAATGTGCCTTGAATACTTACACATAAATAATTTCTATAATCATGAATTTCTGATAAATAGATCGACGCTTGATAGGAACACCACAAATCTAAATGGTAAAAGGATTACGTTAATTTATCAATTTAAATGAAAGAGAAGTTAAATTTTTAAAGGTTTTCCTTTTTTGTTGACAGTTGAAAACGTTCATTTGTTATTATTATTAATTTGAACTTAAAGAAAATTTATAGTAAAAAAAATAAACTGTATCCCGAAGATAGCCTTTATTTAAGGTAACAAAGTCAATTTATTTCATTAGTAACCCTTCATGGAGTAGTTAACACAGCTTTTTCGAGAGTAAGAGCATTAGGTTAAACGACTGAGAGTAATCAATGTCCAGTTACTGTTTCTGAGTTGACATATAACTCAACCAGGTTGAAGATAGTTTCTGTGAGAGTTGTCTAGACTGAGTATATTTACTTGAGAGTAAGTGGAGCTCTTGGGATCAACATCAACGGTGCTCAGGTAGTCAGGTTTGTTCGGGTCTGTTTGAATGCAGAGAACGTAAACAATAGTTTCTCGAGGACCTCCAGTTGCCTCTTTTGGAGTACCAAATCCTGGGCCACAACCTGAAACAGTAATCGAGTATTACATATGGTCGAATCAAGCAATGAGTTACACTTTATATTGAGTACAAGGTGAAAACGTCTTCACCCTATCAGCCAGCATAGAACATTATTATTATCGATTGCTCATCCAAGAACAATGAAGTAGTCTTGTTACTACTGCATCCTCCAGCATTCCATTCCTCTATTTCATCACTGTGACCATTATAAAGTCATAAATAAGGATACTTTTTTGTAGGAGTTTGGCTAATCATAACAAAATTGAACATGCAAACAGCCCTTGGTTAAAATAAAAAAAAAACCCTACTTTTTGAGCATATCAAATCTTGGAAACTTTGAGTATTTTATGTCTATAATGAAACTATTTTTATATTTTTAACTGACACAAACGGTTGAAATTTCATATTTATATTTTACAAAAGTAGTATGTTATAATAAAATTGCTACAAACTTTAACTCATATAAAGCGGAGTATATCATTCAAAAGAACACTATTAAATTAGAAAATTCACTGTTAAATAATCACTTCAAATATAAACAAAGAACGTTCTTGTTATATTAATCGTCTAAGGGCGAAAGGACACAGATTTATCCTTATTCATGATATAAGCAACAGTCATGATATAATATCTTGTCTTCAACAGTTGAATGACGAAGATATTAAACCAGTGTAAAGGTATAGATATAACACACAAATCCTGAATATAGGATTATTGGTAGAAAACACTATTTGAAGGAATAAAATCTCTAAAATGGTTTGTAAAACCTGAAGTAGATTCATGTTGTTTTAAATTCTTCTCATATATATGGAGATAAATAAGTGCAACATTTTCAAATCAGCAATTGTATTGAACATTTAATTAATTTGACCTGTCAATAATTAAATAGAAAGAACTTTTCTAAATTAAAAATTACTGAGAAATACTCCGTTCTACAACCTACGGTAAACTCTATTAGAAATAATTTTCTAAATATATTGAATATTCGTACTTAATTAAAAATGCCCTGCAAATAATTATTAAGAGCAAATGTAAAATTTGCCAAGAGCAAATACAAATTACATATCAACTTTGTATTTATTTTCTATTCTGCGTAGTTTTACTCACCAAACTATGTAACCTTTTTTATGAATTGGTATATATTTTCTACTGTAGAAAGTTACAATGTACTTGAAAAGGCCTGAAATATACCGAGTACTGACAGGGCCCTCTGACATGGCGTCTAGGTATTGATGTCAACCAAGACGGGACGACCTACAGGAGTCTGTCTTGTCTAATTATTAGTATCGTCTATTCCTCCTAATATTGGAATAATTAAAATATATGATATCGAAGGAGAATATATTATTAATGATAAATTTATTGTTATGATAATTAAAATTATTCCTATTCTTAAAGGATATTTAGTAAATTTAAATATAATTGTATTAGTTGTTATTATTATTATTATTATTATTGCTAAAAAAAAAGTTTATTTTCAGTTAATAGTTTATTTAAAATTTTACTTTTACAGATGAAAGATAACTTTTTGTTTTACTGATGTTTTAAAGTATTATACTACCTAAGATTTACAAAATCACTATTTTTTTTAAACTATTACAACTTATTTTTTATTTTGTTTTTTCTTATTTTCTTTTTATCATAATTTGGTTGGAATTTATTCTTTTTGTTTAATATGTACGATATTTTATTAATTTTATTTAGAATGAATTTTTTTATTATGAATTTCTAAAAGAAATAACCACATTTTATCTGTAAATATAAAATACTGATCTAAGAGTTAAGGCCACATGATAAAATTTTAAAATAATAAGCCGGAGAAGTGATCAAGACCTCAAAGCTCTGTTGTCACTTAGTAAAATTGGTGATACAGTAAAACTAAGAAAACGGGGATATTGGCAGGCAAGAATGATGATCATTTCTTTTTTTAAAGTTGGAGAAGGAAAAATTATTTCGTTTGGCAATTGCTTCTAAATTTAACACATTTAATAATAGTGATATTACTGTTCATGCAATCACAGAATTCGATTCATAATCCACTTAGTCGACAATTAGCAGTTAATATGTGCATGCAATCAAAATTAAAAATAAAATTATTCAAAGAATGCAATGAAAAATAAAAGAAGACCTCACCACATTTAGACATGGCTGGAAGAAATAAACTGATTGGGACAGCTCGTATTTGCCGGTTAAAGACTAGTCCGGAGAGCGCATGTCAACCAGTTACCTTGACCTTGGTCGTTATCAGTAGCGTCCAGAGTTACTTTCACCTTATTACAAAACTAATTGAATATGATAAAAATGAAAGTTATATATTTAAAAAAGCGCATGTAATTTTTTACTAGTAGTTTGTGCAATTAGTAATTTGTTTATTTCAACTTTAAAGTTATCTTAGTTTGTTTGTCTCACCACCATAGGATTTCAAATTCAGTCCTATTCTAGGAGAGGAAAGTGTTGTGCATTTGTTCTTTGGTGCTATTTCAGTTATGGGTACATCATGTTATCAGCTTCAAAACATCGCCTCTATCTGTTACCTTATTATCAATGTGTTAGTTTGTTGGAGTAGTGCTTTTCCAAGTGCACCTGGCATTGTACTAGCTCGGCGACTGCTTTGCTCCCTATAAAGGAAGAAGATACTCAAGAATTCTCGTCTCTTACATAAAAAGTTTTGGCCTTGGCCAAGATTTGAACCATAATCCTGAAGCACTTAAACATTGTAGCCAACTTTCGGAGGAAAGGGAAACAAGAAAGATAAAGAAATAAAAGCCAAATAAAAATTAAATGAATGAAAATATTTAACTGAAATAAAATTAAAAGCTAATAGCAACTTATAGAATAAATAAATAAAATTAATTAATTTAAAAAATAAATAAAGGAACAATCAACGATTAAGGTTAAGCCCAGGAGCAGATCTACCGCCCAGAAGACTAATAAGTGCTTCTTCTGAAGCTCTCAGAGTGACTTTCGAAATAGTCTCATCAATCTGCCTAAGGACCTGTACACGGAAACAGTCATTGAAACTGAATATATATATATATCAATGATCAAACCACAATAAGAAATGGGAAAACAAGACTAAGATCTTTCAACCGAAATTACAATCAATGATCAAACCACAGTAACAAATGGGAAACAAGACTAAGATCTTTCAACCGTAACAACTGGTCTTCGTCAGTTGGGTTTTGACTCTGACGAAGACCGCTTGTTACGGTTGAATGATCTTAGTCTTGTTTCCCATTTCTTATTGTGGTTTGATCATTGATATATATATATATATATATATATTCATTTCAGTTTTATTGGCACTGGTTCTAGTCTAAGGTTTGTGATATATATATATATATATATATTTCATTAAAGTGCACAGCAGGCTCTGCGTTAACGACTTTAAAGCTGGTCTGCTCCAATTTATGAACAACTTTCACGTGAGGATTTGCTGCCATCATACAGATATATATATATATATATGTATATATATATATATATGCAGCAGCCTCTGCATTTACGACTTTTTTACTGACTATCTCTAATTTTCTGATTTTTTTTCTTTCATTTTGGGGTAAATCCCAAATTAATTTTGCCAGAGACATTTAAACTTTACCAGTTGGGTTAACATATCATGACAAGTTTAACGAATTAGCAACCAATATATATTTACTTACAAGCTTTCGACTGTACAGTAGTCATCCTCAGGTATAATTTTGGTCAAAATTTTAAAGAAACAAATTTAAATTTATATAAGGAATAGTTGAAACAATTATATATTGTTTTATTATTGAATCAACAATTATATATTTGTTGATAATTAGGCTATATGGTAGAAATGTAGATCCGGGTGCCCCTTGTAAATATGGCGACTTGAAATAAATCCGACATATTGAGGGTTTATGTATCGATATATTGTTCTAATTGACAAGTATATGACGTCATAAACGTAAATAGATTGAAATTAATTAAAATGAATTTTTTTAATGCGAAATATTAAAAAATGAAGAATAAGATAATATAAAGGTTATAAAATAGAAAGGGAAGTATGAAATAGTAAAAGACAATGTGTATACGAGATACTATTATAAAATTTGTTGAATGGAAATAAAAAAAAAACCAGAAAGGGATATTATGACTAACCTCTCATCAAATCACTAAAAAAGCTCTCATCAAATCGTCAGTATCTGAATGAACTCGTCTCCACATGTACTCCGCGAGGTACGAGTCAAACTGATCTCTGACGGTCCGATTAGACAGACTCCTTTTTATGGGCAGACCATGTTCCCTCAATTGCATTAGTATGCACTTCATTTTCAGGGTTTTTAAAATGAAGGGAATGATTGACTGTGAGATGCCTGAAGCCCTCATCTGCTAAACAATCACACGTTCCGCACTAGCACCATCAATCGTGTAAAAAAAAACAAACCTAAAGGTTCCATACCCAAAAAAAGAAATAAGCTGGCTAATTTGGAAGCAAGGGGAAAAAAAGAGGCACAAACTAAACCACATGGAGCGTGTAAGAAGGTTATGAAGAGGTATTTAGTTCCTGTTTTTGCCGGTAGTTTGAACAATTGACCAATTAAAATGAAGAATTGCTCTGGAATATTGACATGCGCAAATAACATCGACTGACTCCAATATCAATAGTAGATATCGATAATCGATTCCCAACCGACTGTCTCCCAGCTATTAGCCAGTCGCCATGTTAGGGGGACCCGGATCTACATTTGTCATAAAGATAATAATATATATATTATTTTATTATATATATATATACAACTAAAAAATGATTGATCGGGATGCGGTCAGTTTCTTCCACTTTTTAATTCAAACTCTCATTGCCGACGTTTCGATTTTATTCAAAATCTTTTTCATAGGCCTACAAACAGAGGAAAACAAGAATTTTAATACGTACATTTTTAAAACACAAACAAAAGAAGTACACTATGAAAATTAAATACAATCTTAAGTATTAGGATAACAATGACAGAATAATAAAAAAGAGAAAAAGATGGAGTCTAACTATAAAAACAAAGTTTTTTTACAATGTACTTACATAAGTAGGAGTATTGGCAATTGAAGGAACTATTACATTTTCATTTCTGAACTAGTAATGACTCTTAAACTATTCAATGAAACCCGTTAATAACCGACTCTGTACAGCTGATAAGCAGGTAACTATTGAACAAAATTTCACTAAATCTGTTAGGTATTCAAAATACCTAATTGTATAAATTACTAAATATAAATCAATTGACTTGACTGCATGCACCTTTTTTTATGGAGTTTTTCAAATATCCTAGCTGATTTTCTTTCTTCAGGGTTAACTTCATGTATAATTTGAGAAAAGCTACTGTTAGACATCACTATTTATTATATGTTGCACTTATACTAAATTATACTAAATGTATAATAGTATATATATATACTATTATATATATATAGTTTAAAATATATAGTATAAACTATGTATAGTATAAAAAATATATAGTATAGAACTTATACTAAATGTATACTTATATTAATTTAATGATCAAACCACAATAAGAAATGGGAAAACAAGACTAAGATCTTTCAACCGTAACAAGCGGTCTTCGTCAGAGTCAAAAACCCAACTCAGTTAGGTTTTTGACTCTGACGAAGACCGCTTGTTACGGTTGAAAGATCTTAGTCTTGTTTTCCCATTTCTTATTGTGGTTTGATCATTGATTGTTGTTTCACGTGTTTATGTGAAATCTTTTTATTTATATTAATTTAATTCATCTGTTACATTTAGAATAGGTGCAACATATAATAAATATTGAAGCACGTCTAACTACTACTAGTCTACTGTCTATCGGTAGCTTTTCTCAAATTATACATGAAGTTAACCCTGAAAAAAGAAAATTAGCTAGGAGATTAGAAAAACTCCATAAAAAAAATGTATGTGCAAGCAAAAAATTGTTTCAACAATTCCATATATAATATATATATTGGTATAAATAGGCAGCAGATCCTCTTTTAAACAGGTATCATTAAAATTAACCGCAGTCTCGGCATTCACGATCTTAAGACTGAGAGATTCGATCCTACACTGTTTTTGTCTATGTGTCACAGTTTATTTTAAGTGTATATATATACACACATATATATATATAATTAAAATATATCAGTTATTTTTTTAGCTTTTTAGGTTCAAGTAATCCTTTCAAAGTTGTAGTTTGGTTTTATTTGAAATCTTTTTGTAAGCAGACGTATAAAATTTCGAAAATAAAACGCAATAACTATTAAATGAAGGATTCAATATGAAGATGTTCAGGAATGGAAATTTAATTTCAAATAATACATTTACTTCAAACCTTTAATGTAATATTTCAATGTTTTCATTTTTAAAATACCACACTTCCGTCTATGAAAAAAGTTTTAATTAAAACTAAACCGTCACCTTTGAAATTTGATTTGATTCTGGAAAACTGACCATTTACTGGTTAATTTTGATTTTATTTTATTTCATGGTCGATACCTTCGTCCATTGATACATATATTTCCCCAACACAGTAACCCTGATTGGAGAGCGTATATATGCAAATGTTCCCTTACAGATTACACAGCTATCACTTTCCTAAATAATATATTTTATTAAGTAATTAAATATATAGTGCAAATAATTGGAAAAATATAACAGCAAATCTATAAGTTAAGTTGATAAACTTACGCTGAGAGTAATGAACATTAAAACAAAAATAAAATTAACTTAAACCAGTTATATTAAGTTAATTGATAGTTGACTTTCAATATTAGTCTAGCTTATTAATTGACTGGAAACTTAGATATCGTTTAAATGTATATTACTCACTATGTCTGAAAGAGTTTATAGTGTCTATTGCACATTTCAGTGTGTTTCGCAGGGTCAGCATATTTAACAAGGTGCTCTCTTATGGCTTCCAAAAGTTGGCATTCAAACAAGAGTCTCATATGTGATAAGTAGATCCACAAGAGCAAGTAGAGTTTTCTCAATATTTTAAACGATACGGAATCTGATTGCGGTTCCCATGCCCGCTGGGTATCTGTGTCATCTTGTGTGACATCTTCGTATCAGATTTGAGAAGTCGTTTCACAGTGGGAGTCAACTTTTTTGTTTAGGCCCCATTCTGGGAATACTTACATTGGTGGTTCACCTTTTCAGACCTCATTTCCTCGATTCCTACTTTAATACAGATGATATACCGATACTCCAACCTTGTGTTCTTAATATGCACTTATAGTACCTTTGAATGCACTCTACCGCTCTCAGAGTTAACGCAGCGTTTGTGCCTGTAACGCAAGCGGTGTGGTGAACATTTACTGTCTGTTCACAGCTCTTTTCCTATCATACCAGGTGCTTCCTTCTTCAAGCCACTGAAGTCCCCTTGATGTCGCCAGCAGTTTAGCCTGATTGTTATACACCATCCGGCCAACTTTTACTTTACGCGACACACATCTGTCGCAGTACAGTTGTAAACGGCGATTCAACCATCGACACTACTATTGATTTTTGCTTTCATCCGTAAATATGTTGAAATAAATATCCTCAGTTAATTCATTTCTTCATCTTCAAATGTTTTCTCTAATGAAAATTGCGGTGCACTGAAGTTTGGGTTTATTACAGACAGAATAGAGAACAGAAGTATATATACACATATTCTGTTTTTTTTTCTCTGCTAACCATATCAGTTATTTCTATTTAATAAAATCCTACTCATCCATAAGGTACCACAAATCATCAAGTTCTCCAGTTTGAAATCTATTGGTACTATTTCTGCTAGGATGCAATCTGCATCAGACAATATGGTAAGACATCTTTATATATATATTACATACAATATATATAAATATTGATACGTGTATCGACCGTGAAATAGAAACAAAATTAAAGTTTATCAGGACTCATTCAGTTCTTTAGGTTCAAATTAAACTCTTATTGTCAACGTTCCAGTTTTTATCTAAAACCTTTTTCATAGCCTTTATATATATATATATATATATATATATATATATATATATATATATAAAAATGAAATTAAAAGAAACGGTCAAAATTAAAAACGGACTCTTTTAAAATAAAATAAATTCAAAACGAAGGAAACACACAGAAAGACACAGACATAACTCACATCGATATTTCGACCATCGTCGTCATCAGGAGGTGCGAAGAGCGAAGAGTCCCTTCGGTACTGAGTACCGCCCTGTCTTCCTGCGGAACTCTTCGCTCTTCGCACCTCCTGATGACGACGATGGTCGAAATATCGATGTGAGTTATGTCTGTGTCTTTCTGTGTTTCCTTCGTTTTGAATTTATTTTATTTTATAATATATATATATATATATATATATATATACCAATTAAAAGAAACGGTCCAGCGGACTTTTTTAAATAAAATAAATTCATGCGGGACTCTTCGCTCTTCGCTGTTCGCTCTTCACACCTCCTGATGACGACGATGGTCGAAATATCGATGTGAGTTATGTCTGTGTCTTTCTGTGTGTTTCCTTCGTTTGGAATTTATTTTATATATATATATATATATATATATATATATATATAGTATATATTATATATATGTACTAGGCTACATAAATTCAAATACGATGAAAATTAACATACAGAGTACAGAAACACTAACTATAATTTTCTTAACCCAACCTTAGGTTGCGCTTCCGTCGTGCTTCGTCTTCCTCTCTTTTCCTTCCTGAAGACGAATTTTCCAAAAATTAAAGTTAGCAGATGTGTTTCTTTAATTGGTGTGTTACTTTTCTTTGTATATCAACTTATATATACATTTATATGGAAATTACACAAAGACAGTAAACCAAATAAGAGGGGAAACAAACCATAAATCAAAAAAACTCACCTTTTTATTTTAATCTTCGTCGTCATCAGATGAAGTACACTACTTGAAAGGTTTATAGTAGTTATTCATATATTTGACATCCCCAACTATCGTAATAATGTACTTTAACTTGTTAATTATAGTCCCCAAATTATAATTAGCAAAAATAATAACTGTTTGCCCCGAACATCAAAAAAGGTCTTAGTGTTTTTACCTAACAAAAGCTTATAATATGAGAGATCTATGAGGGCTTTACCAAAATAAATTCTAAGTAGAAAGTCTTCATAAGAAAGTTTATTGAAGGTTTGTGATTTAAGCTTACAAGTGTTAAGGATTTAATCAAATGCAATCACTGTTCTTACAAGTGACAGTAATTGGTACTTCCTTTTCATACAGGCTTAGATTGATTAAAAGTTCGATTAAGAATATACAGTTTACATAACATGATTTTGTATAATGAAACTGTAAACAAATAAAATGAAGTGCATTATTAATGAAAGTAGTTCTCAATGTCATTTAATCCTATTGGCCAGAATAATATACCATGGATTAAGTGATTGTACTCATTCCACTTTTTCTTTCTCATTTCTACCAACCTTCTTTGAAACAGTAAATAAAACAGTATAAGTTTATAAAAAGTATCACTCTGCATATGTAAGCTTTTGCTTTTCATGGCATCTAAAACATTCAAAAGAATTTTTCTGCCTGAAAGTTTTCAAGTAGTTATGTTACTTGCTTTCCATTCACCGTGATGGATTTTACGCCTTGTCATTGACGAAAATGTCAAATTCAAAGCATTACAGCATTTCTATCTGCAAGAATAATTGTGCTCATCGAATTTTTTCATAATGGGAAAATTAGAAACTTGGTCTTTTCTTGAATAAATTTTATGAAACAGCAACAACGTGTTTCGAACAGTGGCCTAGTGATACTAACTTTTTTTAAGCAATGAAGAAAGCGATGGTAAAACTATTTATCCTGAAGAAGTTGATTCAAATGGAAGTATGGACGGCGTCTGAGGAGTGGGTGTCCGTGTGGCGTCTACGTGGAAGAAGTCAATGAGACTTTGAGAGTGCGGGGTGCTCTGAAAGCCGGCTTGTATAACCGTTTTGCGGCCTGACGTCTGAGCTGCCTCTCTGGTTAACAAAGCTGGCTTTTCTGGCAATTCAAACGGCTTACTCACGGAGTTCTTCAATCCTTTCAACACCCAGTTCACTTCTGTAAATTTCTTTCTAGCTTCTTTGGCCATTTTCATTTCTCTGGCGCCTCTTGTCTTTATGCTTTTACTAATCCTCTCTACTTGATCTTTGGGCGCCTGCTGTATTTGCCTCCACATATCTATTATTTCCCATTCCATAATATCCATCATCTTCAATGGCTCTAATCCCTTAGAGCTTCCTATTAATTCTTCATAGGCATGGCAAACCATGGCCACACTTTCCAAGCCGTCTCTGTTCGTTACCGCTCTCCGAACAGGCCCTAAAGCTATTTTACTAAAACTTTTTTTAAACTCTTCCTCACCTTCACGTTCCTCTTCCATTTCATTTTCAGCGTTCTCCAAGTTATCATTTAAAGTTTTTTTCACTTTTATTTCTCTTTTCTCATTTTCGTCTAAACATTTGTTCAGTTCCATCTTCTCTTTTGTCATTTGCCCATAATGTTGTAGAATATGTAAGTTTTGAAGATTCATTGCTTCCATTCTATTAAGAATTTCTTCACTTGTTTTAAAATAAAACATTTTTGAACCATCTTCTGTCATCATTTTTGATAAATTTTCCACTGCATCTCTCAGTATTGAACTTTTCTTTTCGGCAAAACTTTCAAGGTTAGATAATGCTTGCAGCAAACGAGTACTATTACTTTTGTTTTGTTCTCCAACAATCGCACAGTCCTGTTTGTACTTCTTTTTCCACCATGCTGGACTTAGATTATAAAAAAATAATTTCCACTTTAGAAGTTCCACCCTGCTGTCTTCCATTATGTATAAGGCATTTTTCATATCGAGTACCACTTCTTCACAGGATAGTACAAGTTTTTGTATTCGCTTACATTCATGGATCAAGATTTCTCTTTCGTCTAAGAGTTTTTCAAGTTTTCTACCAAATTGATAGAAAAAATCTGTTATTATTTTATGACAATCCAGTATTTCATCTTTATACATTTTAAGATTAGATTTATTTAACATTTCTTTATGTTGAATCCTTAGAATTTCATCACCAGCCCAGGCATACATAAGGTTGTATTTAAATGTCATTTGCTTTACACTACGGTATTTTTGTCTAAAGAATTTTTCTTGTAAAATAGGTCTATGCTTTATTATTTCATAAAATTGAGGATCATATTTTAAAATTTCTTCCACTTGCTCCACTTGTTCAGGAATTTGAACTCTTTCTAAAAAGTTACCTAATCGCCGCCATTTATCAGTTGGAAGCATATACCCTTTTTGTCGTCGTTCTCTACCTTCTTCAACAGTTTTTCCACGTTTCTCAAAAGCAGATTCTTCTTCTATTAAGCCCAATTCAATCATTTTCCTCAATTCTTCAACAGTTAATCCTTCTTCGAAAGACGCCTGCTCATTAATTTGTTCGTCACTCACTGCTTTGAGGCTGAAATCCTCTTTGGTCGACTGCCTTCGTATGGAAAGTCTTCTGAATTTACTTACAGCTTCATCACACTCAAGTTGATAAGGATTTAGTTCTGTATCTAAATTTCTAACTCTTCCAATTTTTCTTCCAGTGGTGAAAAACTTCTTTCTTTTTTGATTAAGAACGTTATCTAAAAAACCTTTACCAGAAATTTCTTTTTTTACAATTCTGAGTCCTTTTTTTGCTTTCAAGGTTTTGAACACATTGTCTCTTTTCTGCAGTAATTCTTTTGTTACTATTGATAGCTTTGGTAAATTAGAATCCATCTGAAAAAAACATTTTTAAGATTTCTAAAAATGAGTCAGCTAAATTTAAAAGTCCTATTACTACTTATACAAGTACACTGTTTGACCAATAAGATACTTCAGCAACGCAAAACAACAACGTTTAACAACATGCTATTGTTCACTCATTAATTTAAAAGTTTATTTAACATTAAATGTATCACGCATATAATTAATTAAATTATGTAATTACTTAATTAATAACTTTTAATGTGTTACGATTGTATTGTACCTCTCACCCGAAACTTAGAAGTGAATGACTACAAGTGATTGTTGTAATGAAAATAAATACAATGAAACCTGAATACAGTATTTTATCATACACACAAACACACACACAAATATTATTTATTTTACTAAAAATCATTTAATACATGAAAACACCAAGTCCACTTGGCCGACTCATCTTAACATAAAATAACTGATTACAAAGTAGTGGAACTTCTAAAAGTAACTGTTTTACTTAGTTTAGTTTATAAATCTAAACTATTAAGAATTAATTTTTAATGAGAATCGAATAGAATCACAGAGCTTATAAGTCTTCCCAAATGAAAATGACCTAATACTTAGGTCATAATACCTAATAATACCTAATACCTAGGACTTACTGCAAATAGTTAGTATTTTAAAACTGTGACTTCGTCAGGGGAATACATTTTTGTTCATGGTCAAATAAAATTACAAAGTACTAATTTAAATTGTGAATCTATGTTTTCTCAGAAAATTGTTAAGAAAGTGTTTAAATTTGTCACAAATTGATACTCTTTGTCCATTTTCTTTTAAATACTAATTGTGACATGCTGAAAACTAGATTTAAAGTTAATAACCCAAAGTTTTCATGGAAGCGTTAGTTAAAAACCATAGTTGAGCAATTTCAGCATTGAGAAAGACCATTCTTAAAGCCATTTCGCAGTCTCTAGTCGAAAATCAGTGGAAAATGAAATGAAGGATTGTTTCACAAGTGAATACGTTTTGAATCCGAAGAGATGGCGTATCGGCAGCTTACAATAATTCAATACTATCTACCCGATCTCTGAAAGCCATTCACATCAGGTGCAATAACAAAGTCATATTTCACGTCTCACTTTATCTTTCGTAGATACATCTGATAGAGAGTCCAAATACACAAGATGAGAACACTTCTTTGTGTTCGTTTTTCAGTTCTTTCAATCGTAAATCAATTTAGTAAATCAGGTACTGTGTTTTGTCAATGGAGCTACTTTGCCACCTTTCTTATTATCTTTCCAATCACCTTATATTAATATTAATCATGTATAACTTAATTGACACTAGTACCATCGAAACAGAAATATGCTTTTATTTAAGGATGCAACTAATATATCTTTTTTATAACCATTTCATTACAGAAATATGTTGTACGCACATAAGTCTAATTGCTTTACCATATTTGGTGTTAAAATGACAAGTGATTTTCAAAGAAGTTAATTTAAAACTGAAAATAGTTTGTTTTATAAAAATGAAATCAATTTTAATTCCATGGTTATTGCTGAATTAGGTGAACCAAAAATGGATTTAGTGAGACACCAAACCCATTAGACAATTAAAATGTCGG
>JAPFBL010000104.1:3737500-3947122 GCA_026182355.1 Hermatobates lingyangjiaoensis | reverse complement strand
TGACTTTGAAAGTTTAAAAGAAGTGAGTTATTAATCAATAATAATAATAATTGTTACATAATTATAGATGAATAATTATAAAATTATTAATTTATTAAAATGAATGAATATTTGTATGTGCATATGTATGGTGTGGTCTGGATAATAGCAATTTACATTCACATTTCTACAAATTTGACTAAACTAATAATGTTATAAATTCAATTGCAAATAAAGCAATATCGAACCAATATTTATTAAACAAAAAATTGTTAAAAATCACCTTGCAATTTATATTTTGACGTTCTCCTGTGGTTGCAGGCCGTTTTTATTCAATTGTTTTAAATTACTTTTACTTGACGTGACACCTCTGTTATTCTGCAATACCCAGTTTAATTTTTCTTAAGGATATAGGCATGAGTGAAAGATACATGATTGTTATAGGTGTTGAAAGATATTAACTTGCAAGACTGTTTTACAAGTCTATGGTTTTTAAATAACGCATGTAGATTGTTATTTAATGCAGCCATGAACATTCTTATAGCTTTTCATTAATAAAGTTTTGTAAAATTATGTACTAAGATTTATTTAATTCGTAGTCAGTTTTTAGTAAAATTACTAATTGAAGCATTGGTAATTGTAGTTCCTAAAAAAATAATTTTTTTCTAGAAGTTAACTAAACAAGGCTAAATCACTAATACAAGAAGTAATGTAATAAATTCCCTGTGTAATTGTTCTCCATTCATTAGGAACCAGAACTTACCAATGTAATTTTAGATTTTTTAGCTGAGTGTTGAAAGTTTTCAGTACTTCAGCATACCTATGGAAAGTAGAGGCCAGTTTTCTTTTGCCACTCTGTAATAACTGAACAGTTCTTAAGCTTGATGCACATAATTAAAAAATATATTCACAATACATTGTTAAAGCATTTTTACTAGATAAGATTAAATTCTAAACAAGAAACAAAAATTCGTTCATATCTTCTGTATATGATAACAAAAACTACAATTAGAATTTTTAACTTATTATTTCATAGGGGAAGTTGCCCTATCATCAATCACTTTCCTTCCTTTACTTATTTCCTCAGGAAATGCACCTATCCTGTTTCTCACAAGACCTCTTGTAGCTCTGGTAACCGCGATTATCGTTTGCGCCCAGTGTAATGCTTTTTATGTGGGTCTGGCTTTCACCAAGCTAAGCCTTCCTATCAATAATAACAGGTTGCCCGTTGGCGTGAAGTGAACTTCCCATTGCCATATATACCAGTTGCTGCGGAGTCAGTTTCAAAGACTGTTTCCGTGTACAGGTTCTTAGGTAGATTAATTAAACTAATTCTAAAGTTACTTTGACAGCTTCAGAAGAATCACTTATTAGTCTTCTGGGAGGTAGATCTGCTCCTAGGCTTAGCCTCAATCGCAAACTCTTTTTCATTATTTTAATTTCTTGATTATTCAGGGGGTTAAAAGGGGTGGAATATATAAATAAAGATGGTTAGGGTATGAGGGGTTAAAAGTGGTGATCAATCTAATCAAAAGAGATTAGATTGATAGGCCGGATGCTGTGCCCATGAAGGGAGCTACAACATACAGGTAGAACTTAGGTTAAAGAATGGGATCATATAGTAAACGGTGACCGTAGTAGAAAGTATTTATGGTAATTAAGGGGTATATTTATATAAGTGATGGTTGGTAGCTCCTGCAATGACCATAACGTTTATAAGTATTTGGTTGGCTTAATGGTCATGGTTATATAACGCAATAATGTTTACTAACTCATATTTCTTTTTAGTTTGTTTTTTTTTATTATAAATATTTAATACTTTTTATTTAAATGTTTTCATTCATTTATTATTTATTTTCTTTATTATTTATATTCTGTATCTCTGACTCTCCTCTCTCCATAAGTTGGCAGCTCTGTTTGACTGCCTCTTCAAGGAGACCACTTCAGTCGTTATATGTCATATGTCCTCCCCCTCCTCCCCCCTCCCCTCCTCCCCCCCTCCCCCTCCCCCCTCTCCCCCTCCACCTCCTCCCCACTCCCCCCTCCCCCCTCCTCCTGCTCCTCCCCCTCCTCCCCCTCCTCCCACTCCTCCCCCAAAGCACATCGGGATGACCACAACAATTTTATTCCCTTTTATTCCCTGATTTTATTCCCTTTCCTTTAATTTATAGTTTATTTCCTTCAACCCTATCATATACTAAATTTTAATTTGATTAAAAATAAATAAAAAATATTTCAAAAAAAAATAAATAAAAAATTAACGATTTAAATTCAAGCCAGGTTTCGAGCGTGCCCCCAGGAGTCAAATGTGGGCTTCCTCAGAAGCTTTCAAAGTAACTTGTCTGTTATCACTTGTCTGTTTACCAAACGCAATGAAAGTTATTTATTTATTTTTTTTTTGAAATATTTTTTATTTATTTTTTAATTTTTTTTTTTTAATTGTTCTATATATTTTCTTTATTTTTCCTTTTCTTAACCTTTTTCTACCTTTCAAAAACATTTTTTTTTTAATTTTTGCTCTCGACTTCCTAGTTCCTTTTTTATTTGTCTCCTTTGCGGCAGTACTGCTTTAGCCCTCACCCAGTGAGTTCTTTAGTTGACTGTCGTCCCTCCGTCAATTCACTTCTTCTCCTGAGGACGACCGCCATTACGGTCGAAATATTGAAAAGTGAGTCTTTGTTGTGTTTCTGTTTATGTGTCACTGCTTATTTTAATTGTTATTTGTCCTGCCGGACCGTTTTTCGTTTATCATCGTATATATATACTTTAACGATGAAGAATGACCCAAAATGAAGATTATTATAAACAAACACACACTTAGAGTCTCTATTTTCGGTTCGAACCGTCATCAGAAGAGAAAAGAGTGAGAAATCATGTACACCGGGGCACAGACTAATAAGACAGATAAGAATCAAATTAAAATTTAGTATATGATAGGGTTGAAGGAAATAAACTATAAATTAAAGGAAAGGGAATAAAATCAAAATATGAAATAATTAATAAAGGAAAAATTATGATAAATAAAATATTAAATGCAAAAACAATTAACTAATTACAGCTTTGTCTTCTTAGGCCAGGCCGCACTGGGAAACCGAATAAGGGCTTTTTCAGAGGCTCGTATATTTATCCAGTAAATATGTCAAGCAGAGTGTATACATATACATACACTAATTTAAATTTGCAAGACGATTTGAATTCAACATGAAATGTGCAGAAAAGTAATACACATGCTAAAAAAACACTCTTACCTCTAATTTTTGGTAAATCTGTCTTCAGAAATAAAGGATGGAAGACTGACTAAGCACGTTAAAGAAGCAACCCGTGTTAATTGAAATTCTTGATGGTACTGCATAACAAAGTTTAGTCTATATGTACATCACAAAGAGTAATGTTTTAAGAAAAACCCTGAGACACCTATAAGAATTCGCCCAATGCACCAAACTGGATTTCCTATTACAACTAGTAGACGATTTTACTATTTATATTTAGGTTATTTAATTATGTCTTCACAATGAAAAGCTGTGCTATTCTTTTTTACCAAGTTTTTGAAAAGACTAATGAAATACTCATATATAGCATAAAATAATAATATACAAAATACATTCGATCAGATTTTATAAAAAACATTAATTTTCTCGTACATTAAATTTCAAGATGAGATATATTTTTTCAATCGTGAATATAAAAAATAAAAGAGTGAACTACAGAAAAAATAGACGATTGTAACCTTGTTTTAATAGTAGAAAATAAAAAAGAATTCGGAAAGCCAAACAAATGGGATTAACCAATTATTATATAAAGAAGAAAAAAAATTGTGTTAGCATAAAAAATTTTGGACCAGTGATGATGAGTTAGAATGGACTAAATTTTAGAGCTATCAAAAGTAGGGTTCACGGTTATTGGATAACGGTATTGAAATAGTTTCCATACATGTCAGGTGAGAAAGGGATTTGTAACGAAGGCGACGAAGAGGAGCCGGAGTCAATAATGAGACTTTAGTACTAAGCGAGCACTTCGTGTTTAATTTATAAGATGAAAACATTTAGATTGAAAAAAAGCTATGATCAAATTATTAAATCTAGTAGCAGTACATTAACCTCTAGTCAACCATTATTTAGAATATATCTAAAAGAAATCTTGATCGGAGGATAAGAGGAATCCAAGATGGTTGCAAAAGTTTTTTTCTTGTTTCTCGATAAGATTTAAAAAAAAACATTGCAGTACACCATATCAGGTATTTTAAGAAGTGCTGTTCTGGAAGTCAGAAGAGAAGGGGAGAAAGTTTTTACAGTGGGTGAAAGATCAAATTTAGCAGCTATGGGTGTGTCCTTGCAGTTTTTGATCCAGAGCACGCAGTCCAACTTAGAATGAGAGTAATCCTTTCACACCTGCCTAGCAAACTCAAATATCACGTCGCAGTCATTAGACCGCCTACTGCAGCTCATCCAATACGCATTACCTTCAGCAGGAAATGAATTGACATTCACTTCTTAAACATGTCACACCTTTAATAGTAGAATGAGTGCTTTGTGATATTTGATCTGATCTGCATTAACTCTGTATCGTATGTCTGAATGTCCTTATATTTTAGAAAATATTTTTATTATTTCGTGAGCACAATAAATTATTTGCACAAAATTTAAGTTGATATAAATCTTTGCTAATAATTATGCAGACAACAATATTACGAAACATTTTATTTTATGCCCATGCACTTATGATGAATTTATTAAAAATGAAGATGTTTTATATTAGTTCAGAATGCAAGACTTTATTCCTTCCTTTAAGTTTATTTTTCCAGTTTTAATTAATATATCCGGTTGATGCTGCAACTCTCTCAACATGTTTCCGTTGAAGCCCCTACAAACACGTCGGACACGCAAACATTGATAACTATTCATCCCAAATTAAATAGCCCATATTTATAACGTTTTGCTGCAAAAATCAAAAGGTTAAACCATAAAAAAATATATTATAACCAGACTAAAGTGTTTGGATTAACAAAAGATCTCGTCAATGTTAAAGACATAATAAATTATTTTGTTTGTAATTAACGCATTTATCGATCCAAAAATGATTTTTAGAATGGTTCAAACTGTTTGAAATTGACTTAATTCATATTTTGTTTTCAGCTCAGATTTTAAGATGTTTTTCATTTGATACTCACCTCGTTGACTTTACATTCTTCATTTCTGAAAATATTTGCTCACAGACACAAGTGGTTCCAAACAGTGATGCCATACCAGTCTATGAAAACAACTTTCATACTAAAGTTCTTTATTTTTGGTCATTATCAGGTAAGCAGGAAAATGCAAGAAGTTTTAATGCATATCTGCTTCTCATTCAACTATTAATTACCTTGAAATTCAGGAAGCACCATCTGTCGATTAATTGCTACATCATCAAGGTTATAGAAGTCACTAGTAAAGCTACGGCTCACCAAAGACAGAGAAGAGATGTAATTAATGGGACACAGAATTTCACTCTTCCAAAAAAGTCTGTTAAATCTTTCATGAAAAAGCTGCGCTTTTGTTCTACATATTTGATTTAGTTGCAACAGTATTGAAATAGGAAATGTGGGACAGCGAGTTGATAGAACTGGGAAAAGGTTTTGGTATTCTAAACATAATATTTAAATTTATATTTTATTTCACAGTTTTGTGCCTGTTATGAAGTAATTTCAAGTACCGTTGGTGGGCCGAATAACCTGAAGTTGCGAGCCGTAGTTTTGTGTGACCCCTAATCTAGTCAAACAGATTTATTTTGAAAATTTCTGAACCTCTATTAATTGATATTCTTATGCCAATGATATACTGAAATACAGTTTTCTAACAGCTTCCCATTTTTGGTGGGGAATCATTTGAAACCTCATAACCTAAACTTTGTATATTCATATGATTGTAAAAAGTAATTTAATCAATAAAATAATTATTAGTGTAATAAAATTCTATTGATTATCAGGTGAATACTAAATTGTAAACAAACTTCAAGTAAAGCAACAGAAGTCTTTATTCCCATTATAATGTCCACTTACTCAATTCCAATCCATTAAAACCTTCATAGAATTATAAAACCTGAATTACTTTTTTATAATTTCATTAACATTAGTAGATCTATAGCATGCTGTGGTATTCATAGCGAAACGGAGAGACATATAGATTGTATCATACATTCTGTTGATAATAATAATATTATTATTATTATTCTTATTAATACAATTTCAAAGCATACAATATTATTATTATTATTTATCATTGTTGCAAATACCTACAACAACAGTTGACAAAAATAGTTGATTATGAATAAAAGAAAAACTGGTACTCGGTTCTACATTTCGACATATGTGGTCATGTGCACAGGTGCTCCTCGAAACCATGCTGAATCTATCCATAAAACCAATATTCGAAGGGAAGACCTTGTGAATAATATAACGATCATGTTAAAGGAAAAGAATCCACAAAAATTGCTAATTCTGGAAGCTATTTTAATATAGGAAAGGAAACCGACCCTCAACACTCAAATTAACAGCAGTAGCGGAGTGCTCAAGCCTCTTGGCCCCAATAACTTAATCTGCTGGCCACCAGATAACAGTACCTGCATAACCACGCCCACTCCATCCCTACAACCAGCCAATCAGAAACTGATTACCGAAATCCACCAATCATATCACTCGTAGCTGATGAACAACTGCAATAAATACGAACAACTTAGCAAAGAACCTCATTGCTGAGACGCAAGAGACTGACTGACGATGACTGACAAGCAGTTGAAACATGTCGATAGTAGTGTAAGTAGTAGTAGTAGTAGTAGTAGTAGTTAAATACATTTATTAGTTGAAACATGTCGATAGTAGTGTAAGTAGTAGTAGTAGTAATAGTAGTAGTGACAATAGTGAAAGTAGTGGAAATGGAAGATTTGAAGACAATGAAACCATTGGAAATGTTCTGTACAATTTGGATGAAGACGCAAGAAGATTATTCCGGTCCCCTGAAAAATATACGAGGAAACTAGTTAATCGTAAATATGGCGAATTATTTAACCAAACCTGTATATATATATATATATATATATATATATATATATATATAATATTTATAACATAATGATACATGCAATTTTTACCCTCACTTTTTCTAAAGAGAAATCCCTGAAAAAAAATGCCCATAAAAGTTTATTATATCAAATACTAAATAGCCTCATGTATGTAAATTCTATTTTCTTAAACCCTCATTTTTGCTTAAGTCGTATTCATCAAAAACTCTCTCTTCTTATAAATGTTCATCGGAGGTGCTTCATTACAATTGACGATTCTGTATTTACACACACTTTGCAATGGGCAAAAATTTTTATTCTTGGCTTTATATTTTTAATGGTCCATTAATAAACTTAAAAAGGATGCAGGTATTTTACCTCATACAATTTAAATGATAAGGGATTAGATCAAACTTATATTTGGCATCAATTCTTAGCATATTTTTTAAAAAAATTAAGTTTAGTATATTTTTATTTTCATTTATAATGGTTTAATGATTACATGCTTTTTTTTTTGAATCAATGATTTTATTTATTAGAACAAAGAAAGACATTACTAATATTTTAATTCATCTTCTCTTAGTTATCTAAGTGTTTTATTGTATCTTATTAAGTTATTTGACAACCTCTTTCTATAAATATTAATCACTTTACGGACAAAAAAAAAGCTTATCTTATTATTTTATCATTTCATCTAATTTATACGATGTTTGTAGAAAATACAGATAATTCTCAAATAAATCCTTTTTCCTGTACAAACTGAAATTCAAGCTTTCATGACAACTTGGATAATGAATATGTAATTTTAAAACACTATCAGTTATTACTTTTTAATAGTATTTTACAGTCCATAATCACACAATTTATTTTAATCATACCAAGCATTATATGTCTATCCCTTATACAGTAAATTTTCAATTAATTTGTTCCTTCTTTGAAGATAAATTTCCTTATAATGAAGTTCAGTGGACACATCCCGACTTTTATATCCATAATTCATTCTTATAGTAAATTTCGCAAACAAACAGTTCTATTTAAATTTCTAATATTTTCTTGGCGTTGCATTAAAAGTGCTTTTCTTGACCTAGCTAAAGATGATATATAACGCAAGTAATAATATTTAAGTTTTTCATTAGCATAATTCTTTCAGTTTTTATTTGATTATAATACACTCTCCATTTCTTCTTAATCTATGCTCATTGTATTCACCACTCTATTTTCAACTATACTGTTTATGATAATTTTTCTTTTCAACATTTATATTGGACATTAAAATATAAGTTATTCATTGTAATTGATATTAGAATACAACAGTAAGAATATAAATATATAATCATGATGGTGTTACCACATAATTACTTATCATGTATTCAGATCCGAGAGGAATTTCTTTTCAAATAAGTATATTCGTGGTTCATTGATAGTCTCCGTTTCAATGAAATGTCTTTTAATTCTCTCAGTAGTAGCCATTTCTCCAAATTTTTCAATGATTAGATTAGTTTTCTTAGTCCGTCTTGTTTTGACTTCTAATCTATTCAAACATTTTTTTTTTTGTTTTAAAGAATTATGATTCTTGATTGTTTCCTAAATTTTAATTTTCCCTTTTTTAAAATTATTATAAGCAGTTATTTTATAAAAAAAAATATAGTTTTTATGTTTCTATGCATAGTTTCTAATATGGTCAAAGTCGTGCTGTAATTGGTCATGTCAGCAAGTGTAGCAAAGTAGTAGGTTTTTTACTACAAGTAAATTGAAGTAAAAGATTTGTATTTGCAGCTTTATGGACTTAGAAATCAAGAATTGGAAACTGGTTCTTGATACTTTTAAGCGGGTGTCGTAGAAGGGGATCACAAACAGATGTGAGATTTAATAGGGGCTTGTTGGATTGCGAAGGATGTTACTTATATTATAACCTTTAAAATCAGATGTGACAGTTTTAGGAGATTTTTGTCGTCATTCGTTGTATTTCTGCCTATCAATAGTTTTCATCTATAATCATTATGAACCTTCTCATTTCTTGAACATAAAGTATCTTAACTATACGATAGCTACTATTACTGAGACTGATTCGACTTTCTGAACCAAACAAAGCATCTCCAGGTATCACTGAATCAAATGGTTTTCATTAAAAATTAAAATTAAGAGTGTGAAGACGTATTTAAATCCCTATATTTAAATATGGGGATGTATTAGGGCAAAGCCGCAAAGAGCAGACTAACCGTCAAGGGAACATGCGTCTTTAACACCATAATCTTACAAACGAAATCAACATGGTCACCTTTAAATTTTTAATCACGATTTCCGTAGCAAGCCTTACCTTTCATGAAAGAAAGAATACAAAAAAGTTCAAGAAGAGAGATTCAGTCTATATTCATATAGACAACTATGTAACTATCCTATACATAAGAATAAATTGAGCATTGATAGTTATATTATTCATATTGCCTTTCTTAAATTATTAAAAATTAAGAAAATAATTCTAATAACTTAGAAAGTAACCTGTTGAAATTCTCCTTCTCTGTTATGGAAAGGTTAAATCCTAGCGTTATATTCTCGTAATACTGCTTGCATCTTTCCTTTATAATATTATTCAATATTTAGGTTAATAAATCAATTTGAAATGTATTTTTTTACTTTCATTTATATTTTTTTTATAATTAATGGTGAGTTTTATATATCCTACTACTTTACAGAATTTGACACGACTTACATTATTGTTAACGTTTTGTGTACTATTGTTTGTTCCTTCACTCTAAAATGAAAAGATTTTATATCTATTTACATATTTATAATATCTTTCTAGATGTTAATTATTAATATTTTCAAGATAGTTTCTTTTTTAAATTTTTTTTTTGCCTACTGAAATTTGTGATTTTTTTTTCAAACTCAACCAACTCTTATGTGCAACAGTGATTATTAAAACAATAAACGTTGCTTTAATTGCAAAATTTATATCTGTATTGGCTATTCGGAATATAATAGAAAGATTCACTGAGTTTACGATACTTATAGAAGAAGGATGGCTCTCTGATTTCGCTTCTATATCTCACTGTAATTTATCTCTCTCAGTATGAAAGGGTGCAGGTGACGTTAATGAGTACATTATAACGCAACTTCCTAATATAACGCTCAGATGCCTAACCATTATTATTTAATGCTTCATTAAAATGGACTAGTTTTCGTTAGTCTGGTGTGTAGCGGCAACACTGACGTAGGCCAGTGAGGAACCAGGTGTTGCTGCCATCTTTCATTCTGAATTCGATTCTTCGCTTGTCGTATACTTCGCAAGCGCTTGCATGCTTTTCGGGTTTGTCGCCGTCGGTCATTGTAATATGTATATAGTTTTGTATACTGTGTGGGGACCTATGTAATAATGTTATATTAAAATAATTTTACTATAAATATGTATCTAACCATAATAAATAACTATTAGAGCCCCACAGGAAAAAGACCACAATAATGATGATCATTTTTGTCAAAATTGAAAGCTTGTATATTCAATCCAAACCCTCCCCTCTTTCCCCTTTCATCAAGGACAAGGTAGAAGAGTATATCTAGCATGTTAGTTTTAGCATCTGAGTAGAGGTCATATCCCGTTTCAACTAACCCTTTCGTTTCGAATGACCTACCAAAATGGTATTTCTTAGTCCATACTTCAATGTTTTTTCTATTATGGAAAGTAACATATTGAAAAAAAAGAGGAGAAATAAATTTCTCCATATTTGAAATAAGGAAGTAGAACCTCCTAAAATTGTCGAAGCAGACTTCTCATGAGAAGCAAGTTTGTCTCTTGATAAAGTTGCTGGGTAATCTGCTGTAGAAATAGAGAAGGAAACAACCCTGAGACCTTATCCCCACACCGGCGACGAAAAAGATTGCGAAGACCTCAATGCCTATTCATTTATACTCAGTCAAACTATACTTACATAATATAACTCTATATCTTCAATGGAAGGACTTATAAATAAAATTAAAATATTTAACAACAGTTTGATTTCTTAACTACAACTTAATGCAAGATGGAATTAACATCACATGAATAAATCAGTATCTGTCTTCAAGTTGCATTTCGTCTAAATGCCAGGTAATCATCTTGAGGGAAATGTTATAAATAATTGGTATATTATTCACGAAACAGTATTAACTACAGAGAGATTCTTCAAATCCTTGAAATGAAGCTAGCTTAAATGAGAATTTCTTAAAACTAACTTAGGTTTATGAAAGAATTTAGATGCGCATGTCATAAATTACCTGGTTTTTGATATGAGATACTATTGTTCTTGTACTTTTTAAAGTTTCTAATTAAGCCATAATTAGTTCTAATTAATAAAACATAGAGGATAGGAGCCAATAGCCATCTTTAATATTAAGAGCGAGCGCTAGGAATTCTATTTGATGTAGAAGAATAAAAAAAATAAATCTTTTCATTGTGTTTTAGTTTTTCTTTTTATTTGCAGAAACATAAAAAAAACATTGAGACTTAAGTTCAGAAACTTTGTTTTTATAATAATGTAATCGTTAGTGTATAAATAAACCTATTATTCATTTTTCTTTTAACTGTGAGTATCTTGAATAAAGCGTGCCAGTAGTGGACCAAGTTGTGGCCTCCAATGAAATATTTTGCTATTTAGAAGAACATAAGATCTGAAATTTTGATGGAAAGATTTCTTGTCACAACAAGAAATAATATTGAAGACCAAATATCTTACTGCCCAAATTGTCTATTGGCCAGCACTTTAGAGTCCTTTAACTATCAAACAGAACAAATATCAAATTTGATACGAACTTTGGATGAGCTTTCAATAGAAGAAGAAAGCATTTTAATATATCAACTATCTCAAAAATTAAACTAAGTTAAAAATGCTTTAAGTTATACTACTGCACTATTTATATAACCCTCATTTTCTTTATATAATGAATAGAAACCGTTGGTCCTGATTTTATACAGGTAGTTGTTTTGATGTATCTATCTTAAATTTACTCGTACTTTAGAAAATCTAAATTTAAAGAACCTTTTGTAATGTAAATGTGAATATATAGCATTTTTTATCTGAGAAATCTGGAGTAGCTTGCTTTCAACTTTGCTATAATTATACTTAATATCAAACTCGTTGATTGGGATGGGGTCTTGGGAGTGATTCCTTTCTATTTCTACACCAGACTGCCCAGCATCTTTAAGAAGAGATAAACTTGCTTATCATGAGAAGTCTGCTTTAACGATTTGAGGTTGGTTCTACTTCCTTATTTCAAATATGGAGAAATTCATGTTTCCTCTTTTTTTTAATATATTACTTTCTATAAAAGTAAAAACATCGAAGTATGGGCAAGGAAGTACAACCTTGGTAGGTCATTCGACCATGAGAGGGTTATTTGAAACAGTATATGACCTCTGACCAGAGTTTGCATGCTAAATATAGTCTTTTAGTACATATCTACATCCCTTCATCAAAGATTAGATACACCTTGTCCTTAATTAAGAGAAAGAGAGGAGGGAGTTCGGAACACCTTATGGGTTATTGAGGGATAACGTGACAGCGTGCAGGTCGTACTCTATCCACCACTTCCAGACCCGTCTGTTAGCCACCTAAGACTCACTGAGAACTTTAGCATAATTTTATTTAGTATTAGAGAATTTTATTAATTACTATTAATTAATTAATTTATTATTTATTAATTTATTAGAGAATTATTAATTAATACATACCTTTCAATAATTAACTCTTCAACTTTTTAAATAGTGATGACTTAATGTATTCCTTCCACTGTTGGTTGGAAGATAGATCCTGGGTTAGCCTGGCCAATGATATCTGTAAATCTAGTTGGACTATTAATAAAAAAGAAGATCTAAACTGTAAATCATTACTTGTTTCACATTCTTTTTACCAACTTATTTTAGTTAAAAAAATGTAAGTATTTATATATGTATAATGCCTCTATTTTTCAAGTAAAATGAACAATTAAAGACGCTAAAATAATGGATGTGAGGTATGTTTTTTATTTTTTTATAGATACAATCTTTAATTTTATAATTAGATATGTTTTCTTAGGAAAGATAATGAGAAGTTATTTGAAATTCCTTGTCTTTGTGTTTGGAGGTAACACATTCAAGTTACAACTGTACTCTTATTAAGTTATCATTGGCTCAAGGGTATGTGTTGACTTCCAGATTGCTCATCACAAACCTTTGATGAGGTCATTTGCAATACTGAGCCATTCGTTCAGTAAGATTCATCCCTGGAATACATGATTATTGCGCCCTTCAACACCTTATTGTCTTATCTCTACTCTGTCATTCATCTCCACTCAAACAGGCATTGATGTATGTTTCCTTTATACAGCAAAACTATTGTCCTTTGAGAAACAAGAAACTATATCAATAATTATAATCAGTAACGTTTCAGGGTGAAATAATACAATTATATCAAACGTTAGTCAAAATGATCCGCTATTTTATTGTTCAGACATAAAGAAAAAAAAAGAAGGAAAATATTACTTATTTCTTAATTATATGTAGTAAATAAAATTAAGAAATAAGCTACACATTAACTTATTTAATTTATTTATGTATGCCTGGTACCGTTGAAAATTTAAGTGGCGGTTTGTTTCTTAAATCCGATATAATATTTGACATGGGTTTTGTGTGATTCAGTTCCACCCATATTGTGAACCACAATGGGCAGTTATAGTACAACTGTCTTTTGTACCATACCAGTGCTAGGTACCTCACATTACTGAATTTGGCTTACCAGAATGAGTGTCCTTGATGATGGTCATTGTTCAAGTTAGTACAAAGACCAGCTCTAGCCTCAAGTTCACGCTTAAAAACCAGTAATAAGAGAACATTTCTTGTTATTAAAACTCTATTTGCTACTTTGCTACTGTAAAAATATTCCTTCTTCAAATTTATGAGGACCTGCGAAAGCAGATGGAATGATAAATTTGTTTTTTCTTCTAATGAACTGTGTTAATTTTTAGGTCTAGATTTGGGTAATAAAAATGTTTAATACGAGAAATTTGACAAAAAATGGTTTGATACGAAAATAATTTTTTTCTTGAAAAAAAAAAGAAATTTGTTTATCTAATCTGAATAGTGTTTCAATAAAAACAGACTTTGTTGTTTTGTACAGCAAGTTATGCCTTTTCATCCGTGCTAAAGTTGGTTTTACTAATAGTTTTAGTACGTAACTCCTTTAAAATACCCCTGATTCTAAGGGTAATGTTAAGAGCTTTGAAGGAAACACATATTTGTTATTATGGTGCCTAATTAACTCCTCTGATTAATTCCTACAGTATAAATTAGTTATTTGAAAAAATTTATTTGAGTTTGTTCTTTAATCTATTTTCTTAATTTTTTTTGACATAATTCGGAGAAAAAATTTTCAGTGTAATTTGTATTTATGTATTATAATAATAGTATATATTATAATATACATAATAGTATGTATTATTGCCATGGAGAATTTCTCTTCTTTGTTTATGCATATACTCATACTTATAACAGGAAAAATCAAAAAGAATGAAAATACTCATGGTCCACAATAATTTTGGCTTCATGCTGTTTTCAGTTGGAATGAAGAAAGAACACGAAAGAAAAAAGATAAGCATGTCAGAGATTAAATCTGTTTATCTATGTAACAGAGTGACTTTTTTTATTTCGTGTTTTACTATAGATACAATGAATACGAAGGCATTGGAAAAGAGAGACAGATTCCTTAATGGAAAGAGGAAGGTATGACTTGGGTTTTCGTGAAACGAGATGGGTAAATGAAATATAGTATGAAAAAAACTCAATAGAACAGTCTAAAAAGTTTTATATTTTTAACATAATAAGCATATTTTTGTGGTAAAGTGGGTATTGAGATGGCTTAGAAAAAACATGTGTTTAATGACATGTTGTTAATTTTGTTTGACTTTAGCAATGAAAAATTAGTAACTAAAGAAGGCATTCTCGTAAAAACACTACAGCTCTGGTCTGACATAATAATTACTGAACTCATAAAAGGATTGATTTTGAGGCCGTAGCTAGACAGTAGGATGATAAAATCATGCAAGGGTGAAATGGACGGGGGTTGCTGTGAGGAAGAAACACATGCCCTGCAACCCTCATCATAGTCTGTGGGTCAAACAAAGACCCAGCCTCCATTATGAATAGCTTCTTTGGATTCTTCATTTTTTTATTTAACACAAAATTTTAATATTAATTGTTTTTTTTGCCCTTTATTTACTAAATTGTATTTATATGTGTCCTTATTTGTTTTCCTTAATTTTCCTTCCTATTTTGTATTACCTAAATATAGTTATATGAATCTTTATTTATTTTAAAGATACATATAACTAAGTTTGCTAACTGCTGATTTGCTAATGCATATAAGTATGACCTTATACATACAACCTTTTAGCTATAGATATAGCTAAGTTTACCTTAATTTAAACTAGAAATAAAATCAATTGAAAACCTTACGCTTTCGTCCAATTGTGTATGTCCTCGGTTGGGCCTGCTCCATTAACAACCGTAAGCTGTGCTCAACACAAAACTACGCGCCCATTACTATTCAGTCCGTTTAGCCGTTCATCCAAGCTCTCTCCCAGATGGATCATTCAGTTTTAACCTGCTGAAATGACGCAAACAAATAAATTCCATGGTTATATCTCTTAACCGTACCAGGATACCAAGGAATACTTGAAAGATAAACCAATAAACTCCAAGAGGAATATTAAATGATCAAATAAAAGTTCCATCAACATTAAATTTATTAATTTTTTTTAAATTTCTTTATTTTTAAAAGTTAAAAATATATCTTTTCTAGAGGAAGCAACACTGATATTTGTATGATATCAGATATCTCACACATTATAAATGAGAGGAGAATACTGCAAACAATCAAAGCCCAAAATAGAGTTATTTACAGAGGAATCTGATACAGTTGTAAAAAGGATAATTTTAAACAAGAAAACAGACTATAGGGATTGTGTTTTAGAGAATTCACCTGATTCAATAAAATGTTAAATAATAATCCTAAAAAAGAATGATATGTATGTTAAGTTAGAATTTTTTTTTATTTTGAACTATGTTTTAATTGTAATACATAAAACTCTGTTGTTAGTGATTGTAGAAGCAAGTTTACATGCTCTTTTTGTTTGGAGTTTCAATAGCTGTCAGTATATTGTATTCTATTCCATTTGTAAAAGCAAAACCGTTATTTAAAGCATGAACTGGATAAAAGTCACTAGATTTCAATTAAATCACACATTTAAAAAAGATTTAACAGAAACAATTTAAAATAGAGGCTGTTACAATAAACGGTGTTTTACAGTAATGGAGAGTTTGGTTTAAAGAATATACAATGCAATCTGCAATATTCAGCTGGTGATAACCTAGCTGAAATAATGGTAGTTGAAAATAAAATGACTGCTCTGGTTCAGGAAGATAACATTCTAATCAATGAAACTTCTGGTATTAGTGTGTGCGAGTGTGTATGTGTGAGTGGGTCTGCATTAGTTATATGAATGCAAAAATAAATAGTGATCGATTTCATATTCTAAACGTAAGAACTTTTCTAAAATCAAAGATGTGTAAAATAAGTAAATGAAATAGTAGACTCAACTGTAATACATATTAAGATTTAAGAAGAAGCTCTTTATACTATGTTCAAGACTTGTTGAGGGTAACTCAGCGAATAAAGAAGGAAATATTGAATTGGAAGGAGATTTCAGTGTGATGGAGTGTTGAATTGGAACAGACTGGTGTGGACAAAGGCCTTTTCAAACAATGATATGGCTATCCTAAACACACAGTCCATGACTCAGTAATGCAATCCCTTAATAACCTCATCATTCTTGTCAACAAGCAAGACGTAGGGTAACTCTAGCCCTTCTAAACGAGCCTTAAACCATGTTCATATCATTATCTATTGAGACTGCATTTGTTCTATTCTGAAACTTATATGATATCAACTATTATTCCTACCCAAAGTAAAAAGTCATCTTTAATACGAAAATACACGAGATAAAATTGATTTGTCTTTATTCTATCATTTGAATATTTTGGTAATTGAATTGTTTTAACGCAAAAAATACCATATGACACATGTTTAGTGAAGAAGTAGACATCTGCAGTTCCGTTGTAACATGCTTACCATATTTACCCACTCTTCATAAAAAATGCTGCACTTTTAAATAGAAACTTATGGAAATTTTCATCGCTGTTTCTTCAGCTCTTTTATTCTAACTCTAAAGTTACTTATTTCTTTTTGATTCGGGTTGTCAAAAACATAGTGTTCTAATTTTTTCCTCATTAAAGCTTTAACAAATATCAATTTTGAAGTTTATAGATTTAAATTTGTTTCATTTCCGATTCTTAGTGGTTTGAAAAATATAGAAAATAACACGAATCAAAGAACATAAAATAAGGGTGTGATCCCAATATTTTGACAATATTCGTTTTTTTTCGCTGAAGTAACAGGAATGGGATGTCAAAGAACAGATTGACCGCTTTTTTTTATCTCTCTTTTCACTTTCTCTCTTTTTATTAAATAAATATATAAATCAGTTCAACAAAAGAGGTCAAACAGTTTAAAATAGAGATACATATGCAGAAGCTTATACAGAATAATGTATATACTCGTATAAAATAGTGAGAAAGATTGTGCATTTTAATAAAAAACGCTAGTGATAGGGCAAAACTTACTGTGATTTTGACTTTAGTCTTGACTTTGTTTGTATAGGTTGCAATTCGTTTAAAATACTTTTCCAAGCTTAAAATTTAGGACAATACTTTGGTATGAAAATAACTAAATTAACTATTGATTGGCTCCAATTAAGTTGATATAAATATTAAGAAAATATCAGTAAATTATATGTTATGAATATTCAATTTTATAGGAATTAACTAACTGATGGATAGAAATGAAAGATTTATGCTTAGGTAAATAATAAACTACCAATCTTTTTCCAGCACTCTTGGTAAGAAATTAGAATAGCCTTGAGAGGATGTGTTCAAATCGGCTATTAATCAACTCATTATAAAACTCGTTTAAACAAATTTTTATCAATTTTAGATGAAAATAATAAAAAATTAAACTTTTTCTTCAAATTATTAATTTCTGCTCAAGCTTATGAGAAAAAATTTCAATGTTCTTATAGAATTTAATTATTTGCTAAATTAGTGTACATATAACATATTGAAGATACCATCTGCATTTATATAAGTTATAATAGTTCAAATAATTAATATAATATGAATAAAGAGTCGAAATTATGTTTGATATAATAATAGCTTGAAACCAAATTCAAACAAGAAACACATTACTTAATAGCTCAAAATTACGAAATAAATTGCTCAAAACCGAATTGGTAAAGGTCCTATGCGTCAATTAGCAGTAGAATTTCTTTCGATACAGAACATATATATAGCTTTGATACAAGAACCATATCATAATAATTGATTTAACCGCAGGGTTTTTAAAACATTCGCAAATTTATGAAGCATGTGCGGAGGGAAAAGAGAAGCCACTGTGATTTCAATATCTAAGTGAAGTTTTATTGCAAATAACTGCATGATATGACGTCGTATTAATCATAAAAAATATATTAGTAGATGGTACCGTTTTATCTAATAAATTAACTTTCTGCCCACAGTAAATAAACGTATATTTGCTATTGTAATTAGTTTGATTAGTAATGCTAAATGTAATATATACTACGATTCAATCATTAATAAAAGAGACAAATTTTGGATAAAAAAATACAGATAGCCAACTTTTCAAACAGAAAGTGGTAATAATTATGTGGGTTTAGATTATGTTATGTCTGTAAAAGCTGTTTATAGCTCTTTAAATAGTAATAGTTGTTAATAATAAAGATTTAGTAAAATTGTGGTTACTAGTTAATTTTGATTACAATTCGATAACACTGATAATTACCCAATTTGGTCGGGAGTGGTGTAGAAAATAGATAACCGCTGCAACATAAAAAGAACAATTTCAATAAAGGAAATTTATGACAAAAGAATCTTTGACTCACATCATCAAAGAAATACATGCCCTACTTGAAGTAAGCTCTCCGAACAGTACTTTGAGCTCAGTGCTTCTATAATAATACCTTATTTCATTTTAAGCATTAGGCAAAGAAACACTAAGGTATCTCTCTTAAAAGATTGTATAAGACACCGACGCGTTTCAAACACCTAGTGTTCATCCTCAGTTACATCTGCCTTAGACAATGTGTCCTACGACTTCTTGAACATTCAACATCACTTAACTGAGGGAGAAAATTTGATGTTAGCTGTAGATAATTAGTTGTTAACGAGTAGGTTATCAAAATGTTTGATAAGTATGGGCAACATACTTATTGTAGAGATTGTATGGACAACAGATAAAGTAGGAAATAACAAGAAGAACCAATGAAATCACAAAATACATCAAAGATCATTCTATAGGTGATCCCGAGAATCTAGAAGAATTATAGCAAATGATATAAAAGAAAATAAAATTCTTTCGTTGCCAAATATAAAGACGCTTCAGAAGATAACACGAAGAGTTCCAAAAAATTGAAAAAAGAAAAGCAAATTATTAGAACACAAAATTTTTATCAATAAATTAGATAAGATTGCGTTAGGTAGATTTTTTTCTAAAATATTTCTGAAAGGGAATAAACAGAAGAAAATAAAACTGAGATCAAAGAACTAGTTGATATCTTTATTGCAATTAGTTGCTATCTCCCGTAAAATGATCCTCTACTTTTTAGTGAGAACAATATAATTAAACACCATAGCTTTGAGCTTACAAGTTACCGTGAGGGCAATATAATTAAACACCATAGCTTTGAGCTTACAAGTTACCGTGAGGGCAATATAATTAAACACCATAGCTTTGAGCTTACAAGTTACCGTGAGGGCAATATAATTAAACACCATAGCTTTAAGCTTACAAGTTACCGTGAGGGCAATATAATTAAACACCATAGCTTTAAGCTTACAAGTTACCGTGAGGGCAATATAATTAAACACCATAGCTTTGAGCTTACAAGTTACCGTGAGGGCAATATAATTAAACACCATCGCTTTAAGCTTACAAGTTACCGTGAGGGCAATATAATTAAACACCATAGCTTTAAGCTTACAAGTTACCGTGAGGGCAATATAATTAAACACCATAGCTTTAAGCTTACAAGTTACCGTGAGGGCAATATAATTAAACACCATAGCTTTGAGCTTACAAGTTACCGTGAGGGCAATATAATTAAACACCATCGCTTTAAGCTTACAAGTTACCGTGAGGGCAATATAATTAAACACCATAGCTTTGAGCTTACAAGTTACCGTGAGAGCAATATAATTAAACACCATAGCTTTGAGCTTACAAGTTACCGTGAGAGCAATAGTGGTAATTATTATATTATTAAATAAAATAATCAGATGGTCAAGATAATACCATCGGTTACAAGCTGACTTAATTCTTACAATTTGTAACTAATAAAAAACAATGAACTATTTCATATGCTTTCTGGAGAAGCATATGAAAGATCAAAAACCTTGACAACAGGAATTACAACAATGGATACATCGTTTGCAATATTATCTGAAAAGACTGCAAAATTGGGCACCAATTAGAACTGATTATGACCCTGCTATAAAGCGCTTATCTATGTTTTTAGCTGTTACAGAAAATCTAGTGAAGAAAACGTCTTCATTAAATCAACTAAACATTGATTCATTAAATGATATCAAGGAAGTTACATTAAGACTCCCTTATGACATGAGGGCCCAGTTTAAAAATAAATCAGCAGAACTATATGAAACTGGGGAAAACATTAATTTTAGAGTTTTACCAAAATTTGTGAGAAATAAAATAATTTGATTAATGCCCTTATTTTTGGTGATGTATAGATAAGAAATCTTAGAAAAGTGTTTACGAAAAGAGTAATAGACATAAATGAGAATCAATAAAACCTAGAACATCCTTCATAAATAAGAGAGAAATAAAAATTAATAACGAACTTGTTTTAAAAAAATGAAATCACTTAAAAGTTGGGATATACTCGTATTTGCTCAAAACTCCTACCTAGAAGAAGGAGACTTCATTAATAGAAATAATTTCTGATATAGCTGTCTTAAATATAATAAATTTTCTAATCGTTATATGAACAAGCTTAGATGTATTTGTAAAACAGGTCGCCTAAATTCAACGCTTCAGCAAACATTTAAATAAATAGCCAAAAAAGAAAAATAGAAATGAAGAAAATGTCAAAAATTCAGACATCAAAAACAAAACCTCAAAATGTTTAAAAAATGTTGAATTGGATGTAAGAAGTAATAAAAAAGAACTTACTTTTCTATTCCTCTATATTTATTTAAAGCCAAAGAAATGAAGTAATATGAAAACAAATTATGCTGCAACAGGCAAATTTAATACTGCATGACATATAGATGTATAATTTATAAATGTTAACCAAATTGAAGGCTTAAACATTATTAACAGGCACCAATAATGATGAAGGTCTTAATTATTGGGAAAGGGTGCCAGAAACAAATTTAAATTGCAAAAATAAATGTCTTTTAACCATCATGGCGTTCGCCTTGACACAATTTCAAGGACTATCTCTAAATGAAACATTGAGGAAGTGACTTCTCCTGCGTTTCCGATGAAATAAACAACCTATAAGTGGAGATATCGAGAAAATATTTTACAATGTATGTAAGTTCTAGAGAAGGCAGAATATATTTAAAATTTCTATGGTACGAAAACAATGATTTGATGACAGAATCTGTTTCATATTGGTTAATAGTGCATTTATTTGGAACCTTTTCTATTCGTGGCACAATTTCAACGTATTGCGAATTCAATAAAAGAAATTGTATGATATTTCTCTCTATCCTACATCGCCAAAAAAATCTGCGCTTAACTTGAAGAAAACCATCCTAACATCACTTGGAGTTCATGAGTTTTAGTTTAAGAATTATTAATAATAACAATATATATATATTTGTTTTTTATATTATTACACTTACTTTGTGATATCTAACATTTCCAGATTATAAAATAGAGATGAGAAAAGAGTCCATTTAACTATAGAGTTCTTGCTTATATGACCAAGTTTTAACGAGTAAATATCACGAAAATAACATTTACAAAAGTTGCTACTACTAAGCTAAATCTGTTAATTGGGAAAATTTTGATGAAGTCTTGTAAATAGAAGTTTTTATTTTGTTCATGGTAGAGTTTGTCGTGGTAAAGATTGTGATTCTTCAGTTTACTGGTTACCAAGAAACAACATTATTTATTCCTCTGATTTAAACAAAAAACTAAATTTATAAGTTTAACTACAAGTTCTGTTTGTAACATATCAATGCCTTATTACATAAAAAGTAAATATATCAATAAACAGCGGTCATAAAAACTTAGAGTTTGGCATTTAAGGAGATTATATCATCTAAGTCTTAGAGACTAAGAAAGCAGAGCAAATTGTAAATTACATTATCACTTCATTACTTCTTTAAATGAGAGTATGCTGAGTGCATAAAGAAATTCAAAATCTTGACTCACATATTTGGACACCAGTTAATAGCAGGTTTTGTTTAAAGATGACTTTTGCTTAAAGTTGAACAACATCCGGAAAAGGTCCAGAAACCTCTATACCAAAGCACCAGATAATAATGTTATTCCACTATTTAATATAAATTATTGTTTAAGTGGTACTGCATAACCCATAAATTTAATGGACCATAATCCAGTGTGTACTTTATTGACGGTATGGTTAACTACTTCTTACAGAACTCTATGTCGATCTGTTCTTAGATCACGTCTTGGTCTACGTCTGTAAAAGTAATAAACGATAAATTATAATAAAAAAATGTATTGAAAAATAATAAAATCAAGTTATTTTAAAAGGAGAATAAATAGAGAAAATCTGAATAGAGAAAACAGAAATATTATACTAATTGTTCAAATGTAATTAAATTAAGTTCATTTAAATTAAATTGATTAAATTAAATTGAATTAATGTAATCAAATATAATATTATTTGATTAATTTATATTTTATTTATATTTACATAGTTTTTCCCAAACAGTGAAATTTAAATCGTATATTAGTTGAGGGAATCGTTAAAAGTTATTCTTTCTATGTATCTGTAGGTTAGGTTAAGTTGCAGAGACAGTCTTACAAGAGATATTCGCTCTTTGAGATGGTACACAATAATCATCGGGAGTCCTAAACTTTGACTAACTCAAGTGTTTTTGGCAATGAGATTAGATTTATTTAGCTCCCGCGTGAATAAATTGAGGGCAGAGTGGGTGTTCAATCCCGGGTCTACCAGTAAGGGTCGAGCGCGCTGCCATTCGGCTACTAACCTGGCCCCTTGATCCTATAACCGTATATTCAAAAAATGTAATAGTACTATCTATATCATTTATAATTGATTGTTTAAAACAAGCAAATTTATTTGCAAGTGTCACATGGTATAAATAATCTAGAAATGACAGGGCAGGTAATATAAATAAAAGAAAGGTTTTGTCTGTACATTGCTTAGAACTGACTCATTTCAAGATTTCTTTACGGTTTAAACATTAGAGAAACCGAATCCACCCTTAAAAAATATATCTGTATGTCGGTTTATCCACCTTATATTTTATAACTTAATATATAAGTTCTGAATGGATTGAAAATTCAGCGAACAAGTAAAGTTATGAACTTTTAAGCTCTGTTTTTTTTAAAAAAACGTGGTATATACAGAGATATTTGCTAGCACTGTACCAATAATGACATTTTCTAATATTCTATAATTAATTTCTCATGATATTTTGGAATACCATGTATCATCTCCAAATATTTGAAAAAGTACCCGTCAAAGACTGGTGCATGTGCTTGTTTATTATAAACAAAAAATATGTCAAATGAATTATTATAACGCTATTTTATTCAATTGTTACGAGCAGGGGCTAGCTATTGGTTTGTAATTAATTGACGAAGCATTTTTTTTTGACATGGTATTGATTTTTTAGTTACATGCATATAAAATAAGGTGATATTGTAAGTGGGTTCTATATTTGAAAGCAGTACGGTAACATTGAAGCAGTTGACGATTCATGATTGTGGTAGTGGCAGAGGGACTTGAAAGAAGATGAAGAAAGTGGAGTTAAAGTCTAGTTTACATATAAATAGACCAATAGCATACACTCTCACATGCACTGCGCCTGAAGCGGCAAAACGAAAAACCATTTTAATAAAATGCCAACCATCAAAAATAACTTAATCGAGCCAGAAAAAAAGCACTTTGCATCAAGAAAAATCTCATTCTAATCTTGTGTAAATATCAAAGTGCTACAGAAATAATAGCTTTTTACCTTAAAAGAAAAAACATAATACAGTTTCTCTAGAGTAACTGCAAAAGAAAGTCGATTATTTGAATTATTTTTAGGAGTAATGTATTCATTCTCTTTTATTCGATATTCTATAATGCGTTTTTAAAAATGGAATAATAATTTTACTTCCCCTTGTGACTATATGAAATGCATACCAGTGGAGGTATTGCAGAAATACATGATATTAGGTCTCCTTGGTTTTGAAAATGAGCATGTGTGTGTGTGTGTGTGTGTGTGTGTGTGTGTGTGTGTGTGTGTGTATGTAATTATGCGTATGAGTGCTTTTCGTAAGTACCATATTTTGTAATTGAATATTGCTAAAACTATAGGGAATGGTATTTAAGCTCCTTTTAGCCCTGGGAATCTCGGTGACATATACTATTTATTAGAGGAACTTTATATGAAATCATTTTTTTTAAATATCTGCTCATATGTCATTGATTAAAATAAGGTAAGAAAAACATTGGGGATGTATAATAGTCTCCCCAACACCTCTTGTAGGTAACCTCCCTGCTTCTTAAAACAGCGGGCCATGAACAGTCCTAATGTGCTCTGGGATATCTAATCACCCCTGAAGAGTAACACGTCTTTCAGGCCAAACGCTCTCCCCATGATTCATTGGCATCTAATTGCCATATACATTATTTATCCTGATAATGTATGAATAAATTGTTCGTTGAAGGACTAGATGCAAAATTTTAGGTCGATAACACTCCTTTCAAAACAAATACAGTTATATCAGTAATGTTGAGTAAAGTAGAAATTTGAATTTTAACATAGATTACATTTGCTTTATGCTAACCGAAACTCTAATATCTAACGATGTTCTTTTGTTAATATCTAAATACAAAATAAATACAGTAAATCACAGTAAAAGAAAATTACAAAAGAACTTGAGACTCTTCTTTTTGAATGTTCTTTAATGCAGAATTAATCAATTATATTTATCACATGTTAGTTTCATATTGTGCATATATACACAATTTAAACAATTAAACAAGTTTAATATATATTGACCGTATATTAAAATGCTACTACAATGAATGGAAACCACTGTCAGTTTTGCAGCCAAATCAAATTCTCAAATGGTATCTTTTGGTTTTTGTTTAAATTATTTTATATAGGGAGAAGTACAAATTATGAAAAAAGCTATGAATATTTTATTTTTTTTAAGACTAATTATGTCAATAGTACTAAATGTAAATGGAAACTGGCCCCCACAGTTTGCAGCTTTGTTGGACGAGGGCCTAGTCGGTGCCTTCAAAGAAGTGGTAGATAAATATTTCAATTTACTGAATAAAATTATAATAGCCTGTATTATGTTTGTCAGTAATCGCGATTACTCTGTTATCATTATTGTTATTATTATCATTGTTAAATTATTATATATTTAAGCTGCATTATCATAATATAATAAGAATTATTGTGTAACATTAAAGATTTTAATGCATGTAATGCCTTCTGGTGGAGCATGTTGCTCTCTAACATTAAAAAAAAATGGAAGGTATAGTAAATTCTTTCATCTAACTATGAATATAAATAAAACCCGGTACGTTTACATTTAGAATATTTCACTGTAAACACGTACAACAAAAGTCAACGCTTATATTTTAGTAAGAAACTTATTAACTAAGATCATTCAACTAAAACAGCTGGTCTTTATGAGAGTCTCAGTCAATCTGAAACAAGTGAAATAAGACATCTGGTTTGGTATGGAGGAAGAAGGGAGTCAAGAGAGGTATTTTAAAGAACATAAAGAGCTAGGAAAGGGACAAAGGGCTGGAAAAGGCAAGTCAGGGTAAACAAAGTAGTTCCGATAGAAATAAGTAAAAAATATCTCCTAGCTGTCACATTTTGCAAACAAAGTTATGGCTTCATTAAAGTTAAGTCTAACATGAATAAACCACTAGCAATGTTTATAGTATGCATTTTATTAAATTTAATTTGAGATGCCTCAATAATATTTCTGAACAATATCATTTTAACATCTGTTCAATTCATATTACCTTCTGTCTCTTTTCAATACCTTACTAGATATAGAAATTCCACTTGTTTTGGCTGAAAGAAATTACTTTTCTATATTTCTTTCTGTGTTTAGGCTGAGTACATATATATTAGTATTAGTAGGTAGCAAATTTTCTCTTAAACAATAGAATTAAATCTGGTAGCAACTTCTGCACTTGTCTCCAATTTGCATACTACTTTACGCTCGATCGGTTGTAATATCCACGAATATTACAGTCAATCCAGCAGAATATAGTCAAAAACCAGCAAAAGGTTACTGAATGCAGAAGCTGATGCAAAATTTAAAACTATATATAAAGTGAAGTAAATTACAGAATTGAGCCTAAGGAATTAACAAGAATGTCGCACTGAAAAGAAATGTCCTCAATTATAGGGTTTCTTAAGGTAATTATTTAAAATACTAAGTTTTTCTAAGTAATTTGCTGTAGAATGAGTCCACTTAAAGCTTCATATTCTGACAAATCATCAGTCTGTATAGAGCTGAAGGTATGAGAATACTTGAGTGTGTGGAAGGTAGGTGATATAGAACTGCCAAACTCAAAGTGGAAACTAATAAGGATGGAAGATGAGGAAAAGGTAGAGCAACAAAGCAGAGAGTGTTATACGAAAGTAACGAAACAGCGAACAACCGTTCCTACTTTCCCATGGCCTAACCATGGGACATCTATGAATAAAATATTGCACTTCAATTTCAATTTTAGAATGAGCATACTTTGAATCAAACGTCATCATTAAACGACACAGTCCAATTAATTCAAAAGCAGAAATCAATGGTTCCCTACCTATCCAAGCATGAAGTATTATTTCATCTACTCTGATAAAGGCATTTGATTAGTGAAAACTTAACAAACAAGGTACCCTCTAGTGTATAGTTCATAGTAATGACATGTAGACTTCCTTTAGAACTAACAATGGTGTTCAAACAAATACGTCAAAATCATAATTAAGCATCTACTAATTATTGCCTGACAAGAAATCATGTGCCTTTTTTTGATGAAATCACTTTAATGTGTGAGTGTCGTCTTTGTGTTTTACATAATTTTACCAAAATTATAAGTACAGCTAGTAACTTTGTCGTAGACTAAGTTCTAACCATGTTTTGAACACTGTCTTTGAAATGATACCCGGATATAATACTACTTTATACCCTCTTTATATTCTACTTTATAATCACAATAAACACGTGATGGAAACTAATGAAAGCATAAACCACAAGGAAAAAGGAAAAAATAGATCTATTAACCATAGACATCTATGAATAGACAATAGCCATAGACATCTTTTGAATTAGGAATGTAGAATAAAAGTTCTGTAACAAATTTTGTTTAACTTTACGCATGTCCTCCGAGGAAGCTTATATTTACCTTACCAGTGCACTTGGTTTACAGTTACTTTATTTAAATTTTTAAGATATTATTCCTTTAACTAATTGACTTCTTCTACTCCTTTATATCACTGTATTGATGACACCTTTATTCTGCCCATTGGTAACTATAACTTAGAACATTTCCTTCATTCCTGTCAACATTTCTTCACCTCCTACACTTTCACTTACAAAGTTTCCGCCAGGTTTAACCCTTTACTAGACCTTGACATTCCTATTGACAACGGTCGCTTTTCCACTTCTGTACATTTCAAACTTACCAGTGCTCAACAGTACCACCAAGACAACTGGCTTCTTTCATTCATTTTAATTGTTTTATATATTACCTTTGTAAAAAATATTATATTATTACAATAATTATTATTTATAGTTCAATAAAAGTAAGTATTATTTAGTGTTTGTTATTGATACACTGGTTAATTATAATTAACTAATTAATTTATTATTTAATTTGGTAGTGTTTTTATTTATTATTGTTACGGTTGTAATAATAAGCCTTATTATTTAAATGATGGTAACTTTTTTTATATTTTATGCTTTTTGATTATTAGTACTATATTATTATTTTTGCCTTCCTTTATTATTTCTTATTTGTGTTTTTTTTCCTTCTCGCTTTGTGGTGGTAGTCGTATCACTGAATGAATTAGTCAGTAAGAAGAGATCAGTTGTATAGATTACTTTGAATATATAAAGTAATGTAGTGAACGTGGAAGCGACAGGGAAAATATTTTTTGTGGTTTTTCCTTTTTCCTTGTGGCTTATACTTTCATTAGTTTCCATCACGTTTTATTGTGATTTTAAAGTATTTTTTATTGTGATTATAAAGTAGTATTATATCCGGGTATCGTTTAAAGGACAGTGTTCAAAACATGGTTAGAACTTAGTCTACGACTAAGTTACTAGCTGTACTCATAATTTTGATAAAATTATGTAAAACACAAAGACGACACTCACACATTAAAGTGATTTCATCAAAAAAAAGGCACATGATTTATTGTCAGGCAATAATTAGTAGATGCTTAATTATGATTTTGACGTATTTGTTTGAATACCGTTCTTAGTTCTAAAGGAAGTCTACATGCCATTACTATGAACTATACACTACAGGGTACCTTGTTTGTTAAGTTTTCACTAATTAAATGCCTTTATCAGAGTAGATGAAATAATACTCAATGCTTGGACAGGTAGAGAAGCATTGATTTCTGCTTTTGTTTTAATTAGACTGTGTCATTTAATGATGACGTTTGAATCAAAGTATGCTCACTTTATAATTAAAATTGAAGTGCAATATTTTATTAAAATGTCAACAGTCAATATGAATGTATTGTAATGGTGAAATATCAGCTTCATTTATTTAAATAAGTATTATCATTTAAACAAGTATAAATTACGAACAATCTAACTAATTTAGTATACTTTGTATACATAATACTTAAAAAAATAAAAATTGAAATCTTGTAAAGTAGTTGAAAAGCTCAAAAATAAACTATAGTTTGAAATATCAATGGTAAAATACAGAGGTTCTCAACTTTGTTTTACCCATGGACCCCTTGACTCTTATTTTTTTCCTGGTGGACCCTTTCATAGCTATTGATCATAATACAGTATTCTAATTTTCACTAATTGACATTTGGAGGTTTTAATAAAGAAAGAAATAGTTCACAATAAAGCTTTATTTATTGAAAACTGAATTTAATTTAAAAAACTGAAAACTAATTTAAGTTATTTAATAATTTAAACTAATTTAATTGTTGTATTGTAGAAAAGTATTCTACAATAATAATAAAAATTAGTAATAATAATAAAAATTACAGTGATAATAATTCTTTAGCAATATCTTATATTTCAATGTTCCTGCCAAGGTGAAGCCGAAGCGCATCAGAGCTGAAGGCAATTGAATTTCCTGTAGCATTTGTGTACTGGTTATAATTTTTGATGGATAGTTAAAGTGAAATGGGTAATACATAATGAGATAGGCATATTTATTCAATGAGATCCTTGTGGTTGATGTTACTCGGTTTTTTTTTGCATTACTTTGAAGGCAATTTTATGGACATTTATTTGAAATGTAGAAAATACATTTAAATGTGTTTGAATGGCTACTTCAGGCCATTCTGAATAATTAATTAAACAAAAATTAAGTGTATATTATTTTTTTAATAATAAAAATCACTAAGAGTTGGTATTCTTCAATGACCACCAAAATGTCATTGTGAACCCCAAAAATATTTCTTGGACTCCTGGGGTCCATTTGGACCATGGTTGAGAACTTCTGGTCTAATATATATATATATACTAAGACAACTAAGACAAAGACGCAGTAGACCCTATTTAAGTGTTTAAGAAAGAAATTTCAACGAACAAATTCACCATCCGATAAGAAAATGCTTAAAGCTTTGACTGATTACAGATATTATGAAAAAGAAAAAGTTATAGGCAAGGAGAAACGAAGAAAACAGTGAACAGTGACAGAAAATAATAAAAAATTAAACGTATGTATGAAGTACTCCATAAAAAGAGAGAGAAAGTAAGAAATCAAATATTTAATCATAAAATAGATAGTAGAGACATTATAGAAATGGAAGAAGCGTTAGTGCCGTAGAAATATCAGATAACCCGCTGAAACTTATCAGTTTTACTCAAGAAGATGGATTACATCCAAAATGAGTCAGCTATGGAAGAAAATTTACACCTAGAACTCAATTTTTTACTAATTTCAAACCTATTTCTTCTCACTTTTAGTTTTGCTTCATCCACTGATTTCTGATTGTTATTGTCAAAGTACGTTCTGTACTAGTGTACCTTCGGTTTTCGCGTGCACTATTGCCACACACCTCTGTCAACCTCTACCTGAGAGTCACTAATCTCAATATTCATCTCCTGGTCTTTTTTTGATTATGTAAAACCCTTCAAACATTGACTATAGTAAGAGTAGTTTTGTGTTGTTTCGCCTGTATTATATATATATATATATTTGGGGAGCAGGCCTTCATTGATACATGTTCTATTAAAACCTATGCCTATTTCAATTTTGACACATTTTCGAATTAATTTTTCAAATTTCCTTACCTCTGGCTTCCATAAGTTATGGAAGCCAGAGGTAAGAAAATTTGAAAAATTAATTCGAAAATGTGTCAAAATTGAAATAGGCATAGGTTTTAATAGAACATATATATATATATATATATATATATCGAGTTTATTAATATGATATTGTGATTCTTATTTGTATATTGCATAATATAGACATCAGGTTAATAAACTTCATTCCTCCAAATAAAAATATTTTTTTGATTAATTGTGTGTTGTCAGATTTATAAAAAAAGAGTTAAACATAGAGACAGGGACACTTTTCACTAGCTAGGAACAAATAAGACTTAAGTTTATTTTTGAGATTAATTGTGAACAATAACATTTATTTAAAAAGTTTGTGAGGTGTAAAAATTGGATTTATCAGAAAAAAAAATTTAATTGCTTCTGGCAGAAAGAATAATTGAATTATTTGTTATTAAAATTGCTTCAATAAGGAAAGAGTTGCTTCATCAAAGTTATGTTCTGTGCGATCTGTCCAAACCATTTTCAAATTAAAACTCTTTCGTTCAATTGTTGTATAGTTGAATTTTATAAATACTGTTCATCCAATTTAGTGACTTAATATTCATTTATCTCTGAGCTTAGAATCCTGTTTCAATTAAACTTGGCTTTTGTTTTTGAACATTATTAATTTTGTGGGAAATCTGAAACTAAAAAACTGATAATGTAGTTTTCTATTATAAAATATTATCTGAGAGGTAGTTTAATCAAGAAGTTATCTTTTCCAATTAAAAATTTTTGATTTTTTTTGTTATTGTTATTTTAGTGCAATGACCTTTTAGTTTAGTTCAGCTGAACCAACCTCCCCCCCAAATGAAACAAGTAATTTAACGATATTAACGTAGAAAGTAACAGCGTTTACACATTTTCTAGTTTCAATTTAGAACAATAAATTCTGTACAAAATAAATGCAAAATAATGGAAAAAAAAATGTTTTTAATAGTGGAATGAATAAGGTTGTTTTGAGGCTCAGGAATGTATGATCTGGGAGTCATTTTGGTTCCAGCATAAACATCTGCTCTTTTAGAGTCAGTCAGGATCTATGTTTCTGTTTGATCACAGCTAAGGTGGAAAGCACGACTTCATATGAAAGGAATCTATGTCACTTTCATACAGAAATTGGCATTTTCTTCTCTGACATCCAGCCGAAATTCGTAAAACCCTTTTGAATTAAACTATTGTTTTAATGAGGTCTCGAATTCTAAGTCAGTGATTCTATAGATTCAATGCGCTCATATAACATAAAGTCTCAACATTTTCCAGAACCAGTTTTCTTATCCAATCTACCTTGAAATATCTACATCCTGAAAACCCACCAAGAAATATTTAAACAGTTCTTCCTCGTCCTAGAATAAGGTTACACTGAGATTTAAATTCATTATTGTGGAGAAAAATTGATTTTTTATGTGAAGTCTTTATTATTATTGTTTTCTCTCAGTTTTTCCTCTCCAGCTGTTTCTATTTGTTTTATTTTTGCACATATTCTGTGAAGCTGCTCAGTTGATTTTAATGCAATCACCGTACCAGTAAAATGTATGTGTTGGAGAAGAACTGTTAAAAAGTTTGAAATATTGAAAGTGAGTCTAAGTGACTAGTTTTCATTCAGTTATCTAAATGCATCTTGTCTTATATATAACTGATAAATAGAAAAATTGGTAAACGATCCTGGAGGACTAATTACACCAAAGAATATTAAGTAGCAAATAAAAGGTTTCACAGATAGACTCCTTTACTACGATATTTGGATATCCGTAGTCATCAGGTAGAAATTGACTTAGGTTATATATACAACAAATATATTCGGTTCAAACCGAAAATTAGAGACTGTAAGTGTGTCTTTTAATTTCTCTATGTTTCATTCTGTACATTGAACTATATATACATATATATATACTATCAACCGGAAAGCGACGCACAAAGGACAGTAAATGGCATTCTATACAACTAACATCTTGTTTGCTCTGCCCCATCTTCCTTTCTCTGCCCCCCCCCCCCCTCACTCTGTCTTCTTTCTTTCCCAGTCTTTGTATCATAAAAAAATAAATTTAAAGAAAGATGGCCACGTTCGCTCGGTAAAGCAGGTGTTTATTTGCTCTACGTGAGTTATGAGTTAGTTTCAATAGGGTTCTTAATTTCTATCCAAATTAATTAACTTATTGGACAAAAAATATGAAATATAATTGAAGCATATGTATGAATATCTAACTTGAAATAGATAATAAGTCCCACCCAATATTAGAATTCATACATTCACATAGGTCCATAAAGTAAATTTATATGTATTATGGTTAAAAGAGCTACTGGAAAATGTTTATTTAAGCGTCCTGTACGAATGTGAAACATAAAGGGACTGCCTTTGCCTTTCATTCTGCAATATCAATTGAAATGCTTACCGTTAAGGCTATCGTAGGAAGTAACATTTAGTGGTTAGAGAAAAAGAATATAAGTAACTGGACATATAGCAAAGCTCTAACAGTTAAAAGGGTTAGAAAATACCCTTTGGTAGCAGTAATCGCCCTAAACGAAACCAATAAGGGCAACAACAATGTTTAACTCTGTCCCTAGAGCTTCAAGGCTCAAGGGAACTGTGGTTTAAGTACATCATTTATAAGCATTAGGATACATTCACTGTGTGTAAAACTTTCTTGAACAGTAATCCAAAATGTTTGGCAAACGATCACTGCATTAACGTTACTAATGAACAACTCCTAACAAATATCATTAAGCAAGCAATGGCAACATCAAGATAAATGCTTTGTTCACATAATAATCATAGTTTTAAATATTGCTCTTTTCTTTCTCATAACTTGTAGTAGAGATAGTAGAGAGATAGTAGAGATTATTTTTTTTCTTTTTCATATTTTATATAGTACCTTCCGTGTCTTTCTCTCTGTATCATTCTTCTAATTGAGTATATTTGAAAACAAAGTAAATATTGTGACCAGAGTGTGCTGAACATTTCCACCTATTCTTCAATAATGCATTTATCGATACACATAACGTAGGCATACACATACATACACACATGCATAACATATAAATAAACAGTCAACATTTTTATAATCTTCCGAATTTACATATTATGTAATTCACAACAGACACAGTTGGTATAGTATAATGGATAAATATGGGACTTTCTTAAAAAGGATTTTTTTTCGGTTTATGTTTTATTTGATATTTTGTTTTTGCGTTTGTTTTAATGAACTTGACAAAACGGTGACCTTTAATGGATGCGTATTTCGTGCATTTCATACGCGCTGAGGCACACACTCGCAGGCGCCTGCACTTACAAAACATTACAGGCTATTAACAAGAGGATGAAGAAAACTAAAAGACATTGAAATCCTTCTAAGTCGTAGGTATTACTTTCCAAATGAAAAGTAAAAGCAGAACAAATGATCCGGTAGACAAATGTATACACTAGGGAGACTCCTATGATTGAAGAAGGACTTCATAGTTAAGTTGATAGAGCACACAACAAATTCTTGAATAGTGAACGTGTTTTCATGTTTTCAAGTTTGATAAAGTTTTATTATAACCTCGCTTGTGATGACCTCAGTAATAGCAATAAACCATTGTAATAACGGAAACAATCTAGTGTGGTTATACGAGTTGAAAATAGTCTAATGACTATTAAAGGTTCAGGATTATTTCATAGAAAGGTACTACAGTTGTGGATAACGTTAATAATATTTCTTTGAAGTTAAAAGAGTTTATTGGTTTTTACTACTTTAATAAATTGGGATCAGATGGCGCAGAGGAATATGAGAATGCTGTTTAATAAGGTGGCATCTATGTTGCTGATTCAACGCGTTACGTAAAGCAACAGTAAGACTTTTTATATAGATAGTAGCCAAATATCACATATTTTTTGCGCCTCGAGATGTGCCAGGAATCACAAGTTACTCAACCTTGAAGTAAAACTTTTACTTAAACGAATAAGATGATACCTATGACAGGCATTAAAAGTACTCTTTGAAATAATTAACAGCTAAAAACAGTGGCCTATTATACAAACAAAAAAACAAAACTTTTTAACATTTTGATTAGAAATAGAAACAGATTACCTGACAGAGGAAGTTCTGCTCTGCGATCACCGTGGCTACAAAACCTTACTAAAAAAAAATACAATGAACAACTGAGACAAATTGGGAAGATGAATGGAAAACCAGTACTCATGGATCATGAAAGCACGTTCTAACCATAATGATCAGGAAGAAGCTTGGCTACAAACTTAGGTCATGAATGAACATATTAGAACGTTCATGAATGGAATGATTACACCACACCATAAAAAAATTGTCTCTGAAACTTAATACAGACTATTACAACCGTTCAAAATAACTTGTCATAGAAGATAAACCATATCATTAGAATGTTTATACTATTTAAAACAATTTTTTTAATATTACATTAAATATCTTTCAATATTTAATATTTAATTTCTTTTCGGTTTATATTTTTTGTTTTACAAAAGAAAATATTTTGTTTTAACTTAGTGATTCGCATACTGTGAAACTAATAAATTTCTCAAAGCAGGGTTACTGTTGAGATCTGGTTGTAACACAACTCACACACATACACACACACACACACACACACACACACACACACACACACACACACACACAACACACACACACACATAATATATATTATTGTAATTTGGGTGCAGTTCTTCTGAGATATTTTGTTGACTAGAAAGCCGTATTTTATGTTTATCATTTTACATAGACACTTAGATACACCTATTCGAGATACCTATATTTTTAGAGAACGAGGACATTAATACATAATTTTCCAATGATATCAAAATTACAACCTAAACACAATATTCCCACTATTGTTTACTTCGATTAGTGAAAATAAACATATATCAAAATAATTATTGCTATTATTTTTTTTTTTTGCCGTTGTGAAGCCCGGTAGAGTTTTAGTTAATCACGACGTAAATGAAGGTTATTTGGCGTCCTGCATCAGACTTTTGAGTTTATAAACATTGTACTTTTGACCTTTCACAAAATACTACTTTGATGGAACTAAATTAGAAATTAATCTGTTCATATTAATATTTAAGTGACTGCATGCTATACTTTTTTGAAGATAAGAGTATGTCTCCTGACTGAAATGTGACGATAGGTCTGTGGTCAGGTTCTGAATCAAACTATAATCACAGATGCTAAATGAGATGAGTGCAATTCAAAATGAGTAAAATGAGAGAATTAATGTGAGATTTTTCAGATAGTTTGTGTTGTAGTAATTTATCGAAGAACCTCTGTGGTAGTAACCTTAAACTGTTTATTTTGCAGGCAACCAATAGTAAAATTCTAAACCACTCCCTTTAAAGAAAATTATAAATAAAGCTTTTTATTTTTGTTGATGAGGTATGCGGTTAAGAGGATTATTAACGACTAGAGTGGGCTCTAGAGGCTTGTCATAGAGAATATCTGGCATTGCTTCTGAGTGATAGCCCAATATCGGCTGGAGAGAGGCCAATGGGTCCTCCCTCTAATTGGATAGCCCCATCAATTGTGCCAACTCACCTAGAGGTTTTAATCACTCTCTACCAAGCTCCTTTAGTCGATTCCAACTGAAATCCATACTATTGCCTTTCAAACGAGAGATTTGTGTCTTTTTCAAATGGATAGTTCGAAAAAGTACTAATCCCATTAGGCCTACTTGGATATATATCACTGTTAGAAATATTTTACATTTTTATTTAGACGTTACAGATGATTGGTTCATACTTTAGGTAAAATTTAAATTTACAACTTTTACTTGATTGGTTTACTGCTCTGTATGAAAGTGAAGGTCGACTTCTGCTCTGCAGAATCACATTAACAGTGATTCCAGAAGAAAAGACAGATCTAATACTCTTCAAAGCAAGAAACAAAAATTCAACTTTTTACATTGAAGCTTTAGTACATTGTGTCCGTACTAATCAATTCCATTTAGACTTAAGAGTAAAGTGAACAACATATTTCTTATCATGGTTAGAAATAATTTATGGTTAACAAATTTGTGATATTGCACGAAATTTTTCATCAGTGAGCTTTGAAAGAGTTTTAAATCATATTAACAACAGAAAAATGTTATAAACTATAGAACTCAAATACTTCAAAAAAATAAAAAAACTAAATTGTGAAAAGACATTCTCGATATTAATAAGACTTCTGTGGTGCTTTTACTTAAAAAAATTATGACATTAATGCATGTTGATAGCATCACATTTCAAGAAGTTGTAAAATGGATAAAATTAATCATCTTATCATACATGCAGCCGTTCGTTCGGTTTTGGACTTTAACAATCTTCACGAAGAACTGTTTACATTTAGGTTTATTTAATTCCCTATTGCATGTATCTGCACCAATGACGCCTAAATTTTATTATAATTTTTTTTATTCATTAATAAATAAATCTATTTTTTTGATTTATTTATTTATCCATACCTTGTTCCATTACTGTTTTTTCTGTGTTTTTAAAGTCATTCCAGATTAGTTTCATTTTTATTAGTGCTTTTATAATAACAAAGGTATTCATTTATCCTTCTTTCAGTCACTTCGGTTGAAAGTATTCAGAAGTTTATTGATATGAAAATTGTTATTAAATGATAATATTGTTTTACTAACTATACTGATAGATTTTTATAAATAGTAAAGATCACCTAGGGGGTTTTTCCCTGCTTATATTAAAAATTCCTGTTTTGGTATTTTAGCAAACAAATATATTTATTTATTTGGTTATACATCTGAAAGTCTTATATTGCACAAATAACTATTAAAACTAAAAAAAGAAAAAATATTTGTAAATGTTAATATTTTAACATGAAAGCCTGTAAGGGATGACACAAATCAGTACTGCTTTAACAAGGTGTTGATAATGAATTAATATTCCCATTGCCAGACATGAAAATTATTTATTTAAACATATGACCAAGTTTAAATATATAATTTAAATATTCTTTAGATCTTTGAATACTAAAAGGAAAACACCCTTCATGGTCACTCCAACAATCCACTAAACTAGAACTGATTCTCCAAAAGAAATTTTGGATTTTTTTAACTAAAAATGAGATTAAGAAAATAACAATAATCAAAAATAAACATTTTTTTCATAAAACACGAATTAAATATTATAAAATATATTTTAAATATAATTGAAGTTAATTTGCATGCATTTGATCCGTTTTTCTTATACCAATTCCACTTTTATAGTTTACGTGTTTTAATGTATTGTATTTACAATTATTATACAATTTTTGTATATTGTATTATTTGTATATTGTATATTTGTATTATTTTATTTTGTATTATTATTTTATTATATTATTTTGTATTATTTTATATTATTTATATTATATTATATTATTTTGTATATTGTATATTTGTATTATTATACAATTATTGTATTTACAATTATTGTATATTTAATTATAGTATTTACGTAAAATTGCTATAATAAAATTATATTTTTTCACATCACAGAAAATTTCAGGATAATGAATAAATTGTAATATTAAATTAGAGATAAGGAGCATATTATAAAATCTCCATCGGACGGCTAAAATATTTCAATTACTTTTCCTATGATATGATTTTTAATTCCTTACTTTTACAAAAGAGTATATTATTGAGGTCATTCTTCATTTTCTCCTTCCTTTCTATACAGTAACATTTTCTAATTGTACTACATTTTCATTCCATTATTGCAGGCATGCAACCAATTTTCCCATTTTATATCTTAAATTCTACAAAATGATGTTTGTGTAATCGAAGTTGCCTAAAAGAATGTAGCCAGTTTATGCTGCCGTTTTATGATGCTCTGAATTTATGCTAGTACAAACAGTGGTAGCTTAACACTTAATTTCATAGGCACTTAAGGAAAAACATATTTACCTTAATCATTTTTGAAATAATATTCATCATTTTGTTTGTAATAACATAGTTAAAATATTTTTTATGATAATTTTTTTTTTACAATTAAGAAGTAATTTATTTGCAAATTTTGGGAATCGGACTGTATTGTTTACTTTAAAGATTCATCATTCAAATTGAGGGTGGTATAAGGTTAATCTAAAAATTTATGAAAGTGCTACGCGCATAAATAAAGTTTGTAGGAGCCTCCTGATACAATAGATAAAACTCCACAAATAAATCCAGGCTGGGCACTACTGGAACTTCACAAGATCTCTACAAAGCTTTGCCAGTAACTGTCAATGTCCAGAACAATAACTGAAGAAAGGACAACATTTATGGGGGACTGCAGGTAGGATGCGTTCAGCAAACTTTTTAAATATACAACGCTCGGTAATGTCAAAGAAACTGGGACATGGATTACAGAAAGTTATTAACTACATTCTAGAATCAAGGAAATTATGTATACGAAGAAAATAATGAAAATAAGAATTTATTGTTGTTTGGTTCAATGCACTTAATATTAACTTAATTAATAACGAAGGTAGCAATAAGCTAAGAAGAAATAAGCTAGAAGCTACTAGAAACTCTAAAATTACATACAGAAAATGTATGTAATAAATTGATTAATTAAGAATAAATAGACTGTGCGGTTAGTATTATTAACTTACTGAACACTTCCACTCAAGTACTTCAGTTAATGCATCTATGGTGGCGTCTCCAACATTTTAGCATAGCTGGTACTATCCGGAAACTGAATTAGACTTGATGAAATACTGAATAAATTATAACAAATTGAATGAGTCGCCCGACATTTAATTATTATAGGACCCATCGTAAAGCAGTTGTGGGAAGGTTACAAACTGGAAAATTTAATACTGTGATATATTCATGAAATATTACCATAATTTATGAAATTATATAAATTTGGGAAAACACTATTGTTTAAAAGGCTGATAATAATCTATTGATTATCTTCGATGTAATTAAGCTTGATTTGTTCTATTCCACGGGTTATATTAGCCAGGAGGACACGTTAGGCAAACATCCATGGCAATTAGAATTTTTCCGAAAAATAGCTACAGACATGACTCTCAGAACGATGAACCTTTAGAAGTGATGAGTTAAGTCGGACGAGGTAATTCACAAAATTACCAACAAAATTTTTTTTTACAAAGGTATGAGAACTCAACGAACCAGAGTCAGCTGTACCTTGCAAGGCAAGAAACAAGGTTCAATAAACTGCTCTAAGACGAGAAAAACCCAAAAAATAAGGGTGCTCAGGTTACAAAAATTTAACAAAATTACCTAGACTGGAACTTTGGATAAGAAAATCGTGAGCTGACTCACTGGCTGAGGAGAATGATGGCAGAAGGAAACTATATTTAATTTTACAACAAAGGATAAGTCTCCATAAAATTTCTTCCGTATTATGGAAAAGTTTCTCTATTACATATGTTGTAAATTATTTTTACACTGTTAAAAATTGGAAAGTTATTATTTAATGGTGTTTATAATAAATTATTTTGAATGAAACAATAATTTTGTTTTAATTTTGTAGCATACCAAAACATTGTGAGTAGACATGAATTTAGTTTTTAGATATTCATATATCTAAACTAGTTTTTTCTTGGCTAAATTTTCATTTTTCACTAATATATATATATAAACTAGATTTTCTCACATACCAAAACATTGTGATTAAATTTAGTTTTTTCTTGGCTAAGTTTTCATTTTTTACTAATATATATATATATAAACTAGATTTTCTATTTAATTTTCTAACATACTAAAACAATGTGAGTGAATTTAATTTTTTCTCGGCTAAGTTTTCATTTTTCACTAATATATATATATACATATATGTATAAAAAGATTTCACATAAACACGTGAAATAACAATCAATGATCAAACCACAATAAGAAAATGGGAAAGCAAGACTAAGATCTTTGAACCATAACAAGCAGTCTTCGTCTTGTTACGAAGCAAGATCTTAGTCTTGCTATCCCATTTTCTTATTGTGGTTTGATCATACATATATGTGTATGTAAACTAAAATTTTTAAAAGAACACACAGAAAAGATATCACTGAAACTCACTACTATATTTTGACGTCCTCGTCATCAGGAGTAGATTGAATCGCTTCAAAGGCTGATAACGACTGGATGGTGTTCAAACAGAAACACTGAAACAGTGTAGGCAACATTCAGAGGGAGGGGAGACAAGGAAGATAAAGAAATAAAAGCCAAATAAAGATTAAATGAATGAAAACAAAAATGAAAAATGAGAAAAATGAAAAAAAAAAATGAAAATTTGGACGTTGTGGGTGTCTTATTGTCCTATCATCTATCCCGTTCCTTCATTTACCTCTTTCCATAGTAAACGCACCTACCCTATCGTCCACAATACTTCTTGTACCTCTGGTAACTTTGTATACAGCTTGTATTGATCCTTGCGTGATTCCTTTTATGTGGGTTAAGCTTTCACCAAGCTAATCCAACGTGTATGAATAATCGACAGTATGAACAGGTCGTCCGTTAGCAAACGCAGTGACCTTCCCGTTGCTACCCATCCCAGTTCTCATGGACTTAGTTTCAATGACTGTTTCCGTGTACAGATCTTGAGGCAGATTGATCAGACTAATTTAAAAGTCACTCTGATAGTCAAAAAAAACAAACAGATTTTTAAAAATTAAAAAAATTAATATTGTATTTTACATTTATGAATTTAAAAACCTACAAGATTGATCCAAGAGTTCATCATATTAAAAAAGAAGTTTATGATTCCCATTAATTAATGGTAATGAGAACGTCAGGCTGTCAGTAGACAGCGGTTATTAAATACCTTATTGGAGTTGGAATCCATCCTACCTCTACTATCATTCTGCTTGCTCAACCACTGTTTTAGGAACACTTGGCTCTAAAAGTAGCACATATTCTTTAAAAATCCATCAAGCATGAAGAAATACGAGGTATGGTTGTTTCATATTTTAAAAACTAATATCATTTTTGGTTTATTGACGGTTGTTTTGCATGTTTTGAATATTATTGTAAACAAATCACTTTCTGAAATAAGATGTTCGTATGACTCGCTTGAATTCTATTTCATATGAACATTATCACATCGTTATTAACCCAACAATGATATTATATGTTAATACCCCAATCCTATTAAAAGCTGTAAATACATATCTTATGTCTATTTATCTTTTATAATTTGCGTATATAATTAAATAAATTTCGGAACGAGAAAAGTCGCTAAAAGTTTGGGACATACTGTCAACACTCATTTACTCTTCAGAACATTCAAACTAAGCCCTCATTGTATTTGTGTTAAACGAAATAATTGTATTAATTTTTACTTTTTCCCATCTGAGGAATTTTTCATTTCGGTTGATGATTACAGTTATGCAACTATAGTCTTATGCATAAAAGTATCATTGTTGAAACTGTATCAGCTTGAAAATTCATTTCGATATTGATTAAAGGTTTGAAATGAATAACATTGGAAGCTGAAAGCAGAAGCGTTAGGAGTGAGGTAAGTAGATGCATCAATGAAGCGCCTACTTGGAGGTATTGTGTGGTATAAGAAAGGGTTGAGGGGGTAGTATTTGGGAAGGAACCGCAATAGACTCCTCTGATATCTCTTCCTGTTGAGTCGTCAGCGTTTTCCCTCGCGACGCCCGTAAATTCTATCCCTCTTTCTTATGTAGTAGTCTGCTACTCAGCTATATAATTCCTTTATGGAAAAGTTTTGCAGAAATAAATTTGTACTATGCTCCAGTGATTTGTTGTTCAACTATTGGATTATTTTTTTTTTATTTGCAGTATCTCAATTTTTGTTATTTCAACTTCTATCAAAACTGCATTTCTACCACTTTTAATAATACAACATTTAGAAGAATAAGTGTCACTGAAATTAACTGCCTTTAATAAATGTAATTTTGTTGTTTAAATATTAGAAATTAGTGTTTATAGGGGCATAAATAATAGTTGGTATTGACAATATCTTTTATATACACAAAATGAAATATTTGTTTCAATCATGATTATTAGTAAATATTGAAACAATATTTGGTCAACATTTTTGTTTTCAAAGTACAGTTTTTCATCAAATTCTGAACAGAACTATATGAGTCTATTACTTAACGCCATGTTTTATACCATCTATAATCTATAGTGATATACTATATAAAAATCAATTTCTATCTGTTTTTTACAATAGAAGTTGTCAATTAATCTCCAGTTTGAAAGAAAAGGGTCGCATTTGCTTAGTAATTTTCCCGGTTAGTTTTTGTATCAAAAATTAAAAAAAAATAGTATCACCTATATAAAAAAAATATTAATGATACATGTTTCGTCATTTAGTACTTTTTTTCATAACATTTATAAGACATAGGAAACTATTGAACAAATTGGTATCACTGTTTCCATCGTGAAGAGCTCTTTGTGAATTACTTTTTAGAATATGTTTACGTCTGAACCTATGGAAGCTGTAAACAGTAAAATACATAACAATTTGATGAAAAAATTCTGATTAAAATATTTTTTAAAACCAAAATTTAAAAAAAAGTCAGAACAAGTCATAGTCTACTTCAAATTTTGTTGTCTAAAACTTTTAATCCATGCCATCATTTTTTGTTTTTCTAACTTTTCAAAACCTAAACAAACTGTAAATATGTTAAATTCGCGTTGACAATTTGCGGTGATACTGTTTTTAATGAAGAAGTTTAGAAGTAAGTTTTGCTCAGTAGTGCAATGTTATTATTGAGGTTGTACTAATATCATTGCTCAGTGCACGACGCTTATGTGTTATGAAATGGTTCTCGCCTCTTCAACTGGCTGATAAGGTTATCTTAGCTGTTTCACTATTAACAAATCACCCTTTTCAGTTTTTTTTACAATGAAAAGACAATGTATTTCTTTTGGTTGACGTGTCATCAGGAAAAAAGTGTTATCTACAGCACACCCAATGATAATGAGATGTTTGTCAACAATCTTTTTATCGGGTTGCTTTGGAAACCCATTTATTTTCTCTTAGTGATAGTTAAAAAATATGAGATTGTATGTCTCTTTTGATAATGCATGGAGTAAGCAACTTGAAGATAAGATGTTTTTGGGTAATATGTGATGGAGGAAGAGGGAGAAAAATACATGGGAAAGAACGCCTTAATGACAGTAGGAAAGTTAAGTTAATTACAAAGTAATGACAGCTCCAAGGAAAACTTAGTAGTGAAGAGACCAATAGTACTCCAGTCCAAACTGGTGACGTATCTTAGCTAAGACAACTGGCTCTGAATTGAATTGGACTACTAAATACTATCCGGAAATTTCACTGATATTGATGTAGTTTCTCTGGTCTTTCTAACTGTAACTCTGATGAATTTAAAAAGACTTTCTTCGCCTTCTAGACTACTCCAGTTTTTATATTTAGTTTATCTTTATTCATAAAGTTCGTTTATTTGTTTGTTTGTTTGTTCATCCAATTCCCGTGGAGATAGAGACCTAAAATTAAATATATATTATTTATTACCTGAAAAATGTTAAATAAAAGAAAATTATCACTATATTCCTAAATTTGTAGCCAGGGTAGCAAGTGTCTTGCGTGCTCGCCGATGACAGTAGTGCAAATGTATTATATATAAATGTAACAGAAGAAAATTTGAATTTAAAATTTGCGAAATATAAACACTGGTAATAAAATAGAGGCATGGAGCAAGAGTAGCCTAGAGGCTTGCGTGCTCGCTGATGACAGTACCGCTAATGTATTATAAATGAATGCAACAAATATATAATAAACTACTACATTAGAGGTTAAAAATGAGTAATTTTACAAACAACTTGAACACAATTGTCAGATAAAATACGAATGTCCTAAGGTAATATTATAAAGACACATTCCTCTCATTAATGTTATTTTGTGTTAGGTAAATAAATTACCAATTTTAATTTACAAGTTTTGTTTGTTTTAAATATATTTCATTGTGTACATAACTTGAATTGATGTTTTATTTATTGATGTGATAAAATAATTTTTTTTTACTTTTAAATGATTTTTATTTTGCAAAATATATTTACTATGTTTTTATCTTAAATTATGTTAAGAATGCTATATCAAAAGCTTGGGCCATATAAGAATCTGATTCCGTGCGTTAATAATCATCCTTGTCTATCACGTTCAGTGAATTAATTTCAATACCTATTGTTATAATTTCTGAGTGACACATAACATAGGGTCACGGGTAGTCTAGTATGTGTATATTAAAATAATTTTGACATTTTACATCCATCATTAACAGTATTTTTTCTTCTGATCATGATGAATGTCAAACTGTTGAAATGAAATATTGAAGTGTCAAATTTATTTGTTATTGCAAATACTCCCGTATTCCCTTCCTCAGAGTAACTACGAAAAATTACAAGTCACTTTTACCTGTAAGTTATTCTACCCCACTAAACACATTTCAGAATAATTTGACACCAATTTAGAGATAGTTTGTCTTTTTACTTAGACAGTTCAAATCTTCTTATTAGTAGCTATTTATTTCCTAATGTATTATTAAGTTATTTGCTGATAATGTTCAAAATATAACTAAGTGAAGTTACTTTTAGCTTATATATACACCCCCAAAAGGCTTAAATGAATTTTTTTTGAGTGATCTTAAAAAAAATGTTATACAAAGAGCAATGCTTGTCATGTCTGACCTTTCTTTGGTTTCATAAACAAACATTTTATTTAAACATTAATGAACATTTTACCACAATCAACCGAAAGAGCTGATGAAACATTTGTAACATTCTTGCATTGCTACTATGCATTAGATAGTCTCGCGTATCGAATCGTATTTGATACTCAGAGCCCGTATTCCATACTTAGAATACAATGCACTCATTCAGCTATCCAGTATCTTGTGTATAGAATCATTTTCTCTGATTACTTGACACTCATTGTTTATCCCATCACATACATATATTAACTTACAGCTATCTACAATCTAAAATTATTGTAAGCCAGAAATTTACTTTTTGACATCGTTGGTAAAAAAAGTGATGTATTATTATTATTAGGGGACTGGCCCACTTAATTACACAACTTAATGTTAGGATTCATTTTTAACAGGAAAAAATGCTTTATTAATAAATGCTTTGTACGAATATTGTAGTTGACAGGACTTATTTAGAACTGATAAAAAACAATAAAAAAACACTCGGTAGAGTAAATTTATTTATTTTTTTAATAGTGGTAGAATTTTTTAATAGAACAGAGGACAATAAAAAACAGATAAAATGAACTAGCAGAGATGGTCAGACACGAGATGCAGGTCTCAAGCTTGAGACGCAGTCTCAAGCTTGAGGGCGGAGTGGAGAGGTATTACCAGTCACTGTAGCTGGTCGCTTGAGGCAATGGTACAAGTGCTAAGCAAATCGTTATTATAATTTGCGGGAAGAGAAGAATGAGTAGGAGTTGGTGGGTGGTGGCTAACGTCGTAATCTGTGGTGAGGAGAAGAGAAAACGGAGTACTTGATAAGAACGAATCCGATGCGACTACTTTGTATTCGTATCATAAGAGGCTGACCGAATACGTATCGAAGTATTCGAAGGTAGTCGTGTTGGTGTCGGAACTACGTATTCAACTACATTGATACCCGGCTTTATTCGAATACTTTTTACTCGGTATGCCCATCTCTGCTATGCACCAAACAGAATGGACAACTCGTCTATTTCATTTATTTGTTTATATAACCTACATTGACTTCAGTTCTAGAATTGAGATAGTCTTTTTAATATACAAAAGAATATACATCATCTAAACCACACTATGAAATCACACTAGAAAAGAATAAGGTCATTCAACATAAACAAGAGGTTTTCGTCAGAGTCAAACTGATACTAATTGGTTGACGGAGTCAGTCAAACTGAGTCAGTTGAATCTGCAGAAGTTCGCTTGTTCCGGGTGAAAGATCTTATTCTTTTTTTGTGATTTCTTTCTCTGGCTTCGATGTGATTTTTTTTCACAAGTTTATTGTGACATCCTTTTAAACAAAATATACTTTTAAACATGTACTACATCGTAATTTAATTCGTTTATTCTTTGCTATTTTTAAATCATTAATAATTAATATTTAATCTGCAATCAGTTTATAATGAAATGCCTGAAAGGCTCTGGAATATCCCAATCAGCGCTGCTACAAAATAATTAATGATTTGATAAACTATTTGTTCTTGAAATATTTATAATATCTGAAATGTAAATACTGTTAAAGCGGAAAAGCTTCTTTCGAGATGTTTTACAGAAGCAATTTTAAACATTGTGAATAAGTGAAAATGTTTAGAACTTGAGGGTTTCATCAATGTCAATAGACCTACGTTCAGTTTAAATCTTATCAAAATCATAATAATGCGAATTTGCATAAGGAAGCAGTTTCACTGCAGTCATTCAAATTGAATATAATTGTTGTTCAAATACAAAAAAATAAATATTTTCTGCTAAAGTGTAGATCTCTAATCATATTTAAGAAAGATTAGAATAATATTATAATAAGAAATACGCAAACACTAAAATAACAGTGTTCTATTTTAAATACCATGGAGTTAGTACTGTGTAACAAGTAGCATACTTACCGCTAGTACTAAATATTGAATACTGACATCTTGATGACGGCTATAAATTTTTCATGTGGGACATAAAAAAATCCCAAGCGTTCTACCCTCCAGAAAAGGCATAAGTCTGTTTTCTTAGAGCCTGTAAGATGCCAGCTAGTCGTTTGAAATTCCTACCCTAATAAAGTTAAGTGAATTAAAGTTAGTACATTCATAGTCGAGTCGACTCGATGATTTATCACACCCATAACGCATAAGGGTACCTACTGGCTAAATGGACCACATTTTGCGCTCCCAGAACATCTCAAAAGATGAAAGTCTACAGATGCATATGTTGGAAAAAAAGGGAAATCTTTAAAGAATATAATTTATTTTGTGCCATATGTTAATGATAGTTTTTAAAACGAATAAAATATTAAAACAAATGAAAACAATGTTGGTGTGTTAATAGGTTGGTTTTAGTCTGCAATAATATTACCGAATCACAATTGTATGATAGTACGAGTAGAAAAGGTGGGCTCTAGGTAAATCGGTTCTAGGTAAAAAAAACATCTTTCTTCCTGAGGTGGTTAGTCTTAACATTATAGCCTCTTTCTTGTAACGCTCACCCAGTTTCATCCAAAATTTTATGGAGCTAGCAAATAGATTTCAGGATTGGAAATTGTAAAGTCATTTAGATACACTTAATAAAATTGCCCGGGGGGGGGGGGGGGAGTTATATTTCTCCTGAGGTAATTTCTACCAGTGTTTTGTTATTGTTTTTGTTATCACCATTGTAAGTTATTTATTGTTTGCATTTTAAATTTAGTTGAATTAATTTGTTTTTAACTTAAGCAAGTTAAGAGCTTCATCATTAATTAGGGTCATTTCATTTTTAATATGTGTAACTTATTACTTGAGGTTGTAAATTTTAAAATGATTTACGAATTCACTGAAACTGATAGCTATAGAAAATGAAAAAAAAAAGAACAGATGAAATATCTGAGGAGAGTTCTATCTTTAAATGATTATAAAAGTTCAAGTGTTTTTAGAAATGTGAAGATTTGGGATAGAAGTTTTTTTTTCAGTTAATCGACATTTGAAGTTTTAAAACTGTCTCAGTAAAGCGAGCCCAGGCGTGGGGGCATGAATCTTTCATCTTCTCCTGACGGAGGCATGTGAGTGATACTTTCAAGGGATTCCCCCCTTTAAATACACAGTTTTGCATCGCACTGTCATTTCTAATTCAATATCTCCTGTTAGAGTGCCCAGAATATTCGTCCAATTCTTCATAGTCTACCGTTTAGCATATTCATGAAGTTAACAGTTATAAATAGTTAATACATTTTATTTCCTGTTCAATGCCTCTTTAATCAATTACCACAAATAAACTGCAGTGATTTTAAATGTATTATTAGTTAACATAGTAATGAACACATATAAATTGAATTTAATTAATATTGTAGAGGAATTTCAAAAATTACGTTTGCACACGAGAGCGTGTTTTTTCCTCCAAAGTAGTACCTCTACTTGGAATGAATTTACTATGATATTTTCACATGCTCCTTTTTTTATATTATAAGTGTAGCAAAATAGGTTATTTGATTAGTGAAATAAAATTATAAATAATGATTGTGTACAATTATCATTAATAGTAAATTAAATTAAAATACATATATACACATATTACCACATATCAACATATTACAATACGTTATATTACAATATATATAGTAACAATCAATGATCAAACCACAATATGAAATGGGAAAAAAAGACTTAGATCTTTTAACCGTAACAAGTGGTCTTGGTCAGAGTCAAAAACCCAACTGAAACCCAACTCAGTTGGGTTTTTGTTTCTGAAGAAGATCGCCTGTTATGGTTGAAGGATCTTAGTCTTGTTTTCCCATTTAATATTGTGATTTATTCATTGACTGTCATTTCACGTGTTTATGTGAAATCTAGTACATAGTAACACTATATGAATAAAAGTTATGATAATTAACAACTTCAAATATAAGCTTTCGTTTAATACAAGAGAGTATTATGTCAAAGCTAACAACGCCTTTAGAACACTTAGTGTTCTTCTTCAGGTTTACTTCTAAAAAAAACATACATATTTATGTGCTTTAAGTTGTAAACCTGAAGAAGAACACTAAGTATTCGAAACGCGTGTTAGTTTAGACATAAAAATCTTTTGTGTGGAGACATAATTTTTGAATTTATTAGTAAATACCATACTATATTAGATTTCACAAGTAATGAATTAATTAATATTTTTGGTTTAATATTGCTAACCCTAATTTGCCAATTATAATAAGCGAATTAAAATGTAATCATGTAATGAGATTGTATTAATCGAACCTGTAACTATAGTTTATAAGTAACACTCGTTAAAAAGTGTAATTAACCCAAACAAGCTTTGCAATGAAAGGAATTATTTGATCCCTTAAGTATCATCAATGACCGAAGTAAATTTAGGCAGTTAATTACATCGCCAATTTGTTTTGGTTATCATTCCAGAGAGATTATAAACGCATAACAAATCAACTGCAACTATTCCATGTAATGATTTTGCGGGAAACATTTATTTTATCTCCTTTAGTGACAAGTTTTTATTAAATCATATAGACAGTTAATTACATAATATCTTAAATGTGAACTATTTATATTAATAATATTTACTTATCATTCCAAATTAAAAATAACGTTTACCTATAATTAATATAATATTTAACTCAGAAATTAAAATAAAAGTATTCTATGTAAATGAAGTGAATTCGGGGGAATAAATATTTGGGTATATTTTATAATATATTTGTAGTTGTATTTTTATTGTTATAATTAGTGTCATATATTTTAGTTATATTTGATGTATCATCTTGAAATGTGGAAATTTATACAACCTTTACACTAAACACATTATCTAAATAATATATGTCAATATAGATATCATAAAGAGTATATAAATCACAGGAATTGTGACAAATAATGAGTTGTATACGTTAAATAATATTTATTTTGTTGTTTAATAATAATAAAATATATATTAGTAGAAAGCGTATCCAAGATTTATGCATAAGAGAAAATATGTTTTGGAAAATATTTATCAAGGGATTTTTTATAGAATTAAAAAGAAAAGAGAGAAATTGTCACAGAAAGATGGATGGTTTTAAGAGAGAGTGAAGAAAAAAAATATGGTCAAAAGGAAGAAACATTTTAATTAAAAAGGAAAAGACAGCAGGGAGAAGATTCCTTGAAATAAACGCATCAACGATTATTGTTATTAAAGAGGCTCTCATGGAGAATACAGGTCTTAAACATTAGAAATATTAACGTCTTGGAAGTCGTACTTTTATTATCTGCAAAGTGGTTACTGTGTGTGAAATACTTGTTTATGTTAATGCCCATTTAATATTTTATAAAACGGAGAAAAAAAACATTATCTTTTTTTATTCATGTCATTTTGATCAAGTTGGTAATCTGTTGTACTGAAAGTTTTCAGTTAGCTTTTAAAGTTTGACCAGTATCCATGGCCAATGTTTTCTTAGTGTGGGGGTAGTAAAGAAAATGAGTAGAGTATGTTCGTAACTCATGGAGTAAATCTGTACCAGGATGAATACGGAGTACGCATATAGTGAATTGGTGGTCTGAGGGTGTTATATTTGGCAGTATCAGGTCTCACATTGTCAATTATTTGAGTAGAATAGAACTAATGCGACAATCATGTAACTGTTTGTAGTAGAACTGCAGGCACCTTCTAATGTACCTTAGGTACTTAAATAAAAATGATTAAATCTTAAAGCCAACATTTCAAACTAACTATATGTATTGACGAATAGAATTAAAGCTCCAGTTATAATACTATAATGGCACATAGAAAAAAGCAATTAAATAAAATTAAATTAACAAGTTAAAAATAGAATAAAAATGTAACTTGTTGCAATAAAATTTAATCTTGAATAATCCATTAAAAAAAAAAATTAAAATCCTTACAGATGTCTGGAAGACATTCAAGTTGGATCCAACCAGGGACAAAATAATTCGCTCAATTCCTCTTTTTGTTCAACTAAACAAGGGTTATTTCGTCAACCCACACAACTCTCATGTACTGTGTTTTGTAACGACCCTTTTAAAACTAAGCCCCTTCCATGGTCTTCTGTAACAACTTTTTCATTTCGTTCGTTTTTTTCACATGCTTTAGCAAAGTGAGGATAAAAAAAATGTTTCAATAATGTTAAATTATTGAATTATTTAAGTTTTACTACAGTTTAAAAATAGAAACTTAAAGTAATATTCAGAAATTGATAAGAAGGTATAACTATCAAAGATTATTGGAAACATTGTATTTTCTGCTTGAATGTCTTAATGTATATACTATGACGTATTAAACACAACACTCAATATTCTTTCGATGATTTTTTTTCATTTTGCAAAAGTATCCAAAGATAATACATATTTGGTTGGCAGAATAAGAGTTCAGTAGTTTTGTTGTCAACGAGTGTCGACTATTCTTTTCAGTAATTTTCACTATGTTACAGAGTGAATGAATGAATACATTTATTGTGGGCTCTGCCCACTGTATTACGTCGGTATTCCCATATGAAGGAATAGGTCCTCCCCTACACTCATCACCATGTAGTAATTAGTATTGAAGTTTAAAAAAATTCAAATATGTTATTTGTGGTTTTACCTTGTTTTTAGGGTTTATGTTAGTAAATTATAACTAACTATATACATTGTTTATTATTTTCAGAGACTGTCGCTTGGGTTGGACACCGTTCTAAAAGGTATGTGAGCTTTTATTAAGTCGTTAATTCAAAAATGATAATTGAAGTAATAGTAATAGTCTATGAATGGCATAACCACTTTCATATTGCAAATAGGTGTGAGTGTGATTCACTTAACTGTGGGATGACTTTGTTTTTAGATTTTGCATGACTGACTTGTAATGCTCATATTAATAGCTTTAGTTGCTGACACGCTTATTATATATATATATTATGGAGGCTTTGGGTAGGGGAAATAAACTTGTCAATCCTAAATGTTTAAGTTCAATTTTGCTGAAAAATAATGTATTTTACTGAAACATGATACAATGATTAAAACATAAATGAAAATTAGTTACCTGAAAATAAACGAAATTTAAGATTATACATTACCTTACTGAGCACGCAATAAAGGATAAGGTTATATCTGAACTTATCAACCCTAGCGATCAATGCAGTAGCTATTATTCTAGGAGGTTACTATTGATGATCAAGGAGGTTACAATAATATTACACACATATATATATATATATATATATATATATATATTCACAAAAAACAAGTAAAATTACAATCCACGTAAATCACAATAAGAAATGAGAAAAAAACTAAAATCTTTCAACCGTAACAAGATGTCTTCGTCAGAGTCAAATGCCAACTGATTCGGAAAGATATTAGTTTTTCTTCTCATTTCTTATTATGGTTTGGATGTTTTTATATATATATACATTATTGAAAATAATACCAAACTCAGCTGACACTTATTTCCTAATAAGCTTCTTGGTATTCTTAAATAACACTAGCGGTACTTAGAGAGGTACAATCGTATCACGTACTGTGTGGACGAAGAAACGAGAGTGTAGACTGCTAAAAATACTTAAAATATATAATATAATATATTATTTTAACTAACCTTCAAAAACGACTGCTCCTTGCTGATATTTCTAAATTTCTTGTCACAAAACTCGACCACATATATTCTACGCTATTTTATTTATTCAGTTTTTTTCTTTACTGAGAAGCACATCTTTAAACAAACATTTCATCACTATTTGTTGGCATCTTCAGGGCTACATGAGTACAGAATTAATTACAATAATGATGACGCCGATAGCTACATCATTTAAAATATTATATATGCATTTTTTAACATGCACTAAAATTACATTTATAATTAATTAATATACACTTAGACCGAAACATTAGTTTTCAATTCTACTGGACTCTGGTTAAACTATTGTAACGTTTGCAAAATAAAGGCATTTATGATAAGACTTCAGTGTATTTGGAAAATAATTCTCAAAAATCTGGAATATTTCTATTAGCAAGCCGGCTTGAGGTGCTATACAGCTGACTTTTATGCTCAAAGTTATAATGCTTTGAACCGGCAAAGAACTGGTGTGCTCTATTATATTTGAGAAAACAGCAATAACCAGCAACATTTTGAGTGATTCTTTATAAAGTAAAATATTTTATTTTATTTTTTTAGCTGTGTCATGTGGAATTATTTATGAATTTTACATTATAGGAATCGAAGTTCACTTGGCCTAGCGTATTGTTACCTTAGTACAATACTTGTTCAGACAGATAAGAAATATTGAGGTAATATGATTAATGAAGATAATTAAAAGCGGTGAAGGTAAGAGGGATTTTGAGATGTCAAACCTGTTTAATGTTTCAAAACTTGTAATCCATATGGGGAGTTAAGAGAATCGGATAACAGTGTGAGAGCAGACAGCCAAGGCAAGTTGGAAAGTGGCTTAAATGGGGAACATTCACAATGTTGAATTACTGCACTGTCCTTAGGACTTGGATTCATAATTCGAGGATTACAAATAATTATAAAGCAAAACTTAAGGCGTTTAGGTGACAGTATGACTTGCGGCCTTACAAAAAGACTTCAATTAAAGATATTTTATAATGTTATTTTCAAGTAAATGTGATTTTGCCTTCCATATTGTTCTATGGATGAAGTATTTTTAGTTATGAATGGGCAAATTACTGAATTGATTTTCCATTGGTAGTTCTAAATGTTTTCTTCATGTTAATTTATTTTAAGTATTTTTCACAAGGGTCTGACAGTTTTGCTTTTTCTCTGCGGTAGAAATACAAAAGAATTTTCCATTTAACAAACAAAATATCTAAAGTCAGATTAAGAAACGAATTTTTTTTTGCTAAATGAAGACTTTATTTTGTATCTAATTAAGTTGTAGGTTTACTTTTATTGTGTTTGAGTTATTTTTGAGAAATGGAATATAAACTTTATTTCAATGATGCATCAAATGAATAAACGTTCCTAATCAATACGTATTCAACCATTTGTTCTCACTAGTAATAACTTATATTTCATAATTTTATGGGTCGTGTTAAAAAGAAGCCGTTTCACCTCTTGTATCGTAAATATTATTAACATCTTTGCTCTTTGTGACAGTAGGTTAGACATTATTGATGCGGGTGTTGATTTTTCTGGTTCCATCCTGTTTTTGCTGAATTGTTAAACAAATTAAGCTCTTGGTTAGGTCGTTGATTGTTATGATGAGATTTTGTTTGATGTTGTACCATTATTTGCATAATGTTCTCGACAAGTTTTGTAGAAGTCACCAAGCATAGTATCTTATATAGAAGTAGTATAGTATTCTACTTCCTGGTTTTCTTTCTATGGTTTCTGAACGACACTTCACGCTGAATGAATTCTTTGATACTCATTGTTTTGAACACTGTATATGCAACTATGTTGTGTCGAGGGCTGACCGCTAAAAAAAGATAGAATGGAAACCAAATTGTGAATAACACGGAAACAAAATAATTTTCTTATGTATTGACATTTTTTTAAAAGCATTGGATAGGGCAAAATAGATCTTTAAAACACGGTATATATAAAAAAGAAATTGATTTACAAATATTACAGGTTGATTAAATCAATAAAGCCACGTACGAGAACCTTGATTAGAGCTACATCACTAATTTTTACTTCGACACCAGAGGTATATTAATAAAATAACCGTGATCAGAGAAAAAAGTTTCCATTTTGAAGCCTTCCCTGCCTTGATTTGTTGGGCGTAACTGATAGTGTTGGTGTATCTCCAGTACATGTTTGCCAGTCCATACCTTTGATCTTTTTCGAGCTAAAAAAGTGGTTTAAAATGCTTTCGATTTTTCTAAAGTCAAGATTTTCTATACTATATTGTGATTGATTTTTGATTGGAACTCTGCAAATACTTAAAATTAAATAAATTAAAGACTAATGAATCAAAATAAGAATAGATATTTATAGATTACATTATAAATACTGATAAAGCTGAGAGCTAGCCTATTTAAGATAAGCTGACTGATTCTCGTCGGGTGAACCTCTCCTGGTCCTATTGACTCAATCGTAATAATCATACAGCATTTCAGATGACATTTTCATATTATTGAAGTTACTTAGTTTTAAGCCATAGAAACTTATTATACTTTTAGAATTTGTTACAATTATAGCTCTAATTATAGCATGCTTCAATTATAACAGAAACTCTAACTTTTAAATTGTTAAGAGTGCTGTAAGATAGTAGAAAGTGGGTCAAAGATGGAAGACCTATTTTGAACTCCCGAATGGCATACATTGCTTAGAGCTCTCAATAACTGGTTTATTCATTCATTGAAATACTGATTTACATGTTAAAAGTAAAAGAGCTGTCCAGCGAATTAAGTGTTTAATTTTATAAACGCATTCATGAATTGAAAAATGAAGTTAACAAAAGCTTTTAACTTGATACAAAGTCACTGATTAGTCAGTCACCCATTACTGAAAAAAAAAGCTTCATAATGAGATTAGGTTATAGCATTAAAAGTAATGATACATGTCAGAAAATAAATTGTAAAGCTGTATTATGTATTAAGTATGTAATAAATATCTTCCAACAGAATCCTAAACTCAGCTGTGCGCAATAAATGAAAAAACACACTATTTATTTTTAAGTATATTAAATTGACAATGTCTGCGCACTGTAGTGGTGTTGTAATTAGCAGTTCCAGGTCACTAATTAGCAGTAAATGTCTGTACTCTTTTATTTGGTTTGTCGGTATACATCATTTCGTGGTCGTTTAGTCTTCTTGAGTCGTGTGAAGTTGTCGTTCTAGGGTTTGGCTATAATTTCTATTATAGCAACAGCCTCTATGATGGATGTGGTTGGGGAATTCTTAGGGATAGGTTCTAGATAAGGGAGTTTGGATGGGGTGGGATATTTGTGTCCTCACTGGTCACCAATATGTTTGTGAATTCGTCAATTTATTCTAACCTCAGTTCGCTTTGAATAATCCACATTTCTGGCATACCAGGTCACCCCGGCCATAAAGCGAAATTAACAATGTGTAATTTAACTACATTTAAATGGTTTATTTAAACCATTTTTTTAGTATATAAATACTCAAATACACACACACACACACACACACACACACATATATATATATATATATATATATTTGTATATATATATATATATATATATGTGTGTGTGTGTGTGTGTGTGTGTGTGTGTGTGTGTATTTGAGTACACCTATTCTATCAAACGGTCGATATATTATTGAATCTGTTATATATATATATATATATATACAGGCTTATATTTTTTCAACAAGAGTATGAATATCTGCGTTCGGGAACCAGATTAATCAGTGGCAATATGATAGCCTCTAAGCTGGTAGATCCGGGTTCAATTTGAATAAAGTTGAAATTTATTTATTTAGGGCAGGTGAATAAATTTGAGCACGTCATCCCTTGGAGAGGACGTTAAGCTGTCTGTCCCTCTGTGTGCGGTGTCAGGAGCTTAATCTAAATACACTTGAATTAGGCTAAATTTTGGACTACCAATGTTCAAATTGTGGTATGACAAAGGTCTAATTTTTGCTTATGCTTGTTCTCTTGTGAGACTACCACTGCAAACTAATCGACCATTTACAGTCATTAAGAATATTTCATCGATTTAACCATGCAATATCTAAATAACAAAAACAAGCAACTGTTGAAGGATTTGAGAACAAGGTATCCAGATCGTATAACTTGTCAACCAAATAGTGATACAGCTTGTACACTTACAAGAGAAGAATACAACCATATTATGTGCAGAACACAAGGCCAATGTATAAATAAGGCCAATAACCAATTAATAAAAAACATTTCATGTGACAGGATCCTATGATTCATTCATATATATAAGGTGAAAAACATGGTCATAGCAGAAAATGACTTCTGTCATTTTTTATTTGACGACTATTAATAATGATTCCTCCAAAGTAAATCATACTCAGAACTTAGTGAATCTTTCAAGCAATAAAAACAAAAATGGAAGAAAATAATACTATTTTTTCAAAGAAAAATAAAAGATGACTATTTTTTCTTCAAATGTAAAGCAAATTGATAGCGTTTTCACTTTTTGCAAGCTATTTTACATATGAAGTTGAAATGTGTCTAGCGAGAGGAAGGGAACATGAATCTATCATCACCTACAGGCATTCAGGGGAATGTGTTACAGCGGAGAGGCAACTCCATTCTAAACTACCATATTAAATTACCATTACTCGCATCTCAACCAACCCTTTTCAGCAGAAACTTCTAAACTATTGAAAATAAATTAATATATAAATACACTCTCAAATACTACTTCTCACATAAAAATAATTAAGCAAAAGCCAATACAAAACTCCACTACTTCTCAGCACAAGCTGACAAACACACACACACAAACACACACACCTCGCACTCACACTCTCTCTCTCTCTCTCACACACACACTATATATATATATATATATATATATATATATAAACTAGAATTTAAAAAAAGAGAACACATAGAAAGGAAACCACTGAACTCACTACTATATTTCGATGTCCTCGTCTTCAGGAAAAGAAGTGAATCGCTCCAAAGGCTGATAACGACTGACTTGGCGTTCGAACTGAAGCACTCAAACAGTGTAGCCAACTTTCGGAGTTAAGGTAGACAGGGAAGTTAAAGAAATAAAAGCCAAATAAAAATTAAAAAAGAAAACATTTAACTAAAATAAAATTAAAAGCTGATAACAACTTTAAAAAAAAAAAAAAATCAACGATTGAGGTTAAGCCCAGGAGCCGATCTACCGCCCAGAAGACTAATAAGTGCTTCTTCTGAAGCTCTCAGAGTAACTTTCGAATTAGTCTGATCAATCTGCCTCAGGACCTGTACACGGAAACAGTCACTAAAACTGAGTCCTTGAGAACTGGCATGAGTAGCAACGGGAAGGCCACTGCGTTTGCCAACGGATGACCTGTGATTATTCATACGCAGGCTTAGCTTGGTGGAAGCCAAACTAATATATATATATAATATAATATAATATAATATAATATAATATAATATAATATAATATAATATAATATATTATAATATAATATATATATTATATATATATATAAAGATTTCACATAAACACGTGAAATAACAATCAATGATCAAACCACAATAAGAAAATGGGAAAACAAGACTAAGATCTTTCAACCGTAACAAGCGGTCTCAGTAACCAACTGAGGTTGGGTTGGTCAGTTGGGTTTTTGACTCTGACGAAGACCGCTTGTTACGGTTGAAAGATCTTAGTCTTGTTTTCCCATTTTCTTATTGTGGTTTGATCATATATATATATATATATATATATATATATATATATATATATATATATATATATATATATATATATATTATAATGAATAAAATAATTAAAAATAAAAAATGAAATAATTGAATAATCTAATACCCTTTTTTACCTTCTATAATTTAATTATTTTATTTACTTAATATTATTTTTTTATTCGCAATATTACTTTAAGTTTTATTTTATTATATTTTTTTATTAAAGCTCAGTCTGTAACTTTTATTTATGTATAATTTGCTCTGTTCATTCTGAGTTTATCTTTTCTTTATTCCTTATTTTTCCATATTTCCCAATGTAATTATAAATTGGTTTCTTGTCTACCTTTTTCTCTGTGACCGGACGAGTGGGGCAACATTGTTGATCTCCAACTGTCTCTGTACCAGTGTGATGGGTTTGCCTCTCTTATCTCTTCTGAAGATGGTTTAAACCGAAAATGACAGACTGTAAGTGTGTGTTTTTAATTTCTCTATGTTTCTTTATATAGATTAAATTTCATTTATCCCGTTTGGAGTGTATTTTTATCGAAAAGTATATATATATATATATATATATAACTTAAATTACTAAACAATCCAAACCGTACTGATTAATAACTGCAAAAAACAACATATAAAGAATTAGAACGTTTACTGGATCAATATTTTGAACCAAAGTTCGTTATCAGGATAGAGTAGCAGGGAAGGAGAAGAAGAGGTACGTGCGATCAAGGTGTTTCCGAAAAACACCCTTCCGAAGGTGTTTTTTTCAGTTATATATACATATCTTGATAAAATTACTGACCTTGAATCAGAAACAGGATCACACTTATTTGGATAGTGGTTAGTTCTTCAACTTCAATCAAACTTTCATAGTCGATTCTTAGTTTGCGGGATTGACATGTAAGGTGAAAAAAATCTTAGCATGTCGGCCCGCAGAGATGACGTTAAGCCTTCGGTCCCAAGCCTATGTGATGTCAAATACTTGTTAATCTCTAATTTCTACAACACCATAAATAGTTTTTTTTGTTCATTCTTAAAAAATATTATAATTCATGTATAATGAATTTTGTAATTCTTAATTCTGCTTTGATTTTTTTTTGTAATTCTGAATATTATTAATTGTTCTGGCTGGTTTATAATATGAATGGAAAAGTCTTGAATAGTAAGTTTTGTTTTGTGAGGTTCTTGACCACTCTGACAGTTTGCTAAGAGTTGAAAAGTTGCAAAGCTTTGCCTTTTAACGAGTTGTTGCTCCCAATTCATTGGAATTCTTCAAGAGTGCTTTTCACAGGCTTGACAGTTTCGTTTTCTGTTTAGCTTCAAACCCTACTCTTGATAACTATCCTTTCAGTATCTTATCAGATTTTTCTTTCTTCCAATTCAACTCTGGTAAGAGGCCACTCATTCCCGTTTCTTATCTCTAAAAACAGAAAAAAAGGACTATGCAAGAATGTCAGACTTCAACCAAATGTTTTTATGATAATAGCTTCAACTTTAGTTGATCTATAATATTTTATACAACAATATGCTCTGTAAGACACTGCCTTTTATTTACCTCAAATAATAATTGAATACTTAAAGAGCTTCTTTGTTGAAAATACTTGTATACCTGTTTTGTCATTTCTTATTTTTTTTGGAATATCTGTACTAAATTTTAACTGAATCGGAATCGTTTAGAATAAAATATGTAATAAATCATGTAAAAATGATTCTCATGGGTAACAATTTTTTTAAGAATTAATGGTTACATGCATATATTTAAAAAGAATATTTTTTTAAAAGTTACTATGAATTTACTATAGTGCCTAATTGTACAAATAAAGAGTAGTTCAAGCGAATAAACTGTAATCAGATCGTGATGAACACAAACTTGACCGGTTAGTATGTCTGATCAAAGCTCAATGTCAACATGCAATCAAACACTAAGTTTAATCTTATGTAATGTCTTAAAACAGGTCACAAAAGAACATTTTTTTCAGATAAATGTTGTTCATAATAAAATTTTAATTTGTATATGTGATTTCAGATTTCATTAATGTATTTTTTTTATTTTTTTTCCTCCAATAATTTGTATTTTTCATGGCATAGCTTTTACAGATATAGGCTAAAAAGTCATTTATATTATTCTGTTGAAAAGGTTATTAACAATACAGGTTTCTTTAATTGTTAGCGTTCATTGTATGAATTCTTCTACTGAATTCTATTTCAATTTATTTGAAAAATATTTTTCTGCATTGTTCATTACGAACGCTAATAAAAAGATTCCAGTATGATGCTTTAATAAATCCAGCTATTATTACGAAAAGAAAAAAAAATAATCTTTGTTTCGCCAATCAACTTATTTTGTTTGCATGATATTTCGTATTAATTTTTAGCATATTCTTTCTTTTGCTGAATACCTGTAGTAACGTTTTGTGAGTTAATTAAATATTTTTTATCATTATGTCAGAACAGTTTTATTAACCCAAAATGAGAATTGTTACTCAGGTAATACATTATCTATATTAAATATCAACGATAATGTTAGAACTTCTGTGATGTCTACAAAAACATAAAGTAAGTTTTGGAATTCGCAGAAAAACAAAATGGCTCTTGTGTTCCCCCTAATAAAGAACAATATTGGTTCTGAGCTTTTTCTTTTGTTTAAGACTTGATACTACTTTAGTTATAAAAATTGGTGATTATAACTCTTTCGGTTTTTGAAAGTCCTAGTCCTAACCCCTTGCCACTCCTTCCTCCCGCGCTCAATCTCTCACTCTCTCTCTCCCTCTCTCTCTCTCTCTCTCTCTCTCTGTCTGTCACACACACACAAACACACACACACATTTGATAAATTTATTTATCAAACTTTATTGGACTCAGAATGTATAAAAACATATATTTCTACTGAAATCTTGATATAAAAATATTGTTATTATCTTTAGATAGATAGATAGAATAAAAAACCGATCCCCTGGCGGGTTAAAACGTCAGCTCTTCCAGTCTTTTTTGTTTGATCAGACGTTTAGGTACAATCACTTAGATCAGTGTCTAGAACTGTTGCGCAAACACCGTTGTCTTCACTAGCTTATTAAGGTAAGCAGCTGGGTCAACGCCCCAACTGTAGGGGTTCGGATTAACTGTCTACGGCTTTCTAGCGCAGTGCAGTCTCTAAGTATGAGGATTGCAGTAATGTTATCTTTACTGAATCTTTTATTTATTATAGAGAATATCTAAATCGAAATGTAATACAATAAAAAGGGAATCTAGAGAAATCATGCATTATTAATAGAATAATAATGATCTGAGTGAATAATCCATCTACACAAAATATACTTTTTGACTTTAACTCATTAGTTGTGAAATCTGCAAATGCGTGGTCTTTACTCATACTGGGGTAAATGGATAAATATAATTTCTTTACCTCTTAGTTTGGATACATATTTGCCCATTTCTATTCTTCATGATTTATCTTTTAAACTTTCCTCTTTCTTATTAAAACCTTCTCGCAATTCTTAAAATTTCACTGATTTTAAAACTAGCAACAACTTAAAACATAAAATCATGGAAAATAATTTAATTATAACAAAAGCCGATAAAGGAAACACGACTGCTATTATAAAACAAGATTCATATATTGAAAAAGTAAATAGCTTCCTAAGTTCAGATAACTTCCAGAATTTACCAAATGACCCTACCAAACAAATGCAAGATATTCTCAGGAAGATAGTTAAAATGTGTATCAAATTAATTTCGAGGCCTATTCTGTTTCCGTCGACAAATCCTTGCGCTACCCTTCTATACGCCTTGCCCAAAATACATAAGGAAAACATACCAATCCCACCATCGTATCATTTTCTGATTCGCCACTTCAAAAAATAGCTAAATATGTGAATGTTCTCTTCCAACAAATCACTCAATTTAAAGGTCCCTATATAATAACTTCACACCTAATCAACGAGTTTAAAACACTAGCTGTGCACAACAATGCAACCCTAGTTAGTTTTAATGTACAAAAAATATTTCCAAGCGTCCCGATCCCTCATCCTTTAGAACTATTTCTAATTTTGGGCACTACTACCTCATTATCCAAAAAGAACTTCTCACACTTTGCAAAGTATGTGTTGAGCTTAATTACTTTCATTTTAATAATCAATTTTTCAAGTCGGTTTGCCAATGGTTCCAATATTTTTCCTACAGTTCCACTTTTTGCCGACCTATTTCTAAGTTCCCTCGTAGAACATCTTTTAACTTCCAACCATCCCCTTACAAAATTAATGGAAATTTGGCGAAGACATGTTAATGACGTTTTGTAATTATCAGTGGAACAAATAGGCAGCCACTGCTTATTAACATTAATTATTGAACTTAACACTCATATCAAATTCACTATGAAAAGTGAACAGAATGTATCATTAAATTTTCTAAATTTAACTATACATAAAAAATGTATCGTCATAAAAACTCTTTGAATTTAAATATTTTTCGAAAACCCACTTTCACGGACTCTGTCATATGGTGCATGCTTCCTCCTTTCATCCCATGCCATACAAATTAAGTGCTTTCTATTCAATGATACATCTATTGTTTATGATACCTTTATCTAAAGAAAACCGCGTTAAAGAAATAGAAACCATGAAAACCATTGCAACAAAAAACGATTATTCAATACAGGTAATAAACAAGTAGTTATATAAGCACTCTATTAATAATATTTTTCGTCAAAACAGCTTAAAAAAACCGAAAAAACCTGGATTACTCTACCTAATGTTGGAAGTTTCTCCCTAAAAATTGGAAATATATTAAAGAAATTTAATTTTTAAGTAAGTTGCAAAACGAGTGGTAATTTAAAATCTTTGTTAACCCCTAAATTTGGGGTTAACCATGCGTTAACCATGAGGTTGAACCGTGCGTTCATTAAAAAAAAAAAAAAAAAAAAAAACAGGTATATTTTAAAGAGTATATGCAAAGGAAAAATTTCAATAAGAATAATAAAGAATTTTTTCATATTTTGTAAAACACCTAGTCACACACAACCATAGCTTTAACCCTAACAAGAACCTCGCCACCTTACTTTTTAACAGCAAATTCAAAGACATTTCAAACTATGAAGTTTTTGAAATAAATAAAGCCATAAATCAAAATTCATTATCGTGTCTTAATGAGCAAATTCCAGGCTGTCCAAATTTTCTCAAAATTTGTGTATATAAGATGTGTAAATAAAAATGAAAAAAAAAGGCTCTTTCATCTAAAATAGTGTTTTCTGGCTTACTTTGTAGCACATTACTCTTTGTAAGCATACTCAACTCCTTTGTTACCTTATCTTTTAACTACCCCTCCCTACTCTATCTCACATGACTAAATTCCTCAAAGAACCTTCGACTGAGGTCGGTCCTCTACTCCTTCCTTTTTGGTATGCCATTCTTTTTTCATTTTATTGTATACACTTCTAGCTATTTGTTGTTACTTTTAATGTGTAATTTGTATTACAGAAGTTTACCGACGCTAAAGACGAAATGTTTGAAACGCGTAGGATAAAAAGGCTTCTTTTTTTTGTGTGTGGAGACTTTGATTTATCAATTTACTCTAGTATGTTTATCTTTAATATTTTGGTCTGGAGTTTTCAAAGAATATACGGGTTTTGATGACCCTCAGTAAAATAAAATGAATTTTGCAAGTCTCTTTATCATTTGAATGTGAGATAGGGTGTTTAAAAACACAAGAAGTTAACATTAATTACTTCTGATACTTGAACTTTTAAGGGGTACTTTGAGAAATAATTGATTCTTTGCGACTTGGTAAAAAATTCATTGACAGAATTTTCATTATCATCACTGCTTTTATGGCTTTTTAATTGATATATAATATGTCTTGGGTGAAATCTAGGCAGAAATTAACTTTCAGAGTGAATATTTTTAAAAAACTGTTCTAGAATGTTCATAATCGAACATTATAAGCATCATGTTTTCGTCAATTTAGATATAGAACAGAAGGAAGTAAAATATAATTACTAAACCTCATTTTTAACCCAAATTAGTTAAATGAAAGACATAGAAAAAGAACGTACAGTAATAAATAATAATTTTGAAAAGCATGGTAATATACTAGTGAGATGAGTAAGCGAGAAAGTTTTAATGCCAGAAAGTCGTAGTTCTATTTTTGGGCTACTAATAAACTAAAAAGCCATCGTTATATGCTGAACTCAAAGTTGACGACCTTTTAGTTTTTGGCTATATCTAAATCAGTTAATGTTAAAAGGAACAAAATATAGAAAAAATTGGTCGCAACATTTTTGTATTGAAATATGGTAGAAAAACTTGATAACACGTAATCAGTTTTAATTAGCATGGGTAAATATTTTTACATACATGCGACTATTATTTATAACTTTTTTTTCCTGTGACATCAGCTGAGTCCTCAAAATTTTAAAAATTAGTCTTTATTTTCCTCTCAATATCAAAATGTTTAAATTATGATGCAGTAAAATCAAACCTATAGTACCTGAGACGGTGTCGATTTATGCTGAAAAAAATATGGCGAATACATTTATATATTTATTACGTTTTATCCTGATGTCCATAAACTAGGTATTTAACAATTATTTTTTTTACACACTTGTTCTTATTCTACTTCCTCTTTTATTTACTTTATTTTGAGAACGCATTCCTTGATATTATACAAAAATAACTCAATCTAAAAAGAATTTTTTAATATTTTCCCAAAGATACTTAAAGAAACGAAACTGGGTGGCCAAACTTCTTCAAACTTCAGTTGAAACTTCTCTGATCATCAATCACTACAATTATTTCAATTATACTAATAACAAGAATTTCTGCTCTATAAGACTTGAAAAAACTTGCTCCATCGATTGTGGAATACTCTGTCTGCTTCTTTTTTATAGTAGTTTGGCTTTACTACATTCTGACAGAATATAAGCCAGCGCTATTTACTGTGACTATTATGGTTTCGTTTTAATGGTTAATTATGGATCAAAATATTTAAATAGATATATTAAATTTCTTCTATTGTAACTTCATGATGTTCTGAATAGATCTATATTTATATTTTGAATGTCAGGACACGTTGAAGCTGCTCTGTTTTCTTCTTTTCTATGTACGTCAGTAGTTGGACTGCAACTAAAACTGAAAGTTATCATTGCTTCCTTATTTCTCAGGTGCATTGTCTCTTCATGTGACAAATATAGATGTGTGATAAACACAGTTATCTATACTGCGTGAACTTGAACTCCTGATACTCCGGATACTATTTAACAGACCCTTGGAGTTCTTATTGAGATGTTCGTTAGTAGGAGGGGTCAGTTTGAAGGTTTTCATAAAAGATAAATTCAACTATTTATTTTGAGCGGGGCTTAACAGCTTTGGTATGGAGATGTAAGTATTTTGAGAATTTAACTTTCGATTACTCTACAAAGTTATTTTGTAAGTAGGTAAGTAGTAATAAGTAGATAGGTAAGTAGGTAATCCTGTAAATCTTTGCTGGTGTTGTCAGTTATTGAGTTTTGTATTCTTGAGCTCTATTAAGTATTTGAAGAATTAGAATATGAATCCTAAAGTAATATTATTTCTTTTATAATTTTTATTTAATGACTTACATATTACTGTAGTATTGCTATCTTTTTTATATATATTTTAACTTCAGAAAAAAAATACAACCTGAACCATTTAATTTATTATAATATATTTTTCTTGGCTGTAGGTTACTTGTGAAAGGAACATAATCGTCTCTAATTTAATAAAATTTGTTTTTATTTTATCTATCAAAATTAGAAATTGGAACCTCAGTTGCAAGTTTATTAATTTATTTAAAAAGATTCTAGTATGCGTTTCTTGATTTTCAATTTTAAGTATACTTATTAAGATTGTTATATTTATAAGTCGCCATACCTTCTATGCTTAAACTGTAATTTATAACACAAACTACTTAAATAAATTAAAACTGATTTTTGACAATTTAAAGTTGAAACATATTTTTAAATTAAAATAAAAGTCTTGTTAATTTAAAAGAACACAAAGAACGTGAGAATAAAGGGTCTCTTCCTTTGATAGGCGTAGTCGTAAAAACGGGAAATTCACACCTATTAGGGAAATCCCGCACAAAGATAATACGGTTGAAATTGGTAGCCTTGCCGACCTATTACATGTTAATCATTCCCATTACATCACTAAATAAACTATGACCAGTTTTTACTTCATTTGTAATTTATTTGTACATGCTTTGTACGATAAATGTAAAGAATTAGAAAAACCCATTGCCCATCGTGACTATCTGGCAGCACTAGCAGAAGTATAAGTCGGGCTACTAGCTTTTTGAATGTGTCCATGTTGTTTAGTTTATTTCAATCATACAAGATTTTATTTGTTTTTGACGCAATCCCTAGTCTTTATTTATTTTTATAGTTTACAACAAATATTTTCTTTTTAAACAGGAAAGGATGTGCCAGCAAGTGTGACTGAAGTTTAAAAAATGACCCTGAAATATAGTGTTGTTCATTCTCTATGCTTCGCATGAATCACGGCTAAAGGGCTTGTGATTTAATGACTTTATATTTCACTCTCTTGAAATATATGTTCAATCAAGTGATTTTTTTTTAAACTCAATCTAACTGCCTAGTATACTGATTATAAGTTTGGACCATGTCCTTTCAAAAAAAATAGTTTAATTTATTTCTATACAACAGGACCAACTGACAATCAGATGATGCAGTTTTTTTATACAAGCATCATGCAATAAATCTAACCTAATCATAACCCAAAACACAAGGACAGAGGTTCTTTGAAGTTGTAAAAATATGAATTGATATGAAAAAATATTCAATATACCCGCTATCCTTCAGATATGTACTCCATGATGAGTCGACTAGGTCTACTAACTGCCTAAGAATCACTCTTGGTTACAAACAGATTTTAGTTGGGATTTACTAAAACATTTTACTTTATGATTATTAGTTTTATATCCTTTCATATTTTTTTTAAGTTTTGTTGATGTTTTTTACATATTCTTTGTTATTCATATTGACTATTTATTTACACAATTTGTTATAAAACTCAAAGTAATTTTTTCCCTACTCACTTGGCAGCAGGAGTTCTTATTTGTAAGTCTTTGCCTGAGCTAGGCAGGTAGTCACTTCTACATTCTGATGATTACTTTTTAAATAAACATATATAAATATATAATCTTATATTTTGGAATTGAACTAATATCGCTCAAGTTGTTACAAGTTAACTTTCTAACTGGACTAAATTTGTTAGTATATATTTACATATATAAAACTTTAAATCACAAAAACACGACAGAAAAAAGATAAAATGCACACTTACTGAATTCAATATTTCGAACTAGTGTTGGTCATCAGGAGAAGACTGAAAGGGAGTGAAGCAATGAAGAGTCAACCGATGAGGGCAGCGCTAGGGTAAAATAAAGGGCCTAGGCACCGAAGGTCGGAGAACGGAAAGAGAAAAGCCAAAGTATAATTTAAATAAAATAAAAAAAATATAAAAAATAAATAACAATTTGAAGAAACGTAAAAAACAAAATAAATTTAAAAATAAAAAAGAAATAAGTTTAAAATAAAAGAAATGAAATAAAAGACAAAAGTTATCGCTTTTTATTTAAACTAGGAGCTGGCCCGATCAGCCCAGTAACCATATGTGGACCTCCTCAGACGCTCTTGAGGTCAAACTACGATCACCAGTGGTCACTTGTACATATATAAAGCCAGAGAAGTATACTTCAACAAAAGATTATTTCATTCATTTATTAAATCACTGAGGTGATGACATTATACCTACTAAGAATGGAAGGCTCCCTAACAATTTACGCTTGCTTCACTTCTTTCTTCTTTCATGGAAGATGTTGAATATTGTGTTTCTATTACAATTTGACCAACATAATTTTTAATCATTACAAAAAATTGCATTTCTTTACTAGACTTTATTAATTTAAAATTTACTGATCTAAAAATAAAATCGAATTGAGCGGGAATTTTGAACAGAGAAATTAAAGTAATTTTCTTTTTACATGTCTCAGTTTCTTAAGTTGATTTGTCTTTACATTAGTGAGCATTTATGAATCTATTTTTTTTTTTAAAATAAAAACTAAATATGAAATTTTAAGCAAAGTTGTAGGACACCCTTAATTTGTAGAACATCGTCATATTAACATCGTACTAGTTGTTTATTTAGGGGAGTAGAGTAACTCATTTGTTGAAGTCCTCTTGGGGGTGAGTTTTATTTTCTCTTGACTTGTGTAACAGAGCTTAGCAAGGTGGATTTGCATATTACTGTTGATTGGCTTGAACTGTCTGGATGTCAGCTCCCTTTTGCCGGATGTCCAATACATTTTTCAGGTCTATTGAATTATTCATGGCTTAGTAGTGGGAGCTGGTTCACCCTTTCTCCCTCACTCTCTCTCTACTTGGAGTCCTATCATTCTCTGTGCTTTCACCAGACTACATCAAACTAAATCACCCAGGGGAATCACATCCCTTTCTACTCCCTTTTCAATGTGCAAACGATTTCGAAATTACTTTTTAAAATAAATTATATTTTTCTAAACGCATTGAATCTTTAATGAGCTCTAGGCTGCAACTGTTTGAACTGCTTCCTTTGCTGTATTTTTAATGCAATATCTGATTAATCTTAATAATAATGAAATGAAGTGTGGACTAAAAAAAGGTGTATTTTGCATCAGTGTTGACTTGTTCAAACAAATATTACCATTAAAAATGCAATATATCCGTTCGTCTTCTTTCCCTTACGGGGATGAGTTTTTTGTTCTTTATGTTCAGGTTTGTACTGAAGAGAGATAACACATCTAGCAGAAGCTAGTCTGAGCAAACAGTTTGAAAACGATGCATATAAAAAAAAAGTTTAAATAATATTAATGATATTATTATATAAAGCTGAATATTTTACCCAATTGTTGTAATTATATGCTTACTATATTAGGGTAGGTCTTTGTATCTTTTGTTTTGATGTTCAGCTTCTGCTATCGGGGTTTTGGTATGTCCGTATTGATAATAATTTATCCTTGTGTTTTATGGTTTCGGTTACCTCACCAAGAAAGCATCAATTTGAAAAATAAAGGTTTCATTTTTATTAGCCTTTTATGGTATGAAAAAATTTGAAAAATTAGTGTACATGTGATAAAAAAGTTCATAGGAACTTTCTTCGATCACTGTAACGGAACATATGTATGTATGCTACTAATAAACAAAATTCGGATATTCGTTACCTCTTAAAAAGCTCTATAAGGATAAATTTTGAGTTAGTGTCCATTTTTAATTCTATAGAACTTATAAGTAATAAAATATATAAAAAAATATATACAAATATTTATATTGTAATATTTAAAAAAAAATGACTCTAGGAAAACCAGGATACTTCTAGTCGATTACACATTTTATTCTGAAAATATGTTTTTAGTAACATTTTTCTTGTGACATCACATAACTTCTTTAAATCCTAAATACTGCAGAAGTGTCTGGAGTTCGCTGTTGTTTACAAGTGGAATTCATCTATCAGTCAAGTAGGTTTCCTGGCAACCAGTGCAAATAATTTTTACTTGACAATCTCATTCATTTGTGTTTCAATCCGTTTCTAAAATTAAAAACTGTAGCTTAATTAATAGCTATTTTTAACACAGATATTTTTATAATCGGTTAAAAAATAGTTGCATAATTAATTATTATTATTTTATTTTAAAATAACAATAGTTGATTTAACAAAAAAACATTGTTTCTTTTGATACCATTTAAACAGTGTTAAAAATTAAGGAAGTAAAGATTTGTCGGCGGCTTTCTTTAAAGCAGAGTTTCATAGTTTGGCTGCATGGTTTGAAACAGTTTTGTGAAGGACGATCTGTTAAAAATTAGCTTTTAAATGCGGACTTGAAGATGTCAAAGATGTGAACTATTTGTTAATTCCCACACATGTTAGTTTTAGTGAAACAAATTATCTGAGAGATTCTAAATCAAGAATCCTAAATATGGATCTACAAAGTTGATGAGTGTTAGGGTCTTTTATCAGTATTTGACATCTTATCAGGGCAGTCGGATGACCTCTCCAATGGATGGAGAACGGAATCAATAATTTTCTCCCACAGAAAATAATCTGGGTTTAACGAAGCTTCCAGTCTTCACAACTAAATGGTTGATTATATCTCGCGTCGTTATTCAATAGAGAGCAGTGATTTACTGTATCAATACTTTGATCTTTAATTTCATGTAAACTCTTTATGAAATATAGGACATTAAAGTATTGTATATGGATAAGAAATTTGAATCAAGTTTTGAACGAAAATTCATGTTTTGAGTCCAGTAGAATGGGTTTTTGCAAAATAGTCAGAGTGCCAATATAAAAGTCAATGCAATATTGTAATAATACGAATAATACTGATGGCTTGAATAATTGCAATCGAAGAATATCATAAAACAAAGCTATTAAAGTTTTAATTGTGGAATTTATATAAACATTTATTGTTTTACAAAACGTGTGTGAGTAGGATATCTCAAAAACTAAAACAAGATAATACACCAAACATATATTTCTTCCACTTTATTATTAGAATTGTAATTTATTTGAAAACAAAAAAAAATGTTCCCATGTCATTGAGTCCCTGGTGATATTTTTTACTGAAAGTACGGTACGGTACTGAAAGAGTACGGTTTGTGAAAAAATCGTCCTGCAGGTGCATGAGTTTAAAAAACTTTTAGATAAATATTTTTTTATTAAGAATTAAATAAATTAACTTTAAAAGGATTTCAATTAAGTTGATATTAATATTAAACAAAAAATGGTGCAGTAGAAATATGATCTATATTTTTAAATATAACAAATACAAAGAGTTCTACTTTGGTAGATTATAATATCTAGCAGGTAGTAAAACCGACGTCTTTCTACCAGTGCTTCTGGTGAGAAAGGATAGAAGCTTTCGGACTTTTACTGTGTTTCAGCTATTATTGAACTCATTAGTATTGATTAATTCATTTATTTATAGTTGAATGATTTAATATCTTGATTATTTACTTCATTTTAGAGAGATTTACAATTTTAAAGTGGTAAATTTTTATTAGTATTCCTAAGTAATAGTATTAATGTTCATTTTTTGAATTAGTAATTTCTGTCCAAAATTATTGGCGAACATTTATTATTTTTGTCATGAGATTAAATTTTATTTATAAAAGTTTCTATTTTCAGATTTCTTTTAAGTAGTTCTGAAACCCCTTTGAATACAAATATTTTTCTTTGCTTGATATATATCATTTTTGCGTCAGGTTTTGTGTCTATGGTAAAATCACTCGTTCGAAATATGAACAACTGAAGTAGAAACGCGATTACTCTGGCTAGTGCTTAAAGAAACCCGTTTTCATTAGTTCTACGTAGAATTTCGAGAGTAATGTATGAGAGGAAAAACATTTGTTTCCTCTGTACAAAGAGCAATGATTGACGAGGTGGGCCGATGGGAGTCCCTTCGGGAGGCTAATGGGATTGAAATAGGTAGAATACGGCTCAGTTTGACTCAGATAAAGATGAATGCAGGCAGTGGTGTGGCGTCCCATTGGAGTTACTTGACCTGGAAGTGTTCACTCAAGCATCTCCCATACTGACAGCCCGACGAGTAATAAAAGAAGCCATAGACCAGCCAGCCATGTTTATCATTCACATTGATGGACGTGGTTTTTCATAGTCACTCCGCTGAAAACACCTTCAATAAAGAGACTGCCAGTAATCATGTCACACTGGGCCTGTGCCAGCATCACGTTAGCCAGATAAATCGACTGGCTGAAGAAATACTGTCCTGTCCTTTATTGTGAGTTCACTAACACATTTTTCCTTCGTGATAGGGCTTATATATTATTATTATTATTCTAATATTCAAGCAAATGATTATATAATTACACTAACAAACGTACCCGTCTTTGACGGAATCAAAAATTCTATTATACTTGGTATTCCAAAATACCATAGAATACATACCGATTATAGTATTATACTAATACTATAATTAGAAATTATAGAATAGCAAAAAAATATTATTATTACTACAGTGTTAAGCAAATGCCTCTGTATACACCAGATTAGCTGTCTGTACCTCAGGTTCATGGAAGAACAAACAGTTGGAACCTCTGAATATTGAGCAAGTAAACTACAGTTGACCATGTGAGAAAAACTTGGTCTCGCTAACTTGAATTCATGCGTTAGATAAAGTCTCCCTTTGCGACTTAGTTAACGTCATTGCGAAATAGACTCTAACGGGACTTTGCAATCATTTCAACGGAAACAGACAGTGGCTCGGAATCAATGGTATGCTTGGTATACACACAGACTCCCCAATACCACATCCAGTCATTATATCCACCTCTATGGCATATCTGTGTAGAGAACGAACTCAGAGTCGTGTCCCGTTGCACAGTTTTGGGGCACTCATGTTTCGTAACATGAAATTTGTTACTGCTACTAAATTGCAGCATGATTGGTACTCCTACTTTAAGTTTTTACTCATGAGCAGGCAGTCCAGCAGAAATAAATTCACAGTCAAGAAATTCAATTAGATAATGAACTGCTTCTTCATCACTAATCCAATCTCTTTACTGACTTGTAAGTTCTTTCCTCGGTATGCTATAGCGTAAGAACTTGTTTGTTGATTTTTCCTGCCTGTTCATATTAAGAGTTGAGAATTGCTCGTTTACAAAACTATTTATTCGTAATAGATAGTACATTCTCAACTCTGGGAAACACTTTTTCAAAGATGTCAAATACGCAATATATTCATATGCTCCAATGAAATTAAAATCAACTAACAATACCTACTTGCTTCACCTGTGTATTTTCAAAACAAACTTGTCTGTGAAGTTAGGAAATACGCTTAAAGCCCTATAACTTCGTTTCTGTACTGAATTATGAATCTATTTAGAGCCCGTTTTTTCAGTTAGGCATACAGAAATCCAGTGTCAAAGTTTCAGCTCACCATGTCTTATGGTGGCTGAGTTTACTTGTGACAAACGTTTTTGCTTTAAACGTCCATAACTTCACTTCTACGTTGAATTTCCAATCAATTCAGAGCCTATATTTTAAGTTGGACCTACACAAATCTACTGTAAAAGTTTCAGCTTTATATGTCTTATGGTAGCTGAGTTTACTTGTGACAAAGTTTTGCGGACAAACAGACAAACCGACAGAATTTTTTCTAAGGGTAGATTTGGTTTCTCCAATGTATGAAACGTAAAGAAAACTTGAAATGAGTCGGTTCTAAGCAATGTACAGACAAAATCATTATTTTATTTATATAGACTATTAATTTAAAGCACTTTCCTGTGTTGAATGCATAATCTAACATTAAGCTTTCCTCAGTAACTGATAGAGTTTCTATGCCGTACAATCACAACTAATTTCCCAAACATTCGAGTACTCTATAGCTGAAATGATTTTTGATCATCTCATTATAAAATTTAATAATTTATTATTAATATCTTTTGCTAATATTTTATTAAAATAATATTTTGAGTACAGAGTCACATGTTTATTCTGAATGCATACATGTGTTCATTTAAAAATAAAAACATAGAAATTTCTTTGATTTATATAGATAATAATTATTTTACATAAAATCAATCGTTTTAAGACTTTAATGCGTATGCAGTTTGGTTACTTTTGCTTTCAATCACAATATTGATGATTCTTTACTTTACGTTCCGGTCTAGGGGAAAAAATGTGACTCATATATTCATTGACACCCAATGGTATCATTAGTAATAGGAATGATACAATGATAGTTTATTCCACATTGGTTTCATTGTGATGTAATAATGATTATTAGTCAAGAGGTCTTAATTATTAAGTACTGGCCATTAAAACATCTAGAATGGATGTCCCAGATTGTGTCAACAGGAATTTTCGCATCAAACATTAATTTAGTGGTCAGGCTAACCTACAATGCCTTACAGTTTAGGACCACCCTAGTGTTCTTCTGAACTCGGTTGTCCATTTCCGAATAGGGCAATGCCCGTTACCCCGGGGCCAGGGCTTGCTATTAGTAGTTAATCGAACCACATCAGGACGTCATTGTGAGGTGTGTTGTTAGTATCTTAAGAGAAACAACTCATTTCAAACATCAAAATACCAGTGTTTAACTGAGATACGAACCTTACATTATCTCTACAGCAAGCATAATCTTAGTAGGTCTGGATTGCCTCTTGATGGCCAAAATGTAAAACTGGGGAAAAAGGAGTTTTTTAGCATTAAGATAGGATAATTTACTTCCATAAATTTGTATAATACTATAAAATTGGTAGTGCACTATTTTAAAACTAATATTATATGTTTTGTTTAACAATTTATTGAAATAATTAGTTTAGTAAAGTAGTCCATAAATGATTTAAGACAACTCAAAACTTAAATAAATTTTTGGATGAGATTTTAATAAAAAAAGATGGAAAGGACTCGGTTAAAAAGTAAACACCCCTTGGATGTTCTTTTGAGCATCTCCTTAGTGACTAACTAATTAAAACTGTCTCCTAACTTTTTTCTATAGAACGAGTTCATTAATTTTTATAAAAAGAATTTCAACATTCCCTGAGGCTTTTCAATACCTTTCAACAACTCATGTTGGCGTAAAATAAAAAAAAATTAAAATATAAAACTGGTATTGTTATAATAGCTATTTTGATTATCAGTTAATCAGGAAGTTTATTAGCAAATCTGATTTTGAATAAAATGGATTATTAAATAAAAAAAGAACCACTCATTTTCTAATTCAGTAAAAAATTAACTTTTTCATAATAATGCTTTAGTTAAATAATAAAAGTTCTTCCAATTATTTTAGCAATTTTAGATAAATAAAACGTCATCTAAATAAAAGTTTTTTTTTTTGTAAACATTGGGTAAAAAGTCTCTCATTTACTCTTTTTCTCTCTTTCAGACACTAGAATTATTCACTCTTGTAGTTAATAAATATGCCAGTTGAATGCTTAAAACAGTTCAGTTTCATTTAACGCCTGTCCGAAGTTTCCCTCTCACATTGGACACCCTGCCGACAAGTATAAATATTATAGCTCTATTCTTGTGTCATTATTGTCAATATGGCCTGAGGCAGCACTCCATGATGTGACTTGATCAGCTGAACTCTCTTCATCAGAGAAGAGAGTATCTGACTGACTCTATAAGCCTGGTGTTTCTTTTTGGCTGTAAATAGTCGTATCCCGTAGATATTCTAAATGTGACCTCAGTGACTCACCTTGGCAGGGAATTTGAGATAACTCCTGACTTGATTATTGTATGTTTAAACTTCACCCAACCCCAGTGATAAATATCTTAAGAACGTCTTTTTTTTTTATTCTCCAAGCTAGTAAAATATTGTGCTGCCTATTCCTGCTCCTGGAGATATATGATCAATCAGTAACTCATCCTTGTTTTGATTAATAATGATTCATTTCAAATGTTTTTGCTACGATTACTACATATAAATTTAATTCTCTATTCTATAAATAATTTTCTAGTTATAGAATTAAATAAAACATCTTCTTTTGGTCAGTATATCGTTGAAGGGGATATTATTTCCTTAAAGACTGCGCTTTTAGTTGTCATATCGTACTTGAAAAGTTATTCAATTTCCATTTGCATGGGTGTATAATAAGAAGTTTGAATTTTTTTACTCTATGTTGGTAAATTCCAAAACTTGTAGAGTAAATTATTTATTATTTACAGTTTATTTTATAAAAATATATTTTTTTTATCAGTTTTAAAATAAATTTAATAATTAATAATTTATTGCGATGAACTAATTAAAGAGGCGTACTTAGAAGGGTTGCAAAGTGCGGTATGGTTAAGAAAGTTAGGACATTAAAGGAGGGATGAGGTCGTTCTAATGAAGGTAACACAAATCTACAGAGGTCTAAATCACCGGACTTGGGTAAAGAGGCTGCCACAGACTGCCCTGTCAACAAAACTCAATCTAGTCCTTGTACAGTTCTCCCTATTAATCATTAGAGTATAATCAACTTCTATAAAATAGATCAGAATAATGTAATACATTGGTGTAGTAAAGCAATGACAATACCAATGAAATTATTGACTGCCATTAAGTTGATTTGATGATCCTTATTACACACTGTAGGTATAGTCTGCAAACAGTTCTAGGTAGTGCGATATCCTGTTCATTTACACATACTTACGCGAGCTATGATGGTTGTTGTTGTTCTTGTTTGATTATATTCCTTGTTGTTACGACGGTTCTTACAGATCAAACAACAATATGAAAAGGGAAAAAAAGAATAAGATCTTTCAACCGTAACAAGCGGTCAAGATACTGACGCATCTGGTGAGCGGTTGAGGAGAGTGGAAGGGAAGAGTGGTATTAAAAGGGTGTAAAGTACAGGAAAAGACAAATGTCAAGAGAGGGATGTTTGGAGTACAAAGGAGTACAGTAACAAAGAGCAAAAAAACCATCCGCTAGTTCCAACCCTCTTAAAAGAGGCTATTGCCATCATCGCGAAAGTATCAAGCTTGAAGAGCCCGTTACTAATGTTTATAATATTTGATCTATTAAATTTAATTAGAGGGGACGACGAAGTCATCAAAATATAGCAGTGAGCTTCTGTTTCATTCCTGTATGTTCTTTTTGTGAATATAGTTTATATACTCGTATATATGAGTGCCGGTTTGCTTCTCTACGCTAGTACTTCTTCCGGATAACGATGGATGACGAAATATCTAAATGAGTTCTATATATCTCAATGATCAATCCACAATTTAAAATGAAAAAAAAACTAAGATCTTTCAACCATAACAAGCGGACAAGCGGTCTTTGTCAGAGTCAAAAACCCAACGAAGACCGCTTGTTACGGTTGAAAGATCTAAGTCTTATTACGGTTTCATTTGAATCACATACATTTGTATTTCTTTTCATTATCATTAAATTTGGTAAAGTTTAGGTTATGTTTTTTTAGAATGCTCTACTCCCACTTTCAGAGAAAATACAAAATAATATTTATTAATAATTTGTCTTTTGGGAGCAACAAAAAATAATAAAAATGCAATAGTACTCTGGTAGCGAAATAAGAATAACAATGCATTTCATCTAGAATCTAAATTATAAGATCATATTAAATTGTTGATATTGGAGCCTGTCTAACAAATGAGAGCTTCATAACAACTAAACCGGAGCAAATAGTTTAGAAAAACTGTCTCGCAATTATTAACTTTTATATCTCATAGTAATTTAAGTAGATTACATTCATAATGTCTGAGTTAATTTCAGTTTGGTTCCATAACAAAGAACTAGCAACTAAGCTTAATCCAAAATTTAGTCTTTTCTTTAGACTTTCTCTTCCACCAATAAGACAATAAAATAAAAATCTATTCGTTGATATAACCATAAATTTTTCAATAATACAAAAATGGCTGAATTCATTGCTTTGAAAAAGATCTTTTGAGCGGATTGCAAAAATCTGTCCTTTGTCCTAGATGGGTAGGGCTGCACTGGGCGGAGCAGGTCTTAATCCACCTGACCCTAAACCATCCACCCAAACAAACATCTTTTCAATGTAACTCTTCATTATTCTTCTTTCTATACATATCCCACCTTATCTTTCTTATACATTCACCTACTATTATCTTTATTATGTTCTATCTCTTTACAGTTGTTTGGTCTTCTTGCATTACATTATTATAATATATACTTCTAAAAGTATATATTATACACCTTTGTTGTCTTGTTGTCTATCTCGATAACATTAATGTAAAGTATTCTATTTATTCTTTTGATCAAGGCTTGGTACAGTTTCAATGAATATCAACATCTCATTTTCGTTTACATTTGAAAAAATCTTAAGAGCTCTATGAAATATTGAATTCATTAATATAACATAAATACAACCTGAATATTACTTTATATCGTTCATTTATCTTCCATGGAATATAGAACAATGATAAAATACACTGTGCAAAATTTCCCTATTGAGTTTGGAAATAAATACACGAATCCAGCCGTATTAGTATCATACTACTCTGTGTGAGTGTATGAGTGTGTGTGTGTGTGTGTGTGTGTGTGTATGTGTGTGTGTGTGTGTGTGTGTGTATGTGTGTGTGAGACAGAGAGAGAGAGAGAGAGGAGAAAAAGACAGAGTATTTGGTTTTATATGATCAGAATATCATGAAAACTAAAAGGGTAATTTAACAAATTTCATATTTAAGCTATCTGAGGTCTAAAATAGAATAACAAGGAAAACATGTTTTTTTTTCAGAATGCCAAAAAATTTCACAATAAGAATATGATTAAAACTAAAATATTTAGTAATTTTAGTTAAGATTTAATAACTATAAAGTGTAATTTACATAGAAATTATCTCTCAGTGTAAAAAGTTTAAAAACCCTGCTCTCAGGAGTTAAAAAAAGGCAATATTACATAAAAAATTAATATAACGTTTGATCCAAATAGATTAAACTGATAAAATGAAATGAATGTGTTGAGTTGCTTAGAAAATATAAAGCTGTGCAAGTAACCTATAGTGCAGTTCTCCGTCAGGACTCATAAGAAATAGCGAAATCTTTGTTCCGAATAAACAACGTCCATGAGCGTTCCTAAATAATCAGTTAATTAATTAAATAGTTTTCATGCTGTAATTAATAATTTTTTATATTAGTTGTATAATTCTCAATTAATATTTTCTGGTCAATATTCTAGGCAAGTTTATTCTTTCTTTTAAATAATTTAATTTCTGAAAAAGTGAATTTCTAATATGATAGCGTTGAGGGATGTCTTCGTTTGTCATCGAATTCTTTTTATTTGTTTACCTTTTTTGACTAATGACCGTATATATTTCGAAAACACATATACCAGCCTATTTGGAAATATGTGTATCATTTATGTGATATGCTTGTGTGCTACAAAAAGAATACATATATACATTGTACTATGCAAAATTTTGTATATTCCAGAAGCTTTTACCATCTTTGGCTATACAGTGATATTTACAGTGATATTTGATCCCTTGGACTTACGAGTATTATTAGTACACTCTGTAACTTAATTTATTTTTCTTTCAATTTTATTTTTTTCATTATGGTAGAAACCCATATATCAGTTCACTTTGAACCAATAAAACAAATACCAATATTTCGACATTGTTTACAATGTATTTTTTCCTTATCAAGACATGAGTTCCTACATTATCAGAAATGAAGGAAAATATCTTACTAGCGGCCTAAAAAGAGGTACAACTTTTAATGAAGTAATATTTCACCATTTAAACAAATCTGAATATGAAAGGCCTGGTTAGTAAAGCATTAATGATACTACATAACTATAATTATAATAACTATAAAAATAATTTATTTGATCTAAGAAAACTATTATAAAACTAATTATATATAATTATAATACTAGCCTCAGTTTAATATCTTTCGTTTTATGACCATATAACACTCTGGTCTCTCAGTAGCATCTATTATCAGAAATAATGGCATTGATATAATTACTTTTTGTTGTAATTGATACTACATATTGCCAATTATAAGATAATTGTGATTGGCAGGTTGTTTTGATGGCAGATTTTTGTGCAATAACTACTATTCAAGGACGGAATGAATGAGATGTCATTTGCATTAATAAGAATTAATAAGTTAATAATAAATTAATAAGAATAAGAATTAATAAGTTTAATATGTAGTACCAATTGAAAGTTAGTATTGATATCCACGCAGTAAAGTTTGTTTACTCTTAAATGTAATTAATTTTAGAAAAGTGAACTACTTTTGCCATTGTAGTTGCCTTTTTACTGTTAATATAAACATTCAGATATGTTATATACAAACAAATAAGAAATGTAAAGAAAAATAAATTAAATATTCTAATAACAAAATAGTATAATAATGATTTCATTTTGAAATAATACCAACTAAACAATTCAAAACAAAAAAAGAAATGAAATAATTAAACTTTAAAATATCATTACAAATTGACACTAGAAGTGTAACACGCTTTAAGCAGGCAAAGTATGTTTAAATGTGCCTTTCCTGTAGCTGTTAATGTAAATAAGTTGTTTATTATTTATTTTTCCTTTTATTTCTTTATCTATACTTGCCTCCGTAAGTTGGCTACACTGTTTGAATACACTTCTTCAAGACCACCAACCAGTCGTTTTATGCCTGCAGAGCGACTAGTTTCTATTTTCCTGATGACGAGGCCATCGAAATATAGTAGTGAGTTTCTGTTTCATTTCTGTGTGTTCTTTTTATCAATTTAGTATATATGCATATATACGAGTATGGCTCATTGGTTGTGTTATGATCAATCTTAGTACTATCTACTAAATACTCAGTAATGAAGCATATCAATTTAATTGAGTGAAGTACTGTTCTTATCCACTAGTTACAATGAATTACACTTTACTCGAATACTTTCAAAAGAAATGCCTTATGTTAGTACTCAATAACATTAGTACGTCAGTTTATGTACTTTATGAAGAAAATATTAAAGTAGTTTATTGATTGATAAAGTGGAATATCGATAATTGTGTTTAAATAATAAATAGTTAGCGCTGATAAAGCAATTTGGTAAGACGAGGAGTAGTTAGAGTGAGCATATATTGACAGAAAGTCAAAACTGATTATGTTTGGCGTCGAAACAGCCGACATTGAGTCACACTAACGACCTTGCATTGTTACATAAACAAATCTTTTGCCATCTACCAATTGCAACAAACAATTGAATATAATGGCAATGAAATATCAATTTAAGATATATATAGAGAAATGGAAGAGATATTTTAACGAGGGCTTTTGTTTTGTGATGGAAAAAGAAATATCTAAAGCAAAACTGTTCTTTACGTTCGAGATTGTTATACCAACTGTAGAAAAAAGACGTGCACGTACAGGAATTTATTGTTAATGCATCAGTAATTTTTTCTTTACTCTGTGTGCAAAAGCACAAGTAATGTTACCTGTCAACTTTTTGATTGTTTGTATCGAAATATTGTTAAGTCAGAAACAAAATAGGTGAACATAAATAATTTTTCTCATTCAATATTTTCACTGTAGGAATAAAACTGGATTCTTAATTGACCAAGGTTTTTGGGACTAACTCTGTTGAATGGAACTCTTCCAATATTTAAAATATGAAATATTGGTAGGTCAATGGTACCTAATACAAATTTTAAGTTCTTGAATCACGTGAATAGTAAATTAAATTTAGTAACTGTTTTACATAGTAAACGAATTAGTACTTTTCCCAATGTTACAGCGAGAAATGACCCCAATACAGTGATGTCAATAATCATGCCAAGAACTATATATCTGCTATTATGTTTTGTTATGCAATCAACTACATACTACATACATTCACCATATATGAAAACCATTCACCATACATCAAAACAACATATACATATGTGGTTGATGATCTCAAGAGGTGCAGTTTTTATGCAGAATTTGATTATAATCTTGTTATAAGTGGATTTGCAATAAACCTTTAAGTCAAAATGTTTGCACTTTATTACAAAAAATACGTTACTAGTTGTTTTAAGAAACTGATAACTTTTTTAATTATTTTTCTGTTAGTTCAATAATAAAACTAAACTCCAACATTCTGAAATGAGCAGTTGAAGAGATAGAAATATTTTCTAAATACAAAATTTGCCATAAAGTGACTTTTGCATGGCTCAATATTTCTAAAAATCATGAAAACTTTATAGACTGCAGTTTTTGTTCAGTGAAAATTTGATAGATCAAACAGTGTGGCAACAAAATTTTGGATACTCCCACATACACACACATAAACACACTTACACACACACATATAGACATTCACAAACGCAGACATAACTGGGTCGTATAAGAAACGCGGAGGTAATACAAAATACTTTACGACCTTTCATTGTTTTATTATTTTTACTGTGATTTTATATTTACGTATATATCGCAAATTCAATATATATCAACCATTTGATAGAATAGGGTTCATTATATTTCCATTCAGGAATTTGAGTTGTTTTCATAATTGTTTCAGCTACTAGATTCTTCATTCTGATACACACACACACACACACTCTTTTCATATTGATATGGTATTGAAAAGTAGGATTCAGTTTTTAGAGTGATAAGTTCTATTTTTTATGCAACCCTGAGGATGACTGCAATATAAAAGAATAGTTGGCGTTATTTGTTCAGGTTTATTTGTAATGGACCAAACATAACGGAAAAGAAATGAAGTATAATTAAGAATATATATGGCCCAGATGAAATACCTTGAGATAATATTAAATTTAAACTGAAAATTATATTTATGTAATATAGTTCAAGTTTAAACTTTACAATATCATTAAGGCTCATAATTGTATTTTTTTACTTTTATATATCTTTTATTTATTTTAGTTTTAGTTAATTTAAATCTTTGGTTTTGCTTAAAAGCAGTATTTTTGATTGATTGGGTACAGAAATGATTTTTGTGATTGTGTGCGATCTTTATAAAAAAAAAATGGAAAATTCTTTATAGGGTCTTCCTCAGATAGTTGTAGATTTCATATATGATACATGGATATTATTTTTTTTTCACTGACTGCATGACTGAATCAGTCCGGTATACCGAGCAGGTGAATCAACAGTAGGTCATAGGGTATAAGAGGAAGACTCTAAAGCTATCTGGCGATTCACTAATAATCTTTGTGATAATCCTTTCGGACTAGAATTGCACTGCTGCCTATCCAAAGTGTTTTGAATGCCGTGATATAGAGCTGTAGTGGCAGGTTAATTCTTTATCTTGTTTCAGTATATATCAACGAATGCTTTATTCACAAATTTAATTTTTTATTCATTGTGTTATATTTACATAAATAACACATTTAAGAGATATACATTTACTTTAATTACTTGTTTATTTATGCATAAAAAAGAACGGGTAAAGTAAAAGCGTCCATTAATCTGATAAATGATGTTTTTTTGTGAGAAAATATTGACATAAAAGCTGGATGGAAAGCTAAAAGATAATGCTTGGCGTAGAGAAGTTTAAAATCTTCTTAAGCATCCTAACGGAGTCAGTAATTAATAAAGGTTTCCTGCAGATCAAAGTCATTCATCAGGTAGTCATAATCCATTTAGGTCGCAGGGTGAAAAGAGTTATCAAACTGGCCTTTAGAACAGAGGGACGAATCAATACAGTGTATCTGTCCACACACACGGATGAATAAATTTATAATTTTAACTCTGTTGTTTTCAACGCTTACAGTAGTAGACTTCTGCATTCAGTACTATTCTAGAGGATCAAAGGCTGGTTTATTTATTTGCAACTATGTAATAAATTTTAATTACATGTGTTTGTTTTATATGAAACTCCTACATTTTATAATTTTGTACATTTTATTGGAGTAGAAAATTTTAACGTGTACTTGACAAAAACAGACACAGGACCGATGACGTTTCGTCCTTTTTGAAAAGCAGCATGTACCACTTTTTCCTCACCTCTCATACAAAATTTAACGTCAACATGAATATTCTAACTTGTGTTCTCTAGTATTCATAAAAACGACTCTGTGACTGGAACAACCCTGGCCCATCATTCATAATGTTATACAAAATTTTGTACAAGCTACTTTACAAAGATAAATTAATCACACACACACACGTACGCACACACACACGCACACACACACACACACACACACAAAACACTCTATTTTAATTCAAATCAATACAAATAAAACATATAACTTGATTGGCTAATACATGCAATAATATATGAACGATTAAAACAATATTTAAAAATAAAAATCCTAACTATGTATTGTTCTGATAAAAATTTCAGATAATACAGTAAAACATGAGTTTAAATTACACGAATTAATTTATTTTTTAGTATTTACTCATAGTGAGGTGAAAAAAAGTGAGCAGGAAGTCACCACCCAAATTCACTTTATAACTGAATTGTGCATTTCAAAGACGTATGGTAGTGTTCATCCTCAGGTTATATCTTAACTTCTTATTTAGTTGATTTAAAAAGAAAATGAACAAATCTATCTGTGACGAAATTTTCTTTCTGATATCATGTGCAAGCTCTTGTAAAAGCCAATTGCAACTATTTGCATTTAGTTATAACTGAGATATACACAGGAACTAAATGACAGACCATGGTCAATAGTTTCATTTCATATCATATGTTATTAACAAATTTGAAGAGTTTTTAATAGTTTGAGAAATTATGTCCAATGAAGAATTACAATTTCATATTTTTTTTAAAGTGAATATAAACAAGCAATGTATTTGCGAATAGAATAATGTTTGCGAATACATTTTATTAAATACAATTTTTTCCGTTGATGTTGTCACTAATTGAAACTATTTGGTAATTGGAACTTCTAATGTTGTCCGTACTCAGACAAATTAAATCTACTTCACTGCACAGTGAAATAAATACATGATTTGGGATTATAAAGTTTTCAGTTGAGTAGCAGTAGACGCTACTTTTTAAAAAAAACACATAATTTATTGTTAGTTCAAAGTTTAGGAATCTAGTTGTTAAACATAAAATTTGTTTCAATGATAAGATGTTATGGTTGATTGTTATTTTTTTTCATTGATAGCGTAGGTCACAATATTATTGAATTATTTGAACCATGTAGAAATGAACTTTTACCAATAACATGTTGCAATAACTCTGGCATTGTAATATTTGTAAATATAAATATTTTACTAACGTTGGGCATATTAACGTATTGCCAATTGTGTTTATTTGAGTAAAACGACCATGATTTCATGGAATATTAACATTTATATTGAAGGAGAGATTTTTGAAAGAAGTAAGTCCGAGGTTTGACTGCAAATCGAAAATTAGTTGAGTAGATATCAAGACAGTGGTACACGAAGTTTGCGCGACGGATTTCTATTTACAGGAATGATATTGTTTCAACTTTTGTAAAAGAATCGACACGCTTAATCAACTTTTAGTGATTTGTTTTTTTTTTTTTTAAAAGTTAGAAAAAGAATAATGGAAGAAGAAGAAGAATGATGAAAGTGGATACTTGCAAAAGTTTGCAAAAGTAGGTCAGGTGGAGGGCAGCTTTTAACCAACATTTATTTAAAGGCGAAAATCACACCCTTCTTGTTTTTCTCCAAAGAAACTCTTTAAATACCTTGTCCGAGAGCTTGAAAGCATTTGTCCATAACTGAAACAAAGTTGAACTTTGCAGAGAAATATGCGCCTTGGCGACTGTCTTCATTACCTTTTGCAGTGCCCATTACTTTCCCGTGGAAGGTAGATTAACTCGTCATTTTTAATTATTTCTTAGGTTATAGCTATTTCAATATAACAATTCAACCTCTACAGTTTCAAACTTTTATTATAAACAATTCTTTTTAATTTATCTGATAATGATATTGATTAGGCAGGAATATTAATGTATATAACTCAAGTGTCATTTATTCAAATATATGTTATTACAAAACACTGTCTAATATAATAATTAAATCATTTATACTACAAAACTGTACAGATAGAAAACTATATAGCTGTTATAATCTTAACAAGTTTTTTAAGTTACTACAGATAGAAGTACATATAATTATTTAAAAATATGTTGTTTTATTGACAAATTGACAACAAGAAATAAACTGCCATTTCTTATTTAAAACTATCTGATCTACCCGGCTTTATCCGGGAAACAATTTAATTCCAACTCTAATAATAAATTACATATAACGAAAACAATTTAAATTTTTTTATAAATCCGTTACAATTAACGTTTTTGAGATAAACGAAATTAATACAGAATTCAAATTATAGATTACACAAAAAAGATATAATCTAACACTGATTATAAATTGCACACATTTTCTAATACAATTGGTAGTTGATAGATTAGATTAAACAAATAATAAAAAGAATATTTTTTGCCGAACAATACATCAAGAAATGTGAAAGAAGTCTAAGCTCATTAAATTCGATACGTCTTATCTGTTAAATGTAATTATACGGATTTTAAACCCACAAATTAGGAGCCAGTTAGTTGAAGAGACTAAGCCATATCACATTACATTCCATTCAATAATTTCAAATGAAGACTTCACACAGTTGTAAATGTTTAATTAAATTTATATCAGTAAACAAAATTGTCTCTTAAAAGTTTGAATAACAATATTTTGATGAAATATTATTTGTTTATTAAGAAGCATTGTATTGAAAAGTGTCAATTGAGTTCTAAATGTTAAATTCTAAATAATTTTTCATTATGTAATGTTAAGAGTTATTATTTTAAGAACTGTATTTATACACACAAATACATTCTTACAGAGACTAAGTTTTATATATGTACAGTTTGATTTGAATATTTCTTCATCAATTTTTTATGCAGTATATATTCCCTTATAAGTTTTACTGATTTAGACATTCATAAACGTCTTCTAGTTAGGTATCATCGATATATATAATAACTTATCATTTTGGCTATATGGAGTAGAGCCGGATACTAATTACTAATAATTAAATATTTTAAACAAACGAATTATCAATCAAGAATAAATAAAGAAGTCTTAAATCCATAAAACCTAAAGAAAATACCAATAATATATGCGTACTTTAATCTTTCTTCAAACAAAAATATTTTTTTTCATGTTACAAGGCAGAGTTTTGTTAATTTATGTTTGTATTGTCGTTTCTATTTCGGCATATTTCATTTTGATATTGCATATGTTATCTAACATTTTAAATGCAAATATCGTTTTACTTTATAGTTTGTGGTTATTATTAAAGTGAATATAATGAGTCAAATAATTGGAATGATTAATACATATTTCTATGTAATACTATGTAAGACTGAATTGGAGTTAGTATGAGGCTCTGAAGAGTTTTTTTTCCAATAATGCTCTAATGCAGTGTTACTCTAACATTTTTACTTTACTATAAGTAAAGTATAGTGATCGTGAAAAAATTCGATCTCGAGATTTTGACGGAATTACATGTTTTGAGGTACCAGAAGTCGTTTTATGACGTTTTTACGATGATGTCTGTGTGTGTGTGTGGGTGGGTGGGTGGGTGGGTGCGTGGGTGGGTGCGTGTGTTAGCATTGCTTGTTACCACGCTACGGTCCAGAATCTTTGATGGATCAAGTTGATATTTTACAAAAAAATGGGCCCTATTTAGACGAAGATCCCTATTGTTTGGGAAGAATTATGCATGATGGGAAAGTTACTTTTTTTGCCAAAAACCGTTTTTTTTAAAACATTTATTTCTCCTAAACTGATAACCCTAGAGTTTTGAAATTTTGACATTATCTTTGAAGTCACAAATGCAACAAACGAAAAATATATTCAGAATTTTAAAACAACAGGAAATTTTTTTTTTTCAATAAAATGTAAAAATTTTGACTTATAATTCAATCTCAAACCTTGTGAGAGCGATACAAGCCATACTGTTTGACGGACAAGAATGAGACTATGCCTACAAATAGAACATTATATGGCGAATGAGGTGAGATATTTTTTTTTGAAATTACTTTCGCTAAAGGGGCGTTACAGTACGATTTGTGTTTTCAGAAAATGATTTTTTGACGCTAAACGGCTCGTTAAAAAATAATGAAAATTTGACCAAAAATGGAACAAAAAATTAGCAATTCACAAAAAAATTCATGAAGTTTCAATTACGGGAAAGAGCAATAACGATATAAAAACTGTTTGTTTATTCTAGACTAAGAGATCACCTGCTATACTTGTCGAATTTTTTGTATTTTTTTACATTGTTTACATTGACTTAGAAATTTTTTGAGCGAATCCACTGAGATAAAATTGATGTTTCTAATGGAAAAATGAAAATATATTATTGACTTATAAGAGATGTAAGAGGAATAATATTGTGCAGGTAAATGATAACACTCATTAAAAAAAAATTCGTATATATGTTATTTGACAAAGGGGAAGGAAAATAATCATATTAAATACTAAGAAGCCATAAAATTCCCAGGATAATAATTCTGTTAAAAACCAAAAATGTAAAAGATAATTCAAAATTGAAATCTTTCGTTTAGAGATTAATAACTGTAATTATCGTACAGCTTTAATTAACAAATCACCTTAAAACAACATTTTCTTCGCTGTTTAAGAAGTTTTTCAGAGAAAAAAAGAGTGTTTTAGTGTTTCAAATTTGAAAATTTTACATTAATATTCAATGTAGAAGGATGTCAAGTAAACGATGTAAGAAATCTACTGGCTGTTTGAACAATAGCCATGTTCTCTTGTAGGATACTATTTCGTTTCAAGAAATGTTCACTTTGGTTTTTCAAAAATGTTATTACTGCTGTAGTTATACTAATGAAATTATTTGCAAATAATAAATTATTTGTGATGTACAAAAATAAGCTTATAAATTCATATGTCCTTCAATCACTATCTGTACTACCTCAGGAATGACAGGCTAATAATTATATCCCATTTAGATGTTTACGTTATGCTTAAATGAGACGTTATGTATACTCAAGAAATTTGACATTAAGTTACTTATAGTAAAGTAGAGTGTAGCCCACTCCAGATTTTTACTTCAGGGCGCACCTATGAAATAACCGAAGTTTTGGGGTGCATCACTAATTTTAATATAGAATATATAGTCCTGAAATTTGAAAATAGGAAAATGATAGTAAGGTAAAATGAATAGTTTTTTTTTTGAGGGAGTTAGATCAGTAACAAAATGATTTATTACTTTACTATAAGTAAAGTATAGTGATCGTGAAAAAATTCGATCTCGAGATTTTGACGGAATTACATGTTTTGAGGTCCCAGAAGTCGTTTTATGACGTTTTTACGATGATGTCTGTGTGTGTGTGGGTGGGTGGGTGGGTGGGTGGGTGGGTGCGTGGGTGGGTGCGTGTGTTAGCATTGCTTGTTACCACACTACGGTCCAGAATCTTTGATGGATCAAGTTGATATTTTACAAAAAAATGGGCCCTATTTAGACGAAGATCCCTATGGTTTGGGAAGAATTATGCATGATGGGAAAGTTACTTTTTTTGCCAAAAACCGTTTTTTTTAAAACATTTATTTCTCCTAAACTGATAACCCTAGAGTTTTGAAATTTTGACATTATCTTTGAAGTCACAAATGCAACAAACGAAAAATATATTCAGAATTTTAAGACAACAGGAAATTTTTTTTTTTCAATAAAATGTAAAAATTTTGACTTATAATTCAATCTCAAACCTTGTGAGAGCGATACAAGCCATACTGTTTGACGGACAAGAATGAGACTATGCCTACAAATAGAACATTATATGGCGAATGAGGTGAGATATTTTTTTTTGAAATTACTTTCGCTAAAGGGGCGTTACAGTACGATTTGTGTTTTCAGAAAATGATTTTTTGACGCTAAACGGCTCGTTAAAAAATAATGAACATTTGACCAAAAATGGAACAAAAAGTTAGCAATTAATAAAAAAAAATCATGAAGTTTCAATTACGGGAAAGAGCAATAACGATATAAAAACTCTTTGTTTATCCTAGACTAAGAGATCACCTGCTATACTTGTCGAATTTGTTGTATTTTTTTACATTGTTTACATTGACTTAGAAATTTTTTGAGCGAATCCACTGAGATAAAATTGATTTTATAAAGGAACAGTTTAAATTGTTTATTGAATTATATGAGATGTAAGAGGAATAATATTGTGCAAGTAAATGATAACACTCATTAAAAAAAAATTCGTATATATGTTATTTGACAAAGGGGAAGGAAAATTATCTTATTAAATACTAAGAAGCCATAAAATTCCCAGTATAATAATTCTGTTAAAAACCAAAAATGTAAAAGATAATTCAAAATATAAATCTTTCGTTTAGAGATTAATAACTATATTTATCGTACATCTTTAATTAACAGATCACCTTAAAACAACATTTTCTTCGCTGTTTAAGATGTTTTTCAGAGAAAAAAAGGGTATTTTACTGTTTCAAATTTGAAAATTTTACATTAATATTCAATGTAGAAGGATGTCAAGTAAACGATGTAAGAAATCTACTGGCTATTTGAACAATAGCCATGTTCTCTTGTAGGATTATATTTCGTTTCAAGAAATGTTCAAATTGGTTTTTCAAAAATGTTATTACTGCTGTAGTTATACTAATGAAATTATTTGCAAATAATAAATTATTTGTGATGTACAAAAATAAGCTTATAAATTGATATGTCCTTCAATCACTATCTGTACTAACTCACGAATGCAATGCTAATAATTATATCCCATTTAGATATTTATGTTATGCTTAAATGATACGTTATGTTTTATATACTCAAGAAATTTGACATTGAGTTACTTATAGTAAAGTAGAGTGTAGGCCACTCCAGATTTTTTTAATGCAGTACAATAGCTGCATTAAAACAAAAATAAAACTCAATTGATTTCAACATGTTTGTTATTGTATTTAATATATTTATAGCAAAGTTGAGTGTAGGACACTCCATATTCTTTTATAACCATTTGAATATAATTATCGTAATATTTAAAAAAAAAAACGCAATTTAGAAGAGGCTTTAAACAACTATCTGTTTAGAAGAAAACATTATTTTGACTATGACATGTAACATATTTTTGAATTGGAAACTGAAGAAAACACACGTGTGAAGCGAGCTACGTGGCACAATAGGCTATTGTCAGGTTATGACAGAGGTTAAGCATTTTATCTCCAATGACAATCTTCTCTTACTGTTCCATTTTTATCCAAGAACACAAAATCACAACCAATATGTCTCACACTATTATTTAAAAGAACATTTACTTCTACCTTTTAATTTATAAGAAGCACTGGTTACTGTTATTTATTACGGCTTGTAATTATAAAAAATAATGACAGGAATACTTAAAACCTAAATTATATATACTTAATTAAAGTCTATATTTTTCAAAGTATTCTCATTCTTGATTTTGAGTAAATATAACTTATTGTTATAACCATTATGAAGTACTTATATGAAGGCTATTAGTTTAATCATACCAATAGTAACTATAAAATGTTAGATTTTTCTGTATATAATATTGCAAGTTTTACATAACTATTAAAATATATTTTGAGTGTTTAAATATATATGCTATGAATATAATGTTTCAGTAGTGTCTATAATATATATGCTATGAATATAATGTTTCAGTAGTGTCTATAATATATATGCTATGAATATAATGTTTCAGTAGTGTCTATAATATATATGCTATGAATATAATGTTTCAGTAGTGTCTATAATATATATGCTATGAATATAATGTTTCAGTAGTGTCTATAATATATATGCTTCTAACCTGAAGTATAAGTTTTTCATAAGTATTGTGTGGAGTGCAATGATGCTATAAGAAATCTTTTTTAAGCAAATCAGTATAATGGATGGTTATTGATTACTTAAGATTCCCATACAAATATTTTCGTTGCTACTATAGGGTATAGTACTGAAAATATATTGTCAAAGTTATATGAATTTACACCTTTTGAAATCCTCTGAACTCTTATTTAGTTATCATTGGCTTATGTTGACCAGATATATCTATTGTTGATTTGTTAAATCAAACATTCAAAAAATTATATAGTTTCAATCCCTAAAAGACTTAAAAACATTATGTTATTATAAAAGTGCTTGTTATCTCGTGAATTGGTATTATAGCCGCCCAACAATTTCGGACGTTGTAAATCATTAAGTGGAACTAAATTTTTCAAATGGTCCTAGGAATAAATAGCTACTTTGATTTTTAAAAAAAACTGCTATCTAATTATTGGAAAATATACAGAAAGTTTCTATATTAGCACTTAAACTTAATCTGATTATTTCTGTGTTTGATAGTTCTCTTACAACAGGGTTTAGTAAATACGTCTACTCAATGGCTATATTAAAATAAATCCAAAATTGAATGGATTACCATTGAGTTATATTAGTACTTATATTAAATTCATTATAAGTCACTTCAGAATTTTTATGCTGATATTTACGAATTTAAAAAGGTTATAATAATTATCAATCAGTTACAGCTTTTAGGAGAGGAGAATACAATGGAGACAATTGTGTATTAGATCTGCCTCTTTAAACATTATACTAATTATATTCAGTAATTTTTCTAGTTCAATTAAGAGAAGCATTATTGAGGCAAAACCAAACGACAGGTAGGGGTTAGTTTTGAAGGAAGGAAAAGATAAACACAAAGATGTTTCGATTGAGAGGTGACTTGAAGATGACTGACGCAAAGCCGCCTTGGTCCCAGTAGCCTGCGGCTGCTCTCCCTCAAATAGATTTATGTTGGCAAATTGTATTTATACAGCGTATGTTGGCAAGCAGTTTTGAGCCGTACAACCCCATCTTCTCCTCTCGCTACACCAACTTTCTGATTTGACGTTGATTCCCTTCCCGCCCCTTCTTCAATTTGTCACTTTCCACCCACTTGACAAAATGCCTTCCTTTCTTAATCCTTTCTTTCATTTTACTACATAAAATAATGCTTGAATGCCTTTATAATTTGCCAACGTTATATCATTTTTAGCATATTCTTTTTTTTTTAAAAATGTATTATTGATTTGCACAACTACATTGTTAAAAGAACTATTTAGGTTTTGCAAAACAAATCATTCATTATGAGTTTATTCATTTTATAATGCACTAGACCACTTGTGACCCTTTGCGTCACTCAGAAATTATAACAATAGGTATTGAAATTAATTCACTGAACATGATTGACAAGGATAATTTTAATTGTTGTTTCTTGTTATTAAGGCACGAAAACAGATTATTATATAGCCCAAACTTTTGATATAGTATTCTTAACATGATTCAAGATATATATATATATATATATGAATAATAATCAAAATAACACTTGATATAATAGATGGATTAATTTACCACAATGAAAACAATTTTTTAAAAACAATGCTCTAAGGCCTTTCGTTAATACATCTTCGGAGAGCAAGTGAACTAAAAAAACAATAAATACTTGCTAACTTGGCTGATTGAAATTTCCAGAATTGATGGCAACCCTGAATGTGTTTAATGATGAAGTCTTCATCTGTCTAATTATCCCGTTAATCAAAACTTCATCTAATTTGTAGAGTCCTAGGCTATTGTTCATTAATTTCTCATAAAAGTTCTTTATGAGTGCACTTTCTACGATATTTCTTCTTCTTTCTGAAGACACATATATTAATTCATTTGCTTCATCCCAGTTAATCACATGATTACTGTCTCTTATGTGAATGAACAAGGCACTCTTTTCGTCCTCTCTTCTGATGGAGTATTTGTGCTGTTTTATCCTTGTAAGAAGACCTTTGCTCGTCTGTCCAATGTAAGACATTTCACAGTCAGTACATGGTATCCTGTATACACAACAGTCCTTTCTTTTTGGCTTATTGTTAACAAGTCTGTTAAACAAGTTACCATCATTACTGAACACAACAGAAACGTCCAATCTTTTCATAAATGAAGGCATATCTTTCAAACAAGGACTGTATGGAATGACTAACAAATTCCTTCTTGTGAACTGTTCTTCATTTTTTAATATCATGGATTGTTTCACCTTTTTTATGATATTGTCGATTAACCTTTTTGGATACATTAAAAATCTGCAATTTTGTAAATATTTTTGATTTCTTCATCTAAAAATTCCTCACTGCAAATTTTGAAAGCTCTTAAGAACATGCTACTAAAAAGTCAGTTTTTAGTAGCATGTTCTTAAGAGCTTTCAAAATTTGCAGTGAGGAATTTTTAGATGAAGAAATCAAAAATATTTACAAAATTGCAGATTCTTTAATGTATCCAAAAAGGTTAATCGACAATATCATAAAAAAGGTGAAACAATCCATGATATTAAAAAATGAAGAACAGTTCACAAGAAGGAATTTGTTAGTCATTCCATACAGTCCTTGTTTGAAAGATATGCCTTCATTTATGAAAAGATTGGACGTTTCTGTTGTGTTCAGTAATGATGGTAACTTGTTTAACAGACTTGTTAACAATAAGCCAAAAAGAAAGGACTGTTGTGTATACAGGATACCATGTACTGACTGTGAAATGTCTTACATTGGACAGACGAGCAAAGGTCTTCTTACAAGGATAAAACAGCACAAATACTCCATCAGAAGAGAGGACGAAAAGAGTGCCTTGTTCATTCACATAAGAGACAGTAATCATGTGATTAACTGGGATGAAGCAAATGAATTAATATATGTGTCTTCAGAAAGAAGAAGAAATATCGTAGAAAGTGCACTCATAAAGAACTTTTATGAGAAATTAATGAACAATAGCCTAGGACTCTACAAATTAGATGAAGTTTTGATTAACGGGATAATTAGACAGATGAAGACTTCATCATTAAACACATTCAGGGTTGCCATCAATTCTGGAAATTTCAATCAGCCAAGTTAGCAAGTATTTATTGTTTTTTTAGTTCACTTGCTCTCCGAAGATGTATTAACGAAAGGCCTTAGAGCATTGTTTTTAAAAAATTGTTTTCATTGTGGTAAATTAATCCATATATATATATATACAGTTAGTATTTAGCAAAATAAAAATAATTTAAAAGTACAAAAAGAAATAATTTATTTTATGACATAAATAAATAAAATATCAATTAAAGTTATATAAACAATCAAATATAATTAAAACAAAGAAATCTTGTAAATTGAAATATTCAATTTATTTAACCATCACAAAATAACATTAATTTTTTGTTATAATATTAACTTAGAACATTCGTATTTTATCAGGAAGTTTGTTCAAGTTTGTTTCTAAAATTATTTATTTCAATCTGCAGTGTAACAGTTTATTACACTATAGGCTACCCTGACTCCTTAATGAGAAATATTATTAAATAAGATTGTACAAAGTCGAGGCGAGTATGCAGGCCACTGGGCCACTGGGCTACCCTGACCCCCTAATACGATTGGTTGTTATGTAATACCACCACAACAAAGCCAATCACAACAAAACTAATGGTTTTAATAATTTCAGGTCTCTATCTCCACGGAAAATTGGTGAACAAATAAAAAAGTAATCAAACTAACAAACTCATGAACATATTGATATAGCTTCTCGACCACTGATATTTCAAATTCACACAAGGGGTTCTTGAGGATTTTGGTCATAAAACATACAACTGCTAATTATAAGCCGACGTTTTGCCAAACAAATTTTGATGAAACGTCGGCTTGTAATCGGTAGTTGTATGTTTTATGACCAAAATCCTCAAGAACCCAATGTGTGAAACTCAAGAACTTTATATATATATATAAAAAGATTTCACATAAACACGTGAAACAACAATAAATGATTAAACCACAAAAAGAATGGGAAAACAAGACTAAGATCTTTCAACCGTAACAAGCGGTCTTCGTCAGAGTCAAAAACCCAACTGAACACTAGATGCAGAAAACATCTGGTGAGGAGTTGAGAAGAGTGGGAGGGAAGAGTGGTATTTTAAAAGGGTGAAAGCACAGGAAAGGACTAATGTCCAGAAAGGGATGTTTGGGGAAACAAAGGAGTACAGTAAGAAAAAGTAAAAAACTATCCGCTAGCTGTCAACCCTCTTTGAAGAGGCTATTGCCCTCGTGACGAAAGTATCCAGTTTGAAGAGACCGTTACTAATGTTTATAATATTAGATCTATTAAATTTAATTAGAGACGATTCAATAATATTTCTTAACAACATTGATTTTTCATAGGTAATAAATTTAGCTCCTGTCCAATCAATATGATGATTTTCATTTTTTATATGCAAGAATAAGGCACTACTTTTTTCCTGTCTACTTACGTTACATTGGTGTTGTTTTACACGTGTCTTTAATGATTTACCAGTTTGACCAATATAGATTTTATGGTAATTTTTGCACGGAATTTTATAAATACCAGCGGACTCCAATTCGCTTGGAGAGTTTTTTATTAACATATTACCCACATTATTACGATTAGAAAACACTATATTAAAATCAAGTTGTTTGGCTAATCTTGGAAAGGGGTCCAATGATTCGTGGTATGGCAAAACTATAGAATTTGATAATAAAATTTTAAAATACCACTCTTCCCTCCCACTCTTCTCAACTCCTCACCAGATGTTTTCTGCATCTAGTGTTCAGTTGGGTTTTTGACTCTGACGAAGACCGCTTGTTACGGTTGAAAGATCTTAGTCTTGTTTTCCCATTCTTATTGTGGTTTAATCATATATATATATATAAATATTTGAAATAAGCATATCCGTTATATTTAATCTCAGACTAATTCCTCTACTTTCATAAAAAAATACATAATTTCTGTGATTGAACAAGAATGATTAAGTTTAAATAATTCGAAGTATCGATTTGATCACCTCGTCACTTCTGAATGAATCCTGGTTTTGAACACTACAATAAACTGTCGTTTATATTAACCAATATTGTATCGTTGACGATGTAACTGTTAAAATAGGTGACATTTGTTGCAGACCTATAATAATTAATTAAGTTTTTTCATTATCTCCAACAAACAGTATTGAGTGTACACAGTAAAATACATGCAGAGTACTCTACTTGCTCGTATGAAGTAAACACTTATATGCTGTGGCAACTGCTTTTCCAGACTCCCAGTTTAGGATAGTAAATAGACGTGTACGTTATTCAAGTATTTTTTTTGTAAAAATTGCTACTATATCAGTAGCAATTCAATGACTAAATCCACCATAATTTAATCACATTTGGAACTTAGACAGCTTAAAGCATTTTATATAACTTAAAAAAAAAAATTAAAATAAACGATTCCAAAATAATTTTTTTATATATGTTACTCTCCAAATATGGGATAATTTATACAAAAATTACAATTTGCAGGAACTTATAAGTATACAAGTGATAATAGATTGTGCTATTTTAATTTTAAACTTGTTGTCCAATTATGTGGCATAAAAGAAAATACTATTATTATATATAAAAGAAAGATCAATAAATTTTTGAAGATTAAAATTTAGATGCATAACCAAAGAGAAGCATACGGGGTAAATTGATAATATTTGAATCCTTGATAACCCAAGGCATCTTATTCTACCTAAGTTTATGAAATAGTTCACTACTCTTATGAACTGCAGATTACTCCTAAACAGACTGGAGTAAAATTTATAACATAAATTTATTGACATTTTCTAATAAGATTATTTTAGGTGGGTGGTCGCAGCTGACCTCCAGGGAGTCAGTTTTTGTTGTACTAAGAGTCTAGAGTCAGCCATCTATTGATGTGTATATCATTATTATTATTATACTCATAGTTATGAAATTATTGCAAATTATGTGAAATGTTTTATATTGTGCCAATTTTATTTTAGGTTATTATGATAGAGAAGTGTAATAACTAAACACACTTACTGATCCATAAATGACATTAAACGCTGGCCAATATCAAATTTTTGTGACCTTCCTTGTTTCTCATGTACTTGTTAGGATTATCAGGTAACATCAAAACTGAATAAAATAGTAATACCAAAAATATCCTGCAAGCCTGACCTTCATAATTACCATATTCATGTTAAAGTGTAGACTTCCATTAATATCAGACAGCTATATTTAAGTACTGATCCCTACCTTAAAGTAGAATAGCAAAGGCACGAAACTTGGATGCCATTTCAAAATTTGAAACATATAAACAATTTGCATTTCAACAACTCTATATTACAACCTGCTTTGAGTTGGTATTTGATTTGTTTAAAATGTCTAAAATTATTTAATGGCCCTTAATTAATTAATGAAAGAAATTGCAAGTATTTTTAAAAATATTTACTTTGATATTTCAGACAGGAAATTTGTTGATAGAAATATAAATTGTATCACAGTAAACTTAGCAAAGCCTGATAATCCTTCATGCAATAACCTTCATAAAATCATTCATTATAATTAATTCACATTATAGTTTAATAACATCAATTAAAAGTGTTATTCATTTAGATTTCTTATTTAATATACGTAATGGTTCTAAAGTTAAAAATGTAAATAATAAAACTTTGTTACTTAGAAATAGTTGATGTATTTAAATATGAACTTAAGGAAGTAGTTCCAGTTGAAAAATTAATTTTCTTGTAGAATAAAAAAGAGACGAATAATAATGTTTAAAGGGAAATAATTTAGTGGGTTCAAAGAAGCAGCAGGTGTATAGCTGGAAGGGCTAGCAAGTTGTCCTAAATTAGACCTGTCTGTGTAATAGAGCTCCGCTCCCAAAGCGAAATAAATAATTTTATTAGAAGGTCTTTGAATTCTACAGCCCTCAGAGTCGGGGGAAGTTAAAATTTGATTAAATTATACTGGAATATTTATAGGATGAAAATGACAACTTATTATATAATTTAGGAGTTTTATATTAGTGTTTGATAGTAACTCTGGTGATTACTAGAAAAGACAATAGGTAGAGAAGTTAAGCACCACACACTAGCCGTATTACAAATTAGTCCATATAGGTATAAACTAATTCACAAAAAGAACACATGGAAATACAACAGAAATAAAACACTACTACATTTCTATGGCCTTTCATCAGGAAGATAGATTTGAATCGCTCCGAAGACTGGCAACAACTATATTCACACCTAACTTCCTGATGACGAGGCCATCAAAATATAGTAGTGAGTTTCTTTTTATTTCTGTATGTTCTTTTTGTGAATATAGTATATAACTATATTCACAAATATTAATATTGACTTAATATCTAAAGAGATACCTTTAGTTCATGGAACCTTTCATTTATTTGATTATATATATATATATATGTATGTATTTGTGAATTTAGAGAGCGATCCTTCTCTTATACATGTTTTGTTAAATGAGCTTGTACTATGGCATGAATAAATTTCATTGACCATCTTTCAAGTTTTCTTACCTTTGCTTTGAATCCTTCCGGTACCAAAAACACTAGTTCTCCAAATGATTTATTATTTTCAACTGACATGTTTCGGTCTCCTTGGCCATCTTCAGAGTTATTCATATTTGCAGACAAACTATTACTACTAATTACCACTTTATTGTACAGTACTTAAATTAACACTATAACATTCTTTCACAACATTAAGAAATAATTGTATCATAATATAAATTTTGCCCGATGCAAGTTTGCTACCTGTCATGCTCAGGTGTTCCGCTTAACTTCATAAATGTCTCTAGGTTCTTGTCTATGCTGGATCTGCTGCGTCTTCAATCTTTGTTCATAATTCTGCGTTGTTCGTGAATACAGTTTCAGCGTTCTGTTGATATATATATGTTTGGACTGATGACGGTTCAACCGAAAATTAGAGACAGTAAGTGTGTTCGTATCTTTATTCTGTGTCTAAAGTTTACAGGGAAACGTATATATATATATATTCGATGAAATTACGACCCGAAACGAACAACTAAAATTTGGTGTAGATGAAGAACCATAGAGAAATGAAAAACACACACTTACAGTCTCTAATGTTTGTTTACAACCGTCTTCATGACAGATAAGGTCCAACCATCTCTGTACTACTGCGCTTGGTTTCCCTCTCTATCTATCCTGAAGACGGTTCAAACGACGTATAGATGAGTTCTCTCTATATTTAAGAAGCTGCCCAAAGTGATTCATTAAAAACTTAAAGAGTTTTCTACATTATGAACCAACATTTTTGAAGCTGGTTCTGTTGATTTTCTCTTCCATAACGTATGATGTCCCTTTTGAGGATGATTATTTACCAAAATGACTACACGCGCATACCCTGATCTACTTCACAACAACATCATAGTTGTAATTTTCAATGTAAGATAATTCTTCTAGCAATGTGGGCTCAAAAAAGATTTGTAAAATCAAATATCTAATATCAAATTTTGTTAATGGATTTACCGAACATTACACTTAAAACAAGTTGCCGTGTGTCATAGAGAACAAAAAATTACTTTTCTAGTGCTTCAATATTACTCTCAGATTTTTTTTTTTTAAATGAACCAAGAACTGTACGTCTGATATTAAGATTTTTTTAAAGGGTGCGGCATGTAGATGGATTACAACACTATTGTTAGACTACCATCCATCAATCGATGAAAGACATTATGAAGTGTAGCTGTTGACACACTATCATAGTTTCCAGAATCAAATATCCTTATATATAAATGATGAAAGTAGTTTTCTCTAAATTATGAAATATAATCACGGTTTATCTATTAACAATGAAACATTAGATTTTTTTAATCAATTTTGATAAAAAAATTGACGTCTATATAAACAGATCTAACATGTGCAGCCAGGTATTCGATTTCCAAACAATTTTTGCATATTTGCAGTTTTCTTACCTTTTCAGATTATCGAAACATCTTATAATTTTTTGTGTACCACCTAATTTATGCTTGAATGTTATGACGATATTTCATTATTCTTTAGGTAGCTGTCTAAAATAAAAAAGGTATCTGAATACATAGAATATAACATAATGTCTGTCATTTATACCAACGAAAAAACATCAAAAATTAACTTTAGGGACCTCAAAACATTTAAATAAATCCACCAAAATCTAAAAAATCAACTTGTATAAATAAAGTAAGTATCAGTAAAAGAAGTGGCAAAAATTCCTAGAGAAAAAATGGTCTTTTTGAAGTTTTTTTTATCCTGTTCAACATCTAAGATCTTGTAGAGATATTATAAATATCTATGTGTTCTAAATCTACCTACAACAAGAATTTAATAAATTTACTCAGTCAACATGTTTTACTTTCTCAATTACCATAAACACGATATTACTTTCTGTTAGACTAAAACTAATTACTCATGAAAAACTTGATACCACATTGTGAAGGATCTATGAACGAAATAGATCGGTATCTAAAGTAGCGGTGGAACTGTTGAGCAAAGTTCTATACATTAGGTGGCATGTTAAGGTAGTAGGTCATTCCACAGCCATGTTTATAAATTCAATATCCATTCGAAATTAGAGCTTTGAACATTGTACTTCCACTACGATTTACAGTACAGTAAACGGTACAGTATTTTACAGTAGTTTGCAGTAGTAGTTCTTAATCCTTTCATATCACTCTTCTGTGAAATTATTTTTTTGTTGTTTCTCAGACTTTCACGGTTTATATATAATTGTCGGTGTTTCTATAGCGGTTTTTACGGTTTCTGAAAAAAAGGATTGTGGGACGTCTAAATTATATTGTTATTATTGTTGATCAGATTTCATTTAAATAGTTTAACTCGTATAGATTAGTTGTTGGAAGGACTGTTGTTTTTAGGACTCTTTCTTACCATTAGAGTCCTGGGTTTGCTTCAATAATAATATTGATATTTATTTAATGCACTAGTTTCTAGATCAAACATTGTTATATATTATAGTCTTCAATACTCCCTTGCGAGTTTTACCTTATGAAAATGTTTTTTTTATGGTTACTCTTGCGTTCTTCTACTTTTATTGAATTCTGTTTTTTCTAAATTCACTACTGCTGTATTCTTTGATAACGAAAGCTATTAAAGAATATCGACAGTACCATTGAAAATGGTTTGGTGAGACTTATCCTTGGTCAGCTATTTGTATTACTGCGTTTGTAGCGAGTGTCGTGTTTATACCCAGGGAACTTGCATTTACTATGCAAATACATTGTGGTCTGCGTAGATTTAAAAAAAAAAATTCTATTGAATAACTATTGAATGCTTCATATAACGCCCAGGGAATTGATAGCTTTTTTTTATTTCAACTTCACATGTAAATTTAAGAAAGGCTATTTCAGAGGACGCAATTATCTGTTTTCTCAAACCCCGCTCTCCTCTTGGCCTCAGCTTGTACCGTTAACTGTTTTTTTTTCTTCCCTAATTATTTTTTATGTTTTTATTTTTTACTCATTTCTTTACATAATATTCTTCTCCTTCTGTCAATTTTATTTGTTCTTTTTTAGTTATTTTCTCTCTGTAGGTAGTAGTATTACCTAGGGCAGCCAGCAAAGTGCGTGCGTGTTCGTCGCATTCGACCGCTTGTTTAGTAGGCTTCAGCTACCCAAAGGGACTACTTCTGCCCAACGACGACGAATGTCGAAATATCGTAGTGAGTCTTTAGTGTGTGTTTTTATGTTTTTCTCTTTCCTTTGTGAACTAGTAGTCCTGTTGGACCGTTTAATGTTTTGATATACCTATATATATATATATGATCAAACCACAATAAGAAATGGGAAAACAAGACTAAGATCTTTCAACCGTAACAAGCGGTCTTCGTCAGAGTCAAAAACCCAACTGAACACTAGATGCAGAAAGCATCTGGTGAGGAGTTGAGAAGAGTGGTATTTTAAAAGGGTGAAAGCACAGGAAAGGGCTAATGTCCAGAAAGGGATGTTTGGGGAAACAAAGGAGTACAGTAAGAAAAAGTAAAAAACTATCCGCTAGCTGTCAACCCTCTTTGAAGAGGCTATTGCCCTCGTGACGAAAGTATCAAGTTTGAAGAAACCGTTTTTATGTTTATAATATTAGATCTATTAAATTTAATTACAGACGATTCAATAATATTTCTTAACAACATTGATTTTTCATAGGTAATAAATTTAGCTCCGGTCCAATCAATATGATGATTTTCATTTGACAGGATTTCAGGATTTTCCTGTTCAATCAGGATTTCCTGATTGGACAGGAGCTAAATTTATTACCTATGAAAAATCAATGTTGTTAAGAAATATTATTGAATCGTCTCTAATTAAATTTAATAGATCTAATATTATAAACATTAGTAACGGTTTCTTCAAACTTGATACTTTCGTCACGAGGGCAATAGCCTCTTCAAAGATGGTTGACAGCTAGCGGATAGTTTTTTACTTTTTCTTACTGTACTCCTTTGTTTCCCCAAACATCTTTTTCTGGACATTAGCCCTTTCCTGTGCTTTCACCCTTTTAAAATACCACTCTTCCCTTCCACTCTTCTCAACTCCTCACCAGATATTTTCTGCATCTAGTGTTCAGTTGGGTTTTTGACTCTGACGAAGACCGCTTGTTACGGTTGAAAGATCTTAGTCTTGTTTTCCCATTTCTTATTGTGGTTTGATCATTGATTGTTGTTTCACGTGTTTATGTGAAATCTTTATATATATATATATATATATATATATATATATAGTTTTCTATGGGTTGTCCGGGGAAAGGAATATGATTCGATGCGATGTTGACCAATGGGAGTAGAGTTACAGGTCCAAGCGTAAGGTCCCAGTTGCCCGCTGCTCAGCAAAAAGCCTTTGCGTTCTGCCAATAGGTATAGAGGTTGCACAGTCCCTCTGTGTTAAATGATGTTTGGCAGAAAACATTAGCCTCACTTTACAGTGAACTCCTGTTCCCTTTCTATTTTTGATTTTTGTGGTGGTTGGGTGTTGTTGTTGTTTACTATTTTCTGTTACGGATATTGCTGGATATTTAAATGATACTCTCGGTTGTTTACTGCGAAAAGCCGCCTTCATCTTCATGCCAACAGGGGTAGAGGTTGCACAGTCCCTCTTGATTATTAAGAGATGTTGACACTGGAATCCAACTTCTTCTCGTAGAAACATCTTCAAGTTGTAGGTTTTGTATATTGTTCTCTTCGGTTTCTTATGTTCATGTTTTTTCTTCAGTTGAATGTTATTGCTGCTATTGATGGGTGGCTGGTAGGTGATGAAAAGTTCTGCACTGTTGACCTGGTGGTGGTATTTGCGACATGTTTCAACCATTCTCTGGTTATCTTCAGGCAAGGAAATGGCCCAGACGTTGGTCCTTATATACAGTTTTCTATGGGTTGTCCGGGGAAAGGAATATGATTCGATGCGATGTTGACCAATGGGAGTAGAGTTACAGGTCCAAGCGTAAGGTCCCAGTTGCCCGCTGCTCAGCAAAAAGCCTTTGCGTTCTGCCAATAGGTATAGAGGTTGCACAGTCCCTCTGTGTTAAATGATGTTTGGCAGAAAACATTAGCCTCACTTTACAGTGAACTCCTGTTCCCTTTCTATTTTTGATTTTTGTGGTGGTTGGGTGTTGTTGTTGTTTACTATTTTCTGTTACGGATATTGCTGGATATTTAAATGATACTCTCGGTTGTTTACTGCGAAAAGCCGCCTTCATCTTCATGCCAACAGGGGTAGAGGTTGCACAGTCCCTCTTGATTATTAAGAGATGTTGACACTGGAATCCAACTTCTTCTCGTAGAAACATCTTCAAGTTGTAGGTTTTGTATATTGTTCTCTTCGGTTTCTTATGTTCATGTTTTTTCTTCAGTTGAATGTTATTGCTGCTATTGATGGGTGGCTGGTAGGTGATGAAAAGTTCTGCACTGTTGACCTGGTGGTGGTATTTGCGACATGTTTCAACCATTCTCTGGTTATCTTCAGGCAAGGAAATGGCCCAGACGTTGGTCCTTATATACAGTTTTCTATGGGTTGTCCGGGGAAAGGAATATGATTCGATGCGATGTTGACCAATGGGAGTAGAGTTACAGGTCCAAGCGTAAGGTCCCAGTTGCCCACTGCTCAGCAAAAAGCCTTTGCGTTCTGCCAATAGGTATAGAGGTTGCACAGTCCCTCTGTGTTAAATGATGTTTGGCAGAAAACATTAGCCTCACTTTACAGTGAACTCCTGTTCCCTTTCTATTTTTGATTTTTGTGGTGGTTGGGTGTTGTTGTTGTTTACTATTTTCTGTTACGGATATTGCTGATATTTAAATGATACTCTCGGTTGTTTACTGCGAAAAGCCGCCTTCATCTTCATGCCAACAGGGGTAGAGGTTGCACAGTCCCTCTTGATTATTAAGAGATGTTGACACTGGAATCCAACTTCTTCTCGTAGAAACATCTTCAAGTTGTAGGTTTTGTATATTGTTCTCTTCGGTTTCTTATGTTCATGTTTTTTCTTCAGTTGAATGTTATTGCTGCTATTGATGGGTGGCTGGTAGGTGACCTATTGGTCAACATCGCATCGAATCATATTCCTTTCCCCGGACAACCCATAGAAAACTGTATATAAGGACCAACGTCTGGGCCATTTCCTTGCCTGAAGATAACCAGAGAATGGTTGAAACATGTCGCAAATACCACCACCAGGTCAACAGTGCAGAACTTTTCATCACCTACCAGCCACCCATCAATAGCAGCAATAACATTCAACTGAAGAAAAAACATGAACATAAGAAACCGAAGAGAACAATATACAAAACCTACAACTTGAAGATGTTTCTACGAGAAGAAGTTGGATTCCAGTGTCAACATCTCTTAATAATCAAGAGGGACTGTGCAACCTCTACCCCTGTTGGCATGAAGATGAAGGCGGCTTTTCGCAGTAAACAACCGAGAGTATCATTTAAATATCCAGCAATATCCGTAACAGAAAATAGTAAACAACAACAACACCCAACCACCACAAAAATCAAAAATAGAAAGGGAACAGGAGTTCACTGTAAAGTGAGGCTAATGTTTTCTGCCAAACATCATTTAACACAGAGGGACTGTGCAACCTCTATACCTATTGGCAGAACGCAAAGGCTTTTTGCTGAGCAGCGGGCAACTGGGACCTTACGCTTGGACCTGTAACTCTACTCCCATTGGTCAACATCGCATCGAATCATATTCCTTTCCCCGGACAACCCATAGAAAACTGTATATAAGGACCAACGTCTGGGCCATTTCCTTGCCTGAAGATAACCAGAGAATGGTTGAAACATGTCGCAAATACCACCACCAGGTCAACAGTGCAGAACTTTTCATCACCTACCAGCCACCCATCAATAGCAGCAATAACATTCAACTGAAGAAAAAACATGAACATAAGAAACCGAAGAGAACAATATACAAAACCTACAACTTGAAGATGTTTCTACGAGAAGAAGTTGGATTCCAGTGTCAACATCTCTTAATAATCAAGAGGGACTGTGCAACCTCTACCCCTGTTGGCATGAAGATGAAGGCGGCTTTTCGCAGTAAACAACCGAGAGTATCATTTAAATATCCAGCAATATCCGTAACAGAAAATAGTAAACAACAACAACACCCAACCACCACAAAAATCAAAAATAGAAAGGGAACAGGAGTTCACTGTAAAGTGAGGCTAATGTTTTCTGCCAAACATCATTTAACACAGAGGGACTGTGCAACCTCTATACCTATTGGCAGAACGCAAAGGCTTTTTGCTGAGCAGCGGGCAACTGGGACCTTACGCTTGGACCTGTAACTCTACTCCCATTGGTCAACATCGCATCGAATCATATTCCTTTCCCCGGACAACCCATAGAAAACTGTATATAAGGACCAACGTCTGGGCCATTTCCTTGCCTGAAGATAACCAGAGAATGGTTGAAACATGTCGCAAATACCACCACCAGGTCAACAGTGCAGAACTTTTCATCACCTACCAGCCACCCATCAATAGCAGCAATAACATTCAACTGAAGAAAAAACATGAACATAAGAAACCGAAGAGAACAATATACAAAACCTACAACTTGAAGATGTTTCTACGAGAAGAAGTTGGATTCCAGTGTCAACATCTCTTAATAATCAAGAGGGACTGTGCAACCTCTACCCCTGTTGGCATGAAGATGAAGGCGGCTTTTCGCAGTAAACAACCGAGAGTATCATTTAAATATCCAGCAATATCCGTAACAGAAAATAGTAAACAACAACAACACCCAACCACACAAAAATCAAAAATAGAAAGGGAACAGGAGTTCACTGTAAAGTGAGGCTAATGTTTTCTGCCAAACATCATTTAACACAGAGGGACTGTGCAACCTCTATACCTATTGGCAGAACGCAAAGGCTTTTTGCTGAGCAGCGGGCAACTGGACCTTAGCTTGGACCTGTAACTCTACTCCCATTGGTCAACATCGCATCGAATCATATTCCTTTCCCCGGACAACCCATAGAAAACTGTATATAAGGACCAACGTCTGGGCCATTTCCTTGCCTGAAGATAACCAGAGAATGGTTGAAACATGTCGCAAATACCACCACCAGGTCAACAGTGCAGAACTTTTCATCACCTACCAGCCACCCATCAATAGCAGCAATAACATTCAACTGAAGAAAAAACATGAACATAAGAAACCGAAGAGAACAATATACAAAACCTACAACTTGAAGATGTTTCTACGAGAAGAAGTTGGATTCCAGTGTCAACATCTCTTAATAATCAAGAGGGACTGTGCAACCTCTACCCCTGTTGGCATGAAGATGAAGGCGGCTTTTCGCAGTAAACAACCGAGAGTATCATTTAAATATCCAGCAATATCCGTAACAGAAAATAGTAAACAACAACAACACCCAACCACCACAAAAATCAAAAATAGAAAGGGAACAGGAGTTCACTGTAAAGTGAGGCTAATGTTTTCTGCCAAACATCATTTAACACAGAGGGACTGTGCAACCTCTATACCTATTGGCAGAACGCAAAGGCTTTTTGCTGAGCAGCGGGCAACTGGGACCTTACGCTTGGACCTGTAACTCTACTCCCATTGGTCAACATCGCATCGAATCATATTCCTTTCCCCGGACAACCCATAGAAAACTGTATATAAGGACCAACGTCTGGGCCATTTCCTTGCCTGAAGATAACCAGAGAATGGTTGAAACATGTCGCAAATACCACCACCAGGTCAACAGTGCAGAACTTTTCATCACCTACCAGCCACCCATCAATAGCAGCAATAACATTCAACTGAAGAAAAAACATGAACATAAGAAACCGAAGAGAACAATATACAAAACCTACAACTTAAGATGTTTCTACGAGAAGAAGTTGGATTCCAGTGTCAACATCTCTTAATAATCAAGAGGGACTGTGCAACCTCTACCCCTGTTGGCATGAAGATGAAGGCGGCTTTTCGCAGTAAACAACCGAGAGTATCATTTAAATATCCAGCAATATCCGTAACAGAAAATAGTAAACAACACAACACCCAACCACCACAAATCAAATAGAAAGGGAACAGGAGTTCACTGTAAAGTGAGGCTAATGTTTTCTGCCAAACATCATTTAACACAGAGACTGTGCAACCTCTATACCTATTGGCAGACGCAGGCTTTTTGCTGAGCAGCGGGCAACTGACCTTAGCTTGGACCTGTAACTCTACTCCCATTGGTCAACATCGCATCGAATCATATTCCTTTCCGGACAACCCATAGAAAACTGTATATAAGGACCAACGTCTGGGCCATTTCCTTGCCTGAAGATAACCAGAGAATGGTTGAAACATGTCGCAAATACCACCACCAGGTCAACAGTGCAGAACTTTTCATCACCTACCAGCCACATCAATAGCAGCAATAACATTCAACTGAAGAAAAAACATGAACATAAGAAACCGAAGAGAACAATATACAAAACTACAACTTGAGATGTTTCTACGAGAAGAAGTTGGATTCCAGTGTCAACATCTCTTAATAATCAAGAGGGACTGTGCAACCTCTACCCCTGTTGGCATGAAGATGAAGGCGGCTTTTCGCAGTAAACAACCGAGTAACATTTAAATATCCAGCAATATCCGTAACAGAAAATAGTAAAAAAACAACACCCAACCAAAACAAAATAGAAAGGGAACAGGAGTTCACTGTAAAGTGAGGCTAATGTTTTCCAAACATCATTTAACAAGGCTTGTGCAACCATACCTATTGGCAACGCAAAGGCTTTTCTACCGCCAAACACTTACGTTGACCTGTAATCTACCCAATTCGGTCAACTCTTCATATTCTCTCGAACCAAAAAGTTATAATGCCAACGTCGGCTATTCCTTGCCTGAAGATAACCAGAGAATGGTTGAAACATGTCGCAAATACCACCACCAGGTCAACAGTGCAGAACTTTTCATCACCTACCAGCCACCCATCAATAGCAGCAATAACATTCAACTGAAGAAAAAACATGAACATAAGAAACCGAAGAGAACAATATACAAAACCTACAACTTGAAGATGTTTCTACGAGAAGAAGTTGGATTCCAGTGTCAACATCTCTTAATAATCAAGAGGGACTGTGCAACCTCTACCCCTGTTGGCATGAAGATGAAGGCGGCTTTTCGCAGTAAACAACCGAGAGTATCATTTAAATATCCAGCAATATCCGTAACAGAAAATAGTAAACAACAACAACACCCAACCACCACAAAAATCAAAAATAGAAAGGGAACAGGAGTTCACTGTAAAGTGAGGCTAATGTTTTCTGCCAAACATCATTTAACACAGAGGGACTGTGCAACCTCTATACCTATTGGCAGAACGCAAAGGCTTTTTGCTGAGCAGCGGGCAACTGGGACCTTACGCTTGGACCTGTAACTCTACTCCCATTGGTCAACATCGCATCGAATCATATTCCTTTCCCCGGACAACCCATAGAAAACTGTATATAAGGACCAACGTCTGGGCCATTTCCTTGCCTGAAGATAACCAGAGAATGGTTGAAACATGTCGCAAATACCACCACCAGGTCAACAGTGCAGAACTTTTCATCACCTACCAGCCACCCATCAATAGCAGCAATAACATTCAACTGAAGAAAAAACATGAACATAAGAAACCGAAGAGAACAATATACAAAACCTACAACTTGAAGATGTTTCTACGAGAAGAAGTTGGATTCCAGTGTCAACATCTCTTAATAATCAAGAGGGACTGTGCAACCTCTACCCCTGTTGGCATGAAGATGAAGGCGGCTTTTCGCAGTAAACAACCGAGAGTATCATTTAAATATCCAGCAATATCCGTAACAGAAAATAGTAAACAACAACAACACCCAACCACCACAAAAATCAAAAATAGAAAGGGAACAGGAGTTCACTGTAAAGTGAGGCTAATGTTTTCTGCCAAACATCATTTAACACAGAGGGACTGTGCAACCTCTATACCTATTGGCAGAACGCAAAGGCTTTTTGCTGAGCAGCGGGCAACTGGGACCTTACGCTTGGACCTGTAACTCTACTCCCATTGGTCAACATCGCATCGAATATATATATATATATATATAAGGACCAGGCTAGCTCAGTGGTTACGTGTTCGTCTCTGAACCGATAGGATCGGGGTTCAATCCTCACCTGGCCCTCGATTTATTCACGCGAGAGGTGAATAAATCTGAGCGCGTCATCCTTTGGAGAAGGACGTTAAACCGTCGGTCCCGAGCCTGTACTATGTCAGGTGCTCGTTAATGATCCCTACTCTAAATACATTTGAGTTAGGCAAAATTTAGTACCCCTCACTGTAGAATCAATCTTCATTGTGTGGTATCACAAAGGGCCAATGCTTGGCCTACGTGTTTCCTTGTGGAACGGCCACTGCAACCTAACCTAACCTATATATATATATATATATATATATATATATATATATATATATACAAATATATATACAAAACAGTACCTTCTGTTTTGTTTTCTACCTGATGATGGCTAATGTGAGCCGAAAGCTTGATATAATATAGATTAGTAAAGGTATTCAAAAACAGTGTAGTTAAAATGTACCTAGGAGAGTTACTCCACCAATTAAATGTTCAACACCGGAAAGTGTTCAGAAAAAAGGAACAATTACTGAGAAAGATCGTAAATACTGAAGCCGCTGTGGCTTTCAACAACATTTATTTAGAAGAAGATTTGCTGCCCATTTATACGAATATTAGAACTCACGATCATGCAGCTCGTAATTCAAGAGAAACGCTAAGGTACCGTCGGCAACTCATCGTTAGGCAACAGAAGATTAAAAATGAAGAAATACTTAAACTTCGCGAGGAGTTAAGAGCTACAGAAAGTGTTTGTGCATCACTCAACCTTGATGATGTACTCCGAAGTGATATCGAAAATGCCATAAAAACTAGTGTACACCATCATGAAGAGATTACTACCACGAGGACCATGCGAAAGTTGGTACGTCTTAATGGTGGTAATCTGAATCGACCATGTTCATCTCCAAGTTATGTTAACCTTACTAGTAAGACTCTGAGTAAGGACGAAGAAGAACTACTTAATCTAGGATTGATACGCCATGTTTTGTCCAAACCACCACCTTTTGGAAAACGCCTTGAACTTGAGTCCCTCCTTGATTCCATCCTTAAACTGGCTGAGGAAGGTAAAGTTAAAGTTGATGAGTCAATAAGAGAAGAAATTTTAAGGGAATCTAAAATTGTACGTGGTCACTACAAAAGCAGCATATTGAAAGAAAGACATTATAACGCTGCCAAAAGCCTACGACAAGATAGCTCGGTTACAATCAGGAGAGCTGATAAAACATCATGCTATGTTCTTATCCCCACAGATGAGTATATATTTAAAATGAACAATATGCTTAGTGATGTAAATAAATTTAAAGTTATTACCCGGAATCCTACTGATGAAATTAAGAGGCGTGCAAACAAAATAATAAAAGATATTAATGCCAAAAAAGGTAATATCTCACTACCTGTACTAACTGGAGACTATGGACTTGGCTATTGTTATGGGAATGTGAAGACCCATAAGAATGGTAATCCCCTCAGAATTATAGTGAGTCAGATTCCAACCCCCACTTATCAACTTGCCAAACGACTCAACACCATACTTACGCCTTTTATACCATCCGAGTATAGCCTTTCTTCTTCAGTTGACTTCCTGGAGTTATTAAAGGCATCCAATAATTCTGGTACAATTGCTTCATTAGATGTGGAGAGTCTATTTACAAATGTACCCGTAGATAGAACGATTAGTTACATACTGGAAGAAGTCTACCCCCAAGACCAGGAACCATAGATCGATATCCCTAAATCAGCCCTTAAAACACTGCTTGAACTGTGCACTAAGGAATGCCCTTTTGTATCTCCTGACGGGCGCATGTTCAGGCAGGTTGACGGGGTTGCCATGGGATCGCCTTTGGGTGTACTGTTTGCTAATTTTTACATGGGTAGAATTAAGTGAGACATGTTTGCTAACTCTTTAAAGCCTCACATCTATGCCCTTTACATAGACGACATTTTTGTACTTGCTAGAGGAAATGAGGAAATCTGCCAACTTCACCAACATCTCCAAGCTGCATCAGGACTTAACATAACAATTGAATACAGCAATAAAGGTAATTAACCTTTCCTAGATGTTCTTGTTAAAAACACCACAGAAGGTTTCAATACGTCTGTCTACAGGAAGCCCACTAACACGGGCCGCTGTCTCAGTGGCCAAAGTGAGTGTCCAGATAGGTATAAGCGCGCCACTATTGCAGCTTACACCAGACGAGCCTTGAGTCATTGCAGTGACTGGAACAGCTTCCATGAAGAAATTGAGAGATCTACCCAAGTCCTAATTAACAATGGCTACTGTAATAAGATTATCACTGAGGTGATTTCTAGGCAGTTAGACTTATGGTACGCGAAGACAGACCGTGGTGACAATGGGACTGGTGAGAAAATACCCGTTTACTACAGAGCGTATATGTCTACCCAACATCTACAGGAAGAGCAAGCTGTTAGGAAGATTATATCTGGACACGTGAAGACCACCAATGAAGAGGATACACTCCAGCTGAACATTTACTACAAAAATAAAAGGACTAACAGCCTGCTTATTAGAAACAGTAATAAGTGTGAGACACCCGAACTTCAGCGCAGTCACTTAATATATCAATTCTCATGCACCCAAGGGAGCTGCGAATCCCTTCCCTCACGATATATTGGGATGACTGCAACGAAGTTATCGAGGCGTCCTACACTTCATCTATCTTCCGGAGCACCAAAAATGCATATGGAGAAAGAACATGGTAGTCGTCTAACGAGGGAAATGCTAGTGAATGGAACTTCTGTCCTTATTACTAACAAAAACCCCCTTCATTTGCATATTTTGGAGGCATTGTATATTAAAGAAAAAATCCCCTCACTAAATTGTCAGATTAATGATATGTTTGTAATTCCTAGTTCTAGGAATATTAACCCTAGTTTTAAATTTATAAGAAGTGATAATGTTAATTCATCCGACTGAGCGCTTAGAGCGCTAGCAGGTTGTAACCTTCCTTGCATCAGTTGTTATTTATAGTCTTGTTTATCGCTTAATTTCTATTCTAATTTTATTCCATTTTACTTTAGTTTAGTGCTATATATGGTTTTCCTTTGTACAGTACCTTCTGTTTTGTTTTCTACCTGATGATGGCTAATGTGAGCCGAAAGCTTGATATAATATAGATTAGTAAAGGTATTAAAAAACAGTGTAGGTAAAATGTACCTAGGAGAGTTACTCCACCAATTAAATGTTCAACACCGGAAAGTGTTCAGAAAAAAGGAACAATTACTGAGAAAGATCGTAAATACTGAAGCCGCTGTGGCTTTAAACAACATTTGTTTAGAAGAAGATTTGCTGCCCATTTATACGAATATATATATATATATAAATTTAAATTACACAAAGCACGACACAGAAAAGAGAATACAAAGAAAACTTACAGAATTCAATATTTCGAACTGTTGTTCGTCATCAGGAGAGTAGACTAGTAGAGAGGACGAAGTGAGAGAGATCTCCCCACGTCGAAGAACGGAGCACGAATGAAGAAATAAAGAGTCAACCGAAGAGAGCAGCACTAGCGTAAAAAAGGAGCTAGGCACTAAACGTCGGAGAACGGAGAAAGCAAAAACAATAGATAAAATTATAAAATTAAAAATTATAAATTAAAAATTATAAAAAAGGAAATAATAAAATAAATAAATAAAATAAAAAATATATAATAAAAAATATATATATATATATTTATATATATATAAATATATATATATATATATATATATATATATATATATATATATATATATATATATATATATATATATATATATAACAGTTCAAATTTGAAGATAGGTAGCATACAAAGTGGAGAAACACAATTAAAAAGTCAAATTTTCGGGCAGTCCGTCTTCAGGAGAGAATACTCGTATAAAGCACATAGTACACGCAACGGTCAGTAACCATTTCTAGCAAGTAACTAGTAACAAGTTACTAGCCGTTGCGTCTACAACGTGCTTGGTCTTCCTTTTTCATTTCTCCTGAAGACGGATTGCCCGAAAATTTGAGTTTGTAAGTGTGTTTCTTAACTTTGTGTGCCTATCTTCTTAACGTTCTTAACTACCTATCTTCAATATTGAACTGTTATATATATATATATATATATATATTATATAATAAAAGTCATTATAATGTAATATAAGTCCTTATATATATAATAATAAGTCGTTATCACCCTTTGGAGCGATTCACATCTATTCCTGATGATGAGGACATCAAAATAAATTTTTTTTTATTTATTTATTTTTTTTAAATCGATTATTGCTTCATTTACTATTCTTCTCCTTCTGTTATTTTTATTTACTTTTATTTGTTCGTTTTGGTTATTTTTCTCTCTGTAGTTAGTAGCTTACCTAGAGCGGCCGGCAGAGTGCGTGCGTGTTCGTTTGTATTCGGCCTACCACTCAGTTAGCTTCAGCTACTCAAAGGGACTACTTCTACCCGATGACGACGACTATCGAAATATCGTTGTGAGTCTTTTGTGTGTGTCTTTATTTGTTTTTTCTCTTTCATGTGTTAACTATATATATATATATGTTTCATTAAAGCACACAGCAGCCTCTGCGTTAACGACTTTTAAGCTGGTCTGCTTCAATTTACGAACAACCTTGCGGTGGGCTGGTGTTAAAAGCCATATTAATTACCCAAGAGACATCTTAATTTGGCATAAGTAGATGTAAAAAAAAAGTCACAACTTCCAGACGAAAGGCAAAACTTTTTAATACGACACAAAATACAAACAACAATTACAATGAATTAAAAACAAATACAGAAAATAAAACAATTACAGTGACAAAAAACAAGACTTACAAAAGTTAAAACGCGCACGAACAAGCTTTCGATTTTTAGAAAAAGAACACATATATAAAACAAAAATTGAGAAAAACTCTATCCAATCGAATGTGCAAATTAAAAATACGAGCCACTCAGATTGCAGGATTAGATCAACTAAAATCCGTTATTTCAAATGATACGTTTAGTTGACTGTGCTAGCCAGCCTAACCAGATGTTCAGCTTCTCATGGCTGCTCAGCTGATTGATCAGTTCTACTTTCCAACGCAGTTAATTGATTTAAATCCATAACCAGTTTGTAGGAATTATCAAAATTCCTACAACTCGGGATAATGTTCATTTCACAAATTTGAGCGTTTAACGTTTTAGTATTTAGCGTTTACGTGAGGATTTACTGCCATCATACACAAATGTATATATATATATACACGAATGTTTTCCTTATCTCGACCACATATATTTAACACTATTCTTCTTTTTTATCTTGGTTTGGTCTAGCTTCAATAATTCAACACCTTTAATCCGTTAAGTAGTGGTATATTATGTTAAGTTAATTATGTATATTAATTAAATAATGTGATATAATCATGTTTCATGTTATTTTAATTAATTCTGTATTGAAAAGAATTGATTTTCATCGTTTTTGAGCTGTTTTGCATCCAGTTAGGATCGTTTTATTCGAATTTTGAGTATATATATATATTGTTTTTTGTGTTCTCCAGTTGTAACTTTTATTATTATTATATATATATATATATATATATATATATATGATCAAACCACTATAAGAAATAGAAAAACAACACTATGATCTTTCAACCGTAACAAGTGGTCTTCGTCAGAGTTAAAAACGCAACTGATGTGGTTTGATCTGAGCTCTTATTGTGGTTCAATCATTGATTGTTATTTCACGTGTTTATGTGAAATCTTTTTAGATATATATATAATATAATAAAAGTTTATTATCAGGACTCGGTCAGTTTTTTAGGTTCAAATTAAACTCTCATTACTAACATTAATGTTTTTATTTAAAACCTTTCTCATAGGCAGAAGTATAAAAGAATTGAAACAGAAAAAACTAACTAAAACATTAGAGATTATTTTACAAAGAAACCATTTTGTCGATTTCAGAAAGAAAAGTCTAGTTGAATGAAATCCACAAACTGTTTTCTGTGTAAAATAATCTGTAATGTAATACGATAGTTAGTTTTTCTCTTTCAAAAATTTTATAGTTCTGCCTATCAAAAAGGTTTTAAGCAAAAATCTTAACGTTGGTAATGAGAGTTAAATTTGAACCTGAAGAACTGACCCAGTTTTGATATATATATCTCATTGCTGAATAAAATATAGTATACAGGTATTATACAATGAATATCATTACTATAGTAGACAGTCAACATTATTTTTATTTTTTGGTATACATTCAGTATAGGCGGGTTGTCAGGGATTTCAGATAAGGAAGATCTCGTGTGCCGTGGATTAGGATGAAGGGAGCTTTATCCAGGATTTATACAAGAACACTACAGTAATCTGCTGCACTGATGCCAATATCTCAGCCCTGACTTAATCCCAATATTTCCAACAGCCATTTATTTATTTAATATTATGTTATATTTATTGATATTGAGTATTTAACAGTTGTTAGAACTCTAAAGTTAAATATTTTTCATTGTTAATTAAAGCTTTTTTGTATGGCCTTTGAAAATAATATTATATTTCATTCATGGTATTTATACATCGGTGGTTGTTTTCAAACGAATTAGATAAAAACCAAATGTATTATCTCCTTCTAAATAAGATATTTTGTTTTGGTGATTACTCCAAAGAATAATGGAATATTTTTTTAGTGAAACCTATATGGATGTCCGTTAGGGTGGAACAGCCATACAAAAATAAACATATTTCGCAGCAAATGCGCTGCCAAGCTTTTGCTTGGCAAAAGATGTGTCAAATGTGCAGATTATCGTTGGGGTCAAAATTTTACTAAACCTAAAGAAACTGAATCCAAGTGAATTCTATGAAATACAATCATTCTGCCAACTATAGTGAATGTATTACCACCAAAAACCTGCAGAAGACAAGAAGTTTAATTAAACTAACACTAGACTCCCACTCCCCCTAGAAACATAATGCAGTATGACCCTCGAAAAGTGATTGCTGGCTATTTGTCAGGTATGCACAAGCACTCAAGAGTCAAATCTCTCTTCAGAAGCTTAAACATGAACCAAACTGTCCCTTATATCTCCCCTGCACTCATCCTCGAACTTGGCCACAATAATGACATCCTTCTTTTCTGGATTTTTTTCTCTCATCGGTCTGTTAGTCACTTGATGAAGTCACCACATAGTGACTATTACCTAAGTTCTATTAGTTACTACGATAAAGTATAGAGAGAGTAGCTGAGTGTCATATTGTAGAAATTTGTTAGCTTATTTGTTTGACTGCCACTGGTTTGTTTATTTCACTATTCTAGTGGAGACGGTGACGTGATAAGGTTATAGAGAAACGTGGTGGTTTTACAAATATCAGGTTTTACAAACAATGTTCATTACGTGATTGATTCATTAGACTGTATGAATGCTGAATTAAACATGCTGAACCCAACAGTTTAAATCTCTTTGTTTCTTTGTGTCTTAATTCTTTAATCTGATAAATTTCGTTCAGGAATTTCTAGTTTATTTGTGTTAAAATATATTCGGGTAATGCAGTTTTTGTATTTGAATGTGCCAAAACTTAATAGTAACGAACTAATTAGTTTTTATTCATCCATTTCAGATGTTACTCTATTTTTTTCATCACATTTGGTAATTTGATTAATAATATAATTGTATGTGATTGTTCAAATCAATTATCGAGGCATTGTGGGCCAAGGTAGCCTAGTGTCTTACATGCTCGCCTCCGTACTGGTAAGACACTACGGACTGTCTGTCTCCGTACTGGTAAGACTCCGAGGTTCGACACCCATACTCATATTCGATTTATTCAAGCGGGAGGTGAAAAAAAAATATGAACTCGTCATTCCTCTGAGAGGAGGTTAAACCGTCGCTCCCAACCTGGACAGTGTTAGGTATTGGTTAATGATCCCTATTCTAAATACACTTGAGAGAGGGAAAATTTAGAACTCATAATGTAGAATGTTCATTGAGTGGAATTACAAGGAGCCAAACTTTGGCATAAGTATGAGTATCTCTCATGAGGCGATACTGCAACCTAACCTAACCTAACGTGGCATTACTTCACATTATGGTTATAAATATTTTTTTTAAATCATTAGATTTAAATATTGTCAATGTTATCTTCAATATGGAATAATCATTCGTAAGCCCTTTTAAGCATTCATTAGGTCTTCTAAAGATTCAATCAAGCACATTTTTTACAGACTTTCAGAATTTATAGACACAATATTATTAACAAATCAAAGATTTTCTAAAGTAAATTTGGGTTAGACTACTATACATTTTTTTTACGTTATTGATAATAATCCAACTGTATTGTTTTGACTACTATTAACTTTATATAGTTCGGTTGTCCAATGTACGGTTATATGTTCAACATATATTTTTAAATCCTTTAAACATTCGTTATTTTCTTTTGCAATAAAATTTGGCAAATAGAAGAGTGGTGCAAAATTATTTGACAGAGTACCTGTGGTAAAACCGGACTCAAGAAAGATTAAATTAGTAAATAACAATCACAGTCTGGCAACACTGATGCTAGACAGACTGAAACAACAGGAAGGACGTCACTAGACTTAGTCAGTAAGCCTTTGAAATGTGATTGTGTTCCAAACCGACCATCAAGTCAGGAAAGTGGACCAGATATGATTAATAACTAATCAAATGATTTAAAAAAAAATGTTTTTTTTTATAAATTGCTGTCAATAATAGTTTTTGTAATACAATCACATTTCATAAATATTGTTTATTACCAAGAAAGAATGGAGTTCTAGTTATATTGAGAACAGTCATTGTGCACACGTTTCATTTCCGAAGACAGGAATGTGTTTTAAACAACACTCCCGCATTATATCTGTATTGTCAGTGCAAATCAATTGATTTGGCAGACAAGTCTTCAATACAATAGATTGGATTGATTTACTAAACTCAAAGTGAAGTGGTCAGTGGTCGATTTATTGGCCGATATATTGGTCATGGGGCTCTTTCATCTTCTTGATAGTCTCCCAAATCAACATCAATTCAGCATAATGTCCCACTTCTCATTTATCAGGTAATTACTCTGAGTTATGGCAGTTGGCTTTCATATTTCAATACTTTTAACTCCTCATAAGGAAAATTACACTTTGTTTACAATATTTTCGCACTTTAAAATAACATTATTAAATAATTGAAATATCTACTTCAAAAGCTAATTAGCAAATATAAAAGTTCTAGGAATATTAAAAATGTAACTCAATACAAATAATAAAAATATATTTTTGTTCAAATTATAAATTAAAATATGCCAATTCAGTGTTTTCATATGTGTAAGTGTCTGATTATTAACTTGCGACTCTAACTTGACCGCAAGTTGATATTAAATATATACTCGTAAATAACGTCTCTGTGTTTATGTGTGGGTGGGTAGGTGAGTCTTTGACTAACCTTCTAATTTATTTGTCCTGTTGTGATTGTTACGTAATTCTTTTAATGCTGGATTGGAACCGTTTATATATATTTTCTCAGTATAACACAAGTACTAAGTATCAGTTGATATTTTTAAGGTGGGTTCGCAATACTAATTGATTAGAACTACTTTATTATTATCGTTTTAATTTTAATAACACAAACATAATTGTAATATATATGAACAATACATATTATGAGCTCAAGTAATGTTGTGAAATCATGTTATAATTCTAAAATAATACTGATCCATTTGCAGTTTGAATACTGTCTTGAAAAGGGTCATTTAATTTATTTGGAATAACATAGATGGAACTGTTTTGTAAGGCATGCTTTCGTATCTGTTTAGAGCTTCTCTTTGATAGGACCTCCATTGAATTAAGGATCTTACTCAACATTTCTCTAGCTGTGTTTTCTTTTGAGTTGTAACCAAAAATACAGAGGTTAATTAGAGTTGTTCGAGTGAGTTAAGTCGTTCTGGGAGATAGACTGAATAAGTGGTGTACTTTTAGTGATTACTATATAATGATTTCCATATTATTTTAATAAGTATAATTAATTTATTTTTAATATTAATTATTTAATAAGAGTGAATAGAGTGTCTAGGTTTTCAGCCTACAACATATATACAACATAACGCAAGAGCGTTAGTGAAACTGGAGCGTAATTCTATTTTCTAACGTTGAAAGCTTGATGATGTTTGCCGTCACTTTATTGAACAGTGCTAAACAAAATATTGGATTTTGACGAAATACAATTATATATTTGTGAAGCACAACAATATATATGATTTGCTGTATCCAGCATTGGTTTTTGGGAAAGTAATTTGATAGCATATAGTGCTATTATTTATAGTAGTACTTGTAGAAAAATAGTACTTTACAAAAGAGTAACCTTTGCATCAAAGAATCTTGGTATACAACAGTAATTGTACTTATTGTAGAGTAAAAAGCTTATGAATAAATACCACATAATAACTGATTGCACAACCTTAGATGTAATTATACTTGAACAGTAGTAGTAGTATCGTGTTGGGAGCTCATTACTCTGCAATCAAGTAATTAACAAACCCCTTTCACCAGTTCAGTAATTTATGTCCTCAACGGAAGTACCAAACATTAGCTTACACAAGTTCATTATATTAAGAATCAGTTAAGACAACTGATGTAATGCATATAATATATGACTCATGTTGTTTTATGAAGAATCTGAAATAAACTATTTCAATATATGGCTGACTATTTCTTAAATATTGGAAATACTATATCAGTGAAAGTAAGTACAATAAAGAGGAAGATATAGATAGAAGATAGCTACATAGATAGTTAAATAGAGATAGCAGGGAGGAGTAGTTCATATCCAACTTTATATTAAAAAGTAAAGTCATCATTATTCACGGGTTGTTACCCCCAAGCAATAAAAAGCAATTATTTTATTCACAAAGCTTTAGAAAGTTGTTTAATTTATACGTGCTCCTCGACTGTTTTATTGTAATTAACAGGATGTTTTTGTGAGTCGAATTTTTTATTGTTTTGTATTTTTATTTATTTGGATAACATAAGGATATTTCAGTTAAGAGTAAATTGCTTCCTAACCCAAAATGAAATTGTAAATCTTCAGTTAGTAAGGTTGTAAATACCCAGTTACTGAACACTGTTGGTTTGAATGTATGCAAGTAAACTTCAAGATCGGCGGTCACACATACTGAGAGCGAATGAGGTTTGGAAAAGCACTGTATGTTCACAGAATCAATATTGTGGCGTCACATTGGGCAATAAGGTTGATATGGAGTAATCAAACTGTCTGCTATATTAGTCTCGGTTATACTATCGACTGCAGAAAATTGGCTGCTAAGAAAGTGAGTGGAGTCAGCACTGGGTTAAAACAATGCTCGCCTCGCGTCCTCTGCCCCCTACACTTGGCCAAAACGAGTTCATAGAATTGGCTCCATTCAATTCCAAATCAAATTGCCCACTTCTCTAACCAGTTTTCATTACCTTTCCCATTGCCTAATGTTTTATTAACTATTTTATTAATTCATCTGTCTTTCTTTCTTCTTCCTTTTTTACAATAAAAATATGTAATTGTTTATTAAATTTTTAATTTAAATGATTTAAAACCATACGACCATTTGCTTGTGAATCCATCAGAATATCAAACTCAATTTTTTTCTGTAATTAATAAATTTAATTTATAATAAAATACAAAAAGCTGAAGTGAGCTAAACTCAACTTTGCTATAAATAAATGTATTATCAATTGCTGTGGCCATAATTTAATTTATGATGTAATTCAATCCGGCTATTGTGTTGACATATTACAGAAATTGGTAGTGAAATTATATCAAACTCTTAACTAGTCAATTTAATGGCTTCATTTATTTGAATGTGTCTATATATTTTTTCCTGTTACGACAAATATTGAAACATTGTTTCAGAACAGTCTATGTTTTTACTGAAAATGGTACTTAGTATGTGTACCACTGTTAGTGACTATTAGTTACAATATTCTAAATTTATGAAATCGTTATAATGTATGTGCAATCATACTATACGAATAATGCATTGTAGGCAATACGAGTAAAGTATTTTCTTAAATTTCTTATTTAATACATAAATGCAATACTTAACATGAAATTCAAAGTTTGTAGGATCAAGGAGTGGGTTTATATTAATACCCTTTTTGGTATAAAAAATGACACCGTACCTTCCTCTTGTGTCAATATTACCTGAATACAATTATGTTATTTCCAGATAAATACATATATCAATGTAAAATTTTATGATTTCTAGTAATTTTAAAATCTTCTGGATCAGGAAAGATTAATTCTTAAATTTTATTTGTTCATTGTTTACTTATTTTCTGAGAAGTATTTTAATCATAATGCAAACTGATGACAGCACTTTGGGAATCAAAAGCTTTGGGGCCCCCTGAATTCATGTTTAGGGGGCATAGGGCATAGGGTTACTATGCATTCAACCCATAAAGAAGATGCTAACTGCATTTTACAAGAAATTTTTGTAATATTTTACAAAAATACAGTTCTTGCTGTGGAAAAACTCGTTTGTTCTTGGTGCTAAATAAACGCTTATGAAAATTGTTACAAAATATAAATATCACATAAAAACAAAGGTGTGCATTTTTCACTATCTTTTAGTTATTCTAAAAACTTCAAATTTGCCTTAGATTTTTTCCGTAATATGGAAATTCATGGGTAGAAGAGGTTCATGACTATTGAATTATTCTTAAAGCAAACATAAAATTAATTAGGGAAAATTAACTTCAAGTATAAATTATTTGTCAGGTTATTTTAATATATTACATTATTTGTAAAGGTAAATATAAGTACTCATTAGAAGTATATTTCATTTAAAAATATGATAAAGTTAACTTATTTTAAACTCGAAATCATTTTATTATTTTCTTATTTTAAAATGAATAATGATATAACTTCATACTTGAAGATAATTAAATAAAAAAAAATTTGTAGCTATTCATATCGTTTAGAATAAATGAAATAATTAAAAATTATGATAAAGTGACGTTACTATTAATATTCTTGGATTACATGACTTCTCATTTTTTTTCCATGATTATGATTTGATTAAACACATTTATTAAATAGAGTTACTATCATTCTTATCAGTAATCATTATTTTATTAAGCGCTAGATAAGTGTTTATAATGTTGTCATAACTGTGAAAGGGGAACAGGTTTACTGAAGAGATTGATAAAACTATTACTTATAGTAAAGTTGACTGTAGACAACTCCAGATTTCTTTATAATTATTACTTGTTATTGGTTTTCCTTTCGCTTTTATTTAGTTCCGTTTCAATTTTTTTTTATTCTCAACCCGTTTTCTCTTTGATAAAATTGTATTGACTGTCCCAGGTTATTACTCCATGTAATCAGCAGCTGGGCTCTTTGTCAGAGAGGCCATGGTTGCTTGTCAGTCGATGGTCAAGACTGCGTCATACATAAGCCAGGAAGTGTTTTCGATCTGGTTGTTAGTGTGGTCGTAATGCCCGTGTAAGCAGCTCGGCTCAGGGTGTTGCCCTGAGCAATCAGGAGTTGGTTCAGTGCCAGACACTCCTCCCTTGGTCGCTCCAACACCCTTCCCATTTATCTATACCAGCCCCCTGCTGAACTCTTATTCTACAGACTATTTTAGCCCTCAGTCTACAGCACCTTACATATATGCATAATTTAAACAAAAGTCTTAAACCAACATTAACTAAACTTAAATAGAAATGCTAGATAGTGAAACTTTCAATGCATCGAATGAAAAACGCACTAATGTGCATTTTATTCCTGTGCTTGTTCCCATGTAAACGTGAGACTCATACTGTTAATATGTTAGAACAAATTAGAACAAGACACTTTTTTTCCTTTGAAAAGGTTTATTTATTTATTTATTATGGCTTAATGTTGAAGTCATTTAGTGTATTTTTCTTTTGTCATTGGAGTCTGGTGTCTTGGTTTTCATAACCTATTCACTTGAAAACTTTTTTTTTAATCCATATTATTTTTGTACCCTACGAGTTAACAAAACCATTCTTTCTAAGCTTTAGTAATTATTATTCATTTAACTTCCTTAACACTTAACTCAGGTTAGAAACAAATACTGTAGATCTATACAAGCAACTTATGTTACAAATTAGTGCATCATCTCTTCAGTGCAATCTTCGATAAGATTATTAAAAATTCATTTCCTGCTCATTCCTTAAGTTATCACCATTATCGAAAGTAACTAATTAGACCTACATTACGTCTGCTAATGAGTTTACTCAATAATTTTATTTAGGTATGTTCCTTGAGATAATATAACCCTATTCTCTGAAACACAGTTTTGACTTCAATTTTAAAAATTCATATTTTGGCTTATATATCGACTTTATTCATCAACTTTTGCTAATAATACCTTTCTATATGAGTACATAATAAATTTACAAAAACAAATCTCATGCAAGAGATAATAAGGACTTACTACGATATTTTTGATTATATTTTCATAATATTTTTGGACTAGCTGTCCTATGTATCTTAGGAAATAAAGTATAATAGGAAAAGTCAGGTCTCTCATTTATTTTGCAATTCATTTAATTGAAATAATACAGATTCTACACTCATATCAATAAAACCTTACCAACAACGTAAGCACGCTGGGATTGCAATTTAGACTTTCCTATTTCACTAATAATTGAGATGAATATTGCTTATTAATTTATTAATATAAGGTAAGATATTAAATGTTCAAAAAAAGAATAAATCAAAGTTGAATAGTATGGTATGTCTTCATTATAAGGAAAAGTAAGCGATATGAAATAAATAAAATTTTCCAAATTTTGACTGATTTGTATGTCCTGATGTTTCTAGAATTCATTTTTAAAAGCTTTAATTGATAATGCCCATGTGTGTTTTGGTGGGTCGATGACTGAGTGAGTGTACGAAATTTTTGGGTACCTTACACCATACCATTCGATAGATGAAGTTCGTATTTTACTCAAAAATAGGAACAAATAATAGAATGCCATTAGAAAACGCTATTGTTTTTGAACAATCTGAAATCACTTTTTTGGCTAAAATATAATTTTTGGAAAAAATGTATCTTTCTAAATTATAAAATTTTTAATTAGTTGAAATTGTGAATATACGAGTATCAGTGGCATCAACTGTAAATAACATCCCATTTATTCAATAACCTCAAATTTCTGTTTTATAAGAAATATTAAGTTTCTGACTTGAAATTTATTCTGAAATCTTGTAGATATGATACATGTTACACCCATAGGTGGATCATAAAGAAAATATTCACAAAAATATCATGTTAAAGAGGATGAGCGGAACACCATTTGTCAAATTTGTATGAACTTAAATTGCCTTTATAATACATTTTATTATTACAATTTTTTTTTGACTAAGTGGCAAACAGTAGAAAAAAAGAAGCTTTCTGAAAAAAATTACATATAAATAGTATGATATAAAAATATTTCAAAAATTCTCTATATCAGAAAAAAGCGTTGTAGTTCTAAAAACTCAAATCAAAATAACTTGAAACCGTTTGTTCGTTTTCGAATTGTTTACATTGTAATCGTTATAATGATAATGTTATTCTTTTTATATAATTTATTATTTTAATATTGTGGTTGTTGGAATATATTATTTTTCTATTTTATTTTTCTCTTTGTTGCAAATGTAAAACGGAAGATATACTATTTATGATGTAAAATTTAAAATGTTGTATATTTTTTTGCAACATTTATTGAATTGAGGTAAATACAATTCATAGATGTATGTTTCATAGTTTCATGTTCCATTTAACTTGAAAACACATATAATCAGCTCTCAAGCTGAGGCCAGCATATTCTGATATGTAATGTTCTTGGTCATAATTTAATGTTTTTCTCTGAAACAAACGTTTAGTCTGCAGTTTTGTGTAGCATATTGAGTTGACACGTATAATAAAGTCTCACGTTATGTCATAGCCTTTAGCTGTAGGGCAGGGGCTATAAATGCATGGAAGAAACAGTAAGTTAAGTAAACTGTAAATTAAGAAGATTTAAGGCATTAGTAAAAATGCAAGAAGCACGCTGAACTAACGAAGTCAAATGCCAACGTATGAATCTCTATTTAGACTGATCTGCTCTACTACGAGGGGCTTTATATTGGGTAATCAGGATTGCTCTGCCTTATTTATTAAATTCCCAGTGCATCATTGTCCATTATTATTTTGTATTTATTTTCTCTATGGTAAGGTAAAAACAAATTATTCTGAATATAAATCGTATATTATTACTTGAACGAGTAATAATCCATGAAAAATGAAAGATTTTTATTCTGTTTTGTGCTGTGTGCGGGACATCTCTCTTTATCATACTCTCTCACTCACTCACTCTCTCTCTCTCTCTCTCTCTCTCTCTCTCTCCCTCTCTCTCCCTCTCTCTCTCCTGTTTAGTCTGATAATTAAACTCCGCAGTAGCTGCTCAACCCCTACCTTCCCCGTTTCCATGTTTAACGCAATGAGGGTACTAATAAGGCCTTGCTAGGAAGTAAATATTTAATTGTGTTTGCAATTAATTCATAATTATAATGTTTATTTACAACAGGAGTTGTCTGTATTTTTGATAATGTTTTATAAATATTGGAAGATTTGGAGGATATTTATTGTGGGATAAAGAATAAAAATTACGTCTCCAGAAAAAAAAGTTTAATATGAAAACTAACAAAGCGCTTCAAACACCTACTGTTCTTCTTCAACCTAACATCTAACAAAAATATTCATTACTAATAAATACTTTTCTTCTTCTCAGAATTTGGTAAGGGGGTCTTTTTTTAGATATTGACCTGAAGATGAACACTAAGTGTTCGAAGCGCGTTGTTAGCTTTTATATTAACTAATTTTTTGTATGGAGACGTAATTGTTGAAATACCTCAATATGAGTAAATACCACACTAAAACATACTGCATAAGTGATGAATGTTTTTTGAATATTGAAAATTATTCAATGCTATATTGAATAGGTAACAAGAATATGAATATAGATTATTATCCTTTACTAATACACCTATAATTTTAGAAGTACAGAAAAATCAATACGAAAACTGGTGGGTTATATCTAGTGTGTTATTATATTTTAAATTAAAGAATCTCTTTTCACTCGCCTTCTGATCACTCACTCTCTCTACCTCAGTCACACTCCCCCTCTCTCTCACTGTCTCTCTCTCTCTCTCCCTCTCTCGTTAATTTTCTCTCCCCTCTCTCGTTTTTTTATTATATTTTATATTATTGTATTTGAAATACTATTTAAAGTTAAAGGTAGAAATAAATGATCAATTTTTTTAACAGGTTTAGAGTGTGTTTATCTTGCATTAAACATCTTGAGGGTCTAGTTGTATTTTTGAAAACAATAATTAATATCATTATCAATAAATACATGCATATTGTTAGTGCCACATAGGTTAGTAAATAAGATATCATTATTGACCGGCATACCTCGTCTATCGCTGGTGAAGTCACCCGACCGGTTTCGCAATGGTTGCATCATCAATGGGACTACTATCATCAATAGGTTAGTCCCATTGATGATGCAGCCATTCCAAAACCGATCGGGTGACTTCACCAATGATAGACAAGGTATGACGGTTAATAATAATATATTATCAATAAATCCATCATCGTGAATGTTTGAGATTGTTTGCTTCTTATAATCTCTGAAGGGTAATATTCTATAGATTCCATTAAAGGGTTTTCCATTATAATGGATAACCATGGTTTTACATTATCATATATATCCATGGTTTTCCATTATCATGTATTACCATTGTTTTTGAAGGTAATTCATGGAATAGTAGAAAGAAAGTTCAAAAGAAAATGTATAACTAGGAGAAGATTAATCCAAACATTTTATTATAAAATGGGATGTCTATAAATTATGACAGATTACATCCTACGTATATATGTATTCTACATACGAAGTATACCTATGTATGTTTCAATACTTTAACTATTTTTCAATGATCAGCCCTTTGAAAGTAATGAAGTTCCAATGACTATTGAGGGCGGTGAGATTGATGCTTTTATAACAAAGATGGCCTGCTTCATCTAGTTCACATGGTGGTAAAGAAGTAGGGTCGGCGAAGGATCGAGATTAGGGCTCTTTATTGGAGCTAATACCTTTGAAATCAACCGGTATTCAGATGAAAATCCAATTACGCTAATGACTTCACATAATGCTGTTACTCAGATCCTGCTAAAGCTTTCTTGTTCCATTATTTGTCGGAACATATTACATTTCGTAATTATTAGCATTCATGTTCTTAACTTTTGTGTTATTAAGATATTTAACTACTAACGAGAAAATCATTATTAAAACAGATGTTTACCTAGACTAATCAATACAATGCACATATACAAACAATATATTTATATGTTCTCTTCTATTTATTCTTATCCACAATTATATTAATTTTTTTATATAGTTATTATAGTGATGTTTACTTGGACGATTTTTATGTGAAAGGATTTCCGAAAAAATCTGTAAGTGTTGATGCTAATGTTTTGCTAGCAAAGATTTATGGTTTATATCTTGTTAAAACATTTTGTACAACCAAAATATGAAAGAAATCATAGTTTACTAAAGATTAAATTAAGTACATGTACGAATACGGTAAATAATATTTAGGGAAATAATGAATACTGTGTTTAACTTAACGAATTAATATATCCTGTTATGTGAACACTTTAATTATTAAAAGACACAAAAGTCCTCATATAACAATTTTAATCTTTTGATAATGTTACATAAAAAATTTTTTTTTTCTTGTAGTATTATAAGAAATATAGGTTATAATTTGAACAAACCATATATCGACTAATAATTTGGATATTTATTCAACAAGCATCAGGTATTTTAAGTGAAACATAAATACAATATAATTGTACAAAACATAAAAAGAAATCTAGAATATTGTAGATTATAAGTGAGAGAGATTTTGATTGCAGGGTGGTATGAAGTGTAAAGGGATGAAGTTGAAAGCAAGAGAAGGAGTGTGTGATATTTGAAAGGGGGAGACAAACTTGCAGATATAATTGAGAGGAAATGTGAAACAACACACAGGAATGAAGCAACAATGAGATGAAGTGAGAAGGAGATATTAAGTGTATGTGATGACTAAGGACAAGTTATCAAAGGAGTCAAAAGTTTACTGAAACACCACTTAATTGGGAACTTAACTGCTTTGAGGATGTGGGTTACTCTTAGGGAACACTGAGTAACCCCTTAGTTACTTCTAGGGAATGAGAGTCCAAGTAAAGTAGGGTTGACGGGTCATTGACTGTTGAGATAAACATGAAACAGAAATTTTCAAAACAAAAAACTAACTGACTTTCTAATCTTTCACACAAATAGAAAACAATGGAATTTATACACCAGAGGTTCAAATTTTGATATAATGAAGTTGATTGAGAGCAGTGATGAGTCTTTGGTAGCTCGACGAGACTGATCATCATCTTTATGATTACAATTGGAGTACTAGTGAAATTATAATGCTTATAATTATAATTCGAATTAAATCACCGAATGAATCTGATTGAGAGCAGTGATGAGTCTTTGATAGAGTGACGAGACTTCCCATTATCTTTGTGATTACAATAAGTGTCCTAGTGAAATTATAATTGTAATTCGGGTTTGAATTAGATAATGAAGCTGATTGAGAGCAGTTATAAGTCTTTGATAGCGTGATGAGACTGCCCATCATCTTTATGATTACAATAAGTGTCCTAGTGAAATTATAATTGTAATTCGGGTTTGAATGAGCTAATGAAACTGATTGAGAGCCGTGATGAATCTTTGATAGCGTGATGAGACTGCCCATCATCTTTCTGATGATGAGAGTCCTAGTGAAATTATAATTGTAATTCGGGTTTAAATGAGCTAATGAAGCTGATTGAGAGCAGTTATGAGTCTTTGATAGCGTGACGAGACTGCCCATCATCTTTATGATTACAATGAGAGTCGTAGTGAAATTATGATTGTAATTCGGGTTTGAATGAGCTAATGAAGATGATTGAGAGCAGTGATGAGTCTTTGATAGCGTGACGAGACTGCCCATCATCTTTCTGATGATGAGAGTCCTAGTAAAATTATAATTGTAATTCGGGTTTGAATGAGCTAATGAAGCTGATTGAGAGCAGTGATGAGTCTTTGATAGCATGACGAGACTGCCCATCATCTTTATGATTACAATGAGAGTCGTAGTGAAATTATTATTGTGATTCGGGTTTGAATGAGATAATGAAGCTGATTGAGAGCAGTGATGAGTCTTTGATAGAGTGACGAGACTGCCCATCATCTTTATGATTACAATGTGAGTCGTAGTGAAATTATTATTGTAATTCGGGTTTGAATGAGATAATGAAGCTGATTGAGAGCAGTGATGAGTCTTTGATAGCATGACGAGACTGCCCATCATCTTTATGATTACAATGAGAGTCGTAGTGAAATTATTATTGTAATTCGGGTTTGAATGAGATAATGAAGCTGATTGAGAGCAGTGATGAGTCTTTGATAGCATGACGAGACTGCCCATCATCTTTATGATTACAATGAGAGTCGTAGTGAAATTATTATTGTAATTCGGGTTTGAATGAGATAATGAAGCTGATTGAGAGCAATGATGAGTCTTTGATAGCATGACGAGACTGCCCATCATCTTTATGATTACAATGAGAGTCGTAGTGAAATTATTATTGTAATTCGGGTTTGAATGAGATAATGAAGCTGATTGAGAGCAGTGATGAGTCTTTGATAGCATGACGAGACTGCCCATCATCTTTATGATTACAATGAGAGTCGTAGTGAAATTATTATTGTAATTCGGGTTTGAATGAGATAATGAAGCTGATTGAGAGCAGTTATGAGTCTTTGATAGAGTGACGAGACTGCCCATCATCTTTATGATTTCAATGAGAGTCGTAGTGAAATTATGATTGTAATTCGGGTTTGAATGAGCTAATGAAGCTAATTGAGAGCAGTGATGAGTCTTTGATAGCATGACGAGACTGCCCATCATCTTTATGATTACAATGAGAGTCGTAGTGAAATTATTATTGTAATTCGGGTTTGAATGAGCTAATGAAGCTAATTGAGAGCAGTGATTTTTCTTGAGAGTATATTATATTATGATATTGAAATTCAAATATCGGAAATTAAATAATAATCAATTTTTTTAAATATTTTTTGATACTGAAATAGGAAATATATAAAAAAATATAATTTTTTATTGAAAACCTGAATTTTGCAATGCAAACAACAAATTATAAACTTTAAGAAAAGCGTTGGTAAACGACAATATATCCATTAGTCTTAAGAAACAAAACTGAACTTAGTCATTTTCATCAACTCAACTACTAAAGAAGATTATCACGATCAAATTTTTTGAAATCATCTTGTTTACTCTTGAGAAAAAATGAGAAATGTACTTTGCATTTGCTAGTGCCAAATACTGAAGACTCAGACATGGAAAAAACTTACATGCGTGTATATAAAACTTGTGGGAATGATAATTGATTTAAATATTAAAGTGCATCTTCTTGGGTGAAAAAACGATACACTAAGTGAGAATTTTCCAGATATTCAGAACGCACCAGTACACATAACTGTAAGTAGTAAATGTATGCCTTTCATCACTTGAAATTAGTTACAACAACATATTACAGTCATATGCGGATAATATCACGACATCATTATGTCCTTAACTACATTGTGTAAATGTTGTTGATATTTAAAGTGGTTAAACCCTCTATGATATTTCGGTTTCCGTTGTCATGGAGATATCGATGACATATATAAATATCACATATATAGATGATATATGTCATATAGATGACATATAAAGATATAGATATCACGTCTCTGTAAACATCCATAGTGCATGCTGAGGGTTTGGATGCTCTCCAATATTTTCTTTGAACAAAGAACTCTACCTACTGCCTTTCATTGATTTTTATTGTTAATTATATTGGTCATTATTATATATTTATAAAGCAAACCTTAATTATACAATCAGTGACAAAAAAGAAATTTATAATTACTACTAGTAACCCTGTAGAGGACATTCAGAAAAAGAAAAACGAAGTGATTAAAGAGGTTATCGCAAAAGCAGGAAGAACTTCCGTGTGTAAGTGTGTGTGTGTGTGTGTGTGTGTGTGTATGTGTGTTGTGTGTTTGTATATATGTGTGAGTGCGTGTATTTGTGGTCTATATCAGGATGTTATTGATTAGTGTGTTTGAAGCGTATCAGATCGCAAGTTGATTGACACGGTTTGTGACTCACTTAATTGATTAATAAAGCCATAGTATTTTGTAGCATATAATACAGGTGTATGTATTTTTGCACTTTTGTTATAGAGTATCTGCCTTACATTTCAAGTGAATTGAAATTTATGATAAATATGTTTATATGTAATGTTATGTGTTTAAACGTATTATTTGTTTAAAACCTTTGTACGAATGTATGTATTGCATGTTATGCACTAATGTAATACATTTAGAAAGAAAACGTGGTACAGTTTGAAAAAGATAAAACACACACACAAATAAACCAAATGTAATGTTCGACTATTAACTTTTATGTTTAAGACGAGAAAAATTTTTTTTTGTTCTTTAGTTATATTTCTTTTGCATTAATTGGAATTTCTTGTAGTACTTGTAGTATACCAGTTTAGATAAACGTTTTTCACAGAATTGTATTCATCTATTACCAAGCACTCTGTGTAAAAAAAATGTTTACCATACAGCCTCTTTCGGTTTATGAAATTTTGACTGACACTGATAGTTATTCAGCTCACTATGAAAGACAGCTAGTTTTTTCTAAAAAAAAAATATGATACATCCTTACTATAGGGTTCATTATTGAATAGATATGCATTTGATTGTTGGAATGGTGTGGCCTGTAGCTAACAGAGACTTTTAGGTACTCATTCACCTACCTACTCTCAGTCATCATCCAAAAAAACGTTAAAAATGGATTTTAGAGAAGACACATTATGGGAATCCTGGAGATAATTTTTTCCCGTATTGCTATAATGTGGTATAGAGTATCTGCCTTACATTTCAAGTGAATTGAAATTTATGATAAATATGTTTATATGTTTGTATGTAATGTTATGTGTTTAAACGTATTATATGTTTAAAACCTTTGTACGAATGTAAGTATTTCATGTTATGCACATACTTCATACACATTTTTCAAATAGGATCATTCATTTTAATAAAAATCAACTTATAACTTGAATTAAAACTGCACTAAGTAAAATGGGAATAGCTGATTAATTATGTATCTGGTTATAAGAAAAGCTGAAGGTGGTGTATTGAAGGAGTAAAGGAGAGGCTGTTTCTTGAAAGAAAGGGTTCGGGTGAATGTGGGAGTGAAAGTAGGTCATGTTTACAAATAACGTTTGGAGGGCTTAAGTCCTCTAAAAGCAATGCTAAAGTATACCCGGAATGCCCTAGTCCTTAGTACTTTTACTTGTAAATATGACCTACTTACGCTCTATATCATTCTTTTTTTATGCCTTCTGTCAAACGAAGTTTATAAACATTTATTTTGGGTTTCGTGTCCACCATGCACGACTCTAACTGTGAAGACTAAGAACTGACAAGTGTAGATCTTTCCTTGGTAGATTTCATAGTCTTAAAAGAACTTAGCCTGGTTCGTTGACTTTCGAAAATTGTTTTGACTTAGTTTGAATTAAGAAGTTTTCAATCTTATGTGCTGAGGTATTCATTAATCTTTGGTTTTTCAATCTAACAGCCTTATTTCTAACCAAGAGTAAATTTTCATAATCCGTAGATTTATAATTGTTTTTTTTTCCTTCTTGGAGGTGTAAGCAGAGGAATTTCACAAGGCAGTGGTCCTGTGTACTCTTTTTACTTTCAACTTTTCCTGTTGCATTTGCGACAACAAAATTGAACCTATGCTTGTTTGGTGTTTTACCTGGTTTTAAGTCTGACAGTTAGTTGTTAATCTGTTTGAAATCATGCTTATGGGACTTTATAGGGAAAAAAGCTTCCTGTATTCATTTGTAACACTTTAATTATTCATTAGTCAAAAGCTTCATAGCATATTATTTCCTTAACGGTATTCTTATCTTCACAGAACACTTTAACAATAATTATAAGCTTAGATTAGCACTTGTAAGTTATACATCATTCCTGATTGTATTAGCATAATATAAGTGGTTGAGGATATAAGTAATCAACTGTTACTTATGTTTATTCTGCGTGGCGAGGAGCGGTCCTCACTATTCTGGGATAGAAAGTACGTAGAACAATTGTTCATACTTCGTTGCACTTTTTATTGTTTGTTTAAAGTGACTTGAGTTTTGAATCCTTTAGTTTTGAAGCATTTATTAATAAACTATCAACCAATGAAGACAGTAAAGCACGTATAACTCCAGATCCCTGGCCTGTGATGGTCTCCTTTGCATTATTCATCATACCAAATACAATTACTGATTTTCTTCTTGAACAATAAATAATACAAAAGTCTCTGGTTTAAATTTCAGATCTGTTTTGACGGAATCAAGATAATGTATACCTGTCACTACGTGCAGCATTTCAGTGTATCTTTTTACATTCATCATCAAGTTACAATACGCTCTCCGAGAGCGTAGATTTTTTGTTACTGTTTAGTCACTCGTCCATTATTTTATATTTTCGTAAGTTTACCTGTTCTTTTACGTTCATTGCTTTAAAAAATAATTAGATTTATATAACTGTTACTATTTCTCTCGTGGATGATAATTTGTTTTTCGAGTGGTTAATAGCAAGTGAGTATAACAGTAAAAAAAATTACATTATTTGATAGTATTATAAGCTTAAGTCGATCAAAACTATATAAATATATCTGTGTCAAAGCTATGTAAATGTATTAATGTTTATAACTTCAAATTGACTACATGGATAGACATATTTGTGTTTTCCTGTATATCGTTTAATCTGGCCTTATAGTGGACGTACCAATTACTTTTTATGTTCATCAATTTTAATAATTTTTAATGTATTTGGGCCCCAAGTATGCGAACAATTGTCTCCAAACAAATTATTACTCGTATTAAAGACGACTTTACTTTGGTTGCTCAATTAGAGCTAATTTCACTTAGTAACTGATTGTATAACTATAAGTGGTAGTTTTTTCATTGTTTCTAACTAACAACAAATAAGTCAGAAAAGTAATCAAACGTCAGGTATATTCCATAAAAATAACAATGGCTAAGGAATATTGATTGATCAAAAACCTTTAAAAACGAGTCCTCTCCATTCATACTCTAGCATCACTCTTCAATATCATCCTTTTGAAATGTGGTTCATAAGTTAACATGAAACTAAGAGTGTTGTGGTAGTATTAAAAAACTTTACACTAAACGAGCTCATTTCACAAAGTGGCTTCCTTACCTAACATGATAAAAGAGGTTAGAAACACCATATTGTCCATTAGAGGTTTTCTTTTATCTTATGATGACCTGCAATAATTCTTTTAGATATAAACACATCCAGCACTCATCATCTACCTTCGTTTTTTTCTTTTATCAGCTATTTGTATTCCTAACAGATAACCTAACTTATAAGTATTTGAACTTAGTTTGTTAAAAATTTTATTGTTAAAAGTGCAACATATTTGGAATTAATTAATTGTAATTAATTTTAATTGTAATTGAACCGGTCCCAACGTTGATTCGACAATAAAATTAACAAATATTGTCATGCGAACGTTTATTAAGATTAGAGATCTTTTATAAGTAACTAAAAGTAAACACTCTTCATACGGCTTACCAGACAAACATATTATATTTAATAACATTGCGACAACATGTCAGGTTATTCATCAGGTCAGGTTAGGTCACTTGACTATATCAAATATGTATGTATAAAACAAAATAACATTAAATTGCTTTCTATTCTTGTATAAATATATGAACATAGATGAAGAAACTAGGTCTGATTAAACGTATGACCGATGAATAATCATGTCTTTGATTGTGTGTACAAATTTCTTCATACCACTGCCGATGCTGGACCTTTCATTGATTTTTGAGTGCATCTATTAAGTGCATCATTTATACATCAGATTTTATATTCGTATAGAGAAACCTGGTCATATTCAGTCAGTAGAAGAATAATTTTGATATGCTAATCATAATCCACGAAGAATTTTAATATATTCTGTTGAAAAGTAAATTCTGCATAAAACTCAATTGTATCAAGTGAAGAGGATCAATTACACTTGTGTTTGACTTTAATGAACTAAGCCTGGAGAAATATTATTTCCAACACTATTTCATTGCAGCAGTTTCAATGTAATTCTACTCAAATATTTACTTTTCAATCAAACAACTTCTGGCATTCAATATTTATGGCAAATAATCCATTCATTTGAAGAATTAATCTGTACGTGAGAATTAAATTTTATGGAATGCCTTTATACAGGGTGTCCATAAAGTCCATGTGCAGGTTAAAAAAAATATAACTTTATTCGTATTTACGATAGAAATAATCTGTAAAAAAAATTAGAAGGAAGTAAACCTACATTTTTTAAGGTTTTATTCTAAAAATAATTTTTAGTTTCCACAGTCCTCCATTATTAGCAATATAGAGGGTAATACGCTTTTGCAGTTTACGGAAAACATGCGCCAACTGATTTACAATAATCCATAAAATCTTATTAGTTATTTTAGCTTTCAAATCTTCAAATAGACAAGATTTAGATGCATACACAGTTGTTTTCACATACCTCTATAAGAAAAATCTAATGGAGTCAATCTGGCGAATGTGAAGATGAATGAAATGGTTCACCTCTTCTGATTCATCTGTTAGGAAATTCGTGATTTATCTGTATGGAAGAGGTTACTACATGATGGAGGATAAGTGGATAAAATTTCAATAAAACTTTAAAAAATATAGGTTTACGTCTTTCTAATCCTTTTTACAGATCATTTCTATCCCAGCTACAAATATGGGTATATTTTTTTTAAAACGCACACGGACTTTATGGACACCCTGTATATTGTCCTATTTAAATTTCAGTTGTTTTTTTCAATGTTGACCAAATAGCAAAAACTCAGCACAGTTTTTCTTCATCGAGGATACATTGTGTATATTGACTGATATGCCCGGTCGCATTGCACTGTTCGATTATACATCTGAAGGCCCATGGAGTCCGTAGAGTAAAACAGCTATAAATTTAAATACTTACATTAAAGATACGAAACTTGTTTTTCCTATCTGTAAACAATACAACAGTAATTTAAATAAAATACAAAAAATAAATCGGGTTGCCATTTTTAGTTCTAAAGTCACGTTTTGATCCCTAATTAAGTCTAATATTTAGATTAGGTGAGTTTTCTTATAATAAACTAATTAAACTGTCAATTTTTAGGATTCCAAAAATGCTGAATTTTATTATTCCGAAAAAAGGTAAATTGAGTGTTTTAAAGATATTGATTGCAAATGTTCATTTGAAAAGATAGCTGTAATAGCTGTAAATTGGCTGCAGAGGTCTTCAAATAAAATGTCTGTCAAATGTTGTTCAAGTATTATAATGTTTAAGTATTTCAACAAAATAAATTATAGTTTACTGTGGCATAGCAGAACATAAGTTGATAACTTGTTATAAGTATTAAAAAATTGATTGAAAATAAGAATTTCAGTTGGCCATGAGTAGTCTTTTATGAAGACGTTAAACAACATTGACAAAAACATTAAGACTGCATGCTAATTTAAAATGTTTGTTTGAAATATACATAACATGAAATCAAACAACATGGTTAATTGAAAAAATGAACTTATCATTTGATTCACTATTGCATCTATTCGTAAACGTGTAAACACTTAAGATATACCCATGTCTTTGAATATAAATGGAAATCCATAATCTGATATTAATTTTTTTTTAAAAGAACTTATGCTAATTATTTATTTTTGGAAGTTGGGGTAAGTACTACTTTCATATGGCTAATTAGTGATTGATTTCAAAATGATTTCTATGTTAATGACTTCAGTACCAATTGATACACAAACATGCATACACCACACATATACACATACAAACGCACACACACACATTTTTGGTATACAAACTATTTTTCTTCAGGTGAAAGATTTTGGTAATATTTCCAGAATTAAGTGTTGATAGCAGGTAGAAGAGACGATGGCAGTAAGAGCCTGACAGTCCATTTTATTTGTTTGCTTGGTCCCATTCAAGTGAAATGTAAGAGATAAAAATTAACAAAGAGATGACAGGCATTAACATAGAGGACAGCAATGATTGTAAGAATGTAGGTTGAGCCTTCGTAGCGAGCATGAAAGAAACTGTAGTGTATGAAAAGAGTTTCAACTTGAAAGCTTCTGTTCCAATAATGAAGCTAATCAGCTGGCATACACGAGGCTGTAGAGCCGTGCATGGGAATCTGGCAAGAGGTGCTGTCAATAATATCTTATTGGATAGTCAGATTAAAATCGACTTCATACAAAACTGAGATAATCATTTCCCTTTTGTGAAGGAAGTGATAAAATATGTGGTGGCCAAGTGCTCGCCTCTGGACAGGTAGATTCAGGTTCAATGCCCACTCTAACTCTCAATTTATTCATGTTAGAGGTGAACAAATCTAAGCACGTTCTTCCTTGGAAAGCCATCGTTTCCAAGCCAGTACGATAGCAGGTACTCTTTAAAGATCCCTACTCCAAATGCATATGAGTAAAGCAAAATTTAGGAGTCCATTGTGAAATATTTGTGTAATAAATATTAAATGAACCACCATTTAGAGCAGCCCTATGTTAGAACAGCATTAAATATTGATTTTTATTTCAGGTATTTATTGTGAAACCTTGTTACATACATACATGTATACTATGACAAACAGAGCTATTTTATATGTACAGGGATTGTTTATTTGCTTATTATTAACTTTGATTTAATGTTTATATAAAAAGCAGCATTTTAATGCTATACGAAATAGTCTAAGCATGGCGATAGATTCAAATCCACTTAAAACACACTGCAGTGTAGCTTCTGGCAAGCGAAGCCTTATGGATTTGAATATGGCCAATGGAAACAATTTATGTCCATCATTAGCAATCAGCTTCGGTGCCATAGTAACTGTTCTTAAAATGTTGATTATTCTTATATTGTATATTGTTTTAAATTGACTTCGCTGAATGATTATAAAAGAATGGATTGATCAGAGGAAAGGAGTTTATTTGAATTAGTAACTAAGTTTAGAATATAAATTAGTACTTTGCAAACCATATCCAAGTGTTTAACTTGAGAGTTTTCTCCGGTATTTACATGAAATACTTTTGTACGGAAAGTTTTGACACAATTTGAATAGTCGTAAGAAATTTAGAAAGGGTTGGGTTTTGTTGATTTTACTATTAACTCTCTAAAGGTTTTACGCTTATATGTGGACCGAATGAGCAAAAAAATATGAACTGCCTTCAAAGGAATTCGAAATCCTCTAAACTAACTTATATTTTCCGTTTTATTTATTAGTATTAAAACCAAAATGCACAAAGTAGTGGTAATGACAAAATGCATGAAGTTTTATTTATTGTTTAAATATACCAAATGACCAAATTCGTGCAACACAGTAAATACCGCATTGTTTGCTTTCTTCTCAGACGTATATATCTTATAATAACACATGTATACTAAGGAGATTATAATCAAATTTACCATTATTTCTCTTTAATGATAAATAGTACATTGTTTTGAAAAAAAATTAATGTAATTTGTTTATAATAAATGTAAATACCTGGAAACCTATTATTTTACCTATTTTAAGTTCATTTAATAATCTAAATACAGTGGTCAACTATTTGTACGTTGCTAATAATTGCAGTATATTGTAAACTGCAAACCAAGCCAATTTATTTTAGATGCAGTATTTCAAAAACCCACGAGATTTATCAATATCTCATTATTAATATAATTTTATCAATATTTGAGTAACTAACCCATTTATTTATGCTATGAAGAAAAAAAAGTTACAACTTAATTTATTACCTTTTTCCTTTGTCAATAGACGAAATCGACGACTTCCAGGGACATATTTAGAGTTTATAAAAAAAAAAGCTTTCATTTTGATTTGAAGTGACATCAACTAACAACTAGGAGTCAATAAATTTATTTAACCTGAATTTATCTACATGGTACATAACCTCCAATTTTCTGTTGTGCATAACCACTGAATTATTGAATATTATGTTGCAAGGAGGTCTGTGATGAAATATGGTATATGCCCATCCACGCTCATGAACACACACACACACACACACACACACACACACACACACATACGAAGTGTAGTATTTGGCAATAATTTATCACACTATGAGTGAAATACACTCTAAGTCATAAATATTTAGGGCCCTACATTAGCCATTAGAGAGTACGTTGCTTAGTTCAGACATACGAGTATGTTCAAACTATAGCACATCAAACGGCATGTCCCTAATATTCATCTACGCTCATTTCTAAGCTTCAACTTTTGTACATAGTATTTATAAAACTTGCATATTAAATACATTTTTTCCAATTATTTAACCGAATGTAATCAATATATCGCATAGTCATTACTTGAAATAGTATTTAGACGACGGTGACTACTATTTGATGTTATAACTCCCGAGAATGGTCAATGTGTTTAATAATTACCGAATTATAAATAAACCCTAGTTCTTTTTCTTTGAAAACACAAAAATTACAACTTCACAGTATATATCGGCGAACAGAGGTATTTACAGGAACTTTAAAACAGATGGTTTTATATAAGTGATTTTGTAATTTTGTTACTAAGATTTTATTTTTTAACAAATTCATAACTTATGTTTCAATACATATGAAACATCGTGATTATGTAGAGTATACGTAGGAGTCTCTATTTCTTGCACACACACACACACATACACACACACACACACACACACACACACACACACACACACACACACACACACACACACACACACACACACACACACAACACACACACACACACACACACACACACACACACACACACACACACACACACACACACACACACACACACACACACACACACACACACACACACACACACACACAACACACACACACACACACACACACACACACACACACACACACACACACACACTAACACACACACACACACACACACACACATACACACACACACACTTACACACACACACACACACACACACACACACACACACACACACACACACACACACACACACACAAACACACACACACACACACACAAACACAAACCAAGTACATTTGTTTGTTTAGATTAGTTTCAAATAGTTATGAATAACATGCATTCCTTTAAGAGTACTGAAAGTTTAGTATAAACTAAAGAAAATACTTATAGCCGTTCCTACATTTTGTTCGTAATAATGCTCCAGTATTACTGAATGAACAAACACAACACTTTTTCAAGAAGTGTGCATACTGAAAGCAACCAAGAAAAAATTACTAGAACATTTTTAACCTACTTTATGATAGTAATTTTAATTTAGCTTTAGGATTGTTAATTAAATCATAACAATATATGATATTACACTTGTAGGGTAAAAAGTTAATGAAATCGTCTCCACATATAAAAATTTTAATGGTATAAACAACGCGTTTCGAAGACGAAGTGTTCTTCCACAGGCATTGAGTAAATAACACATAATAAGTGATTGCACTACGTTAGAATGATATTACACTCTAAAACAGCAAGCATGTTTTTTTTTTACTTTTTTTTTGAAAATTAAAAATATATAATTGAAATATGACCCCAGAGCACTTCAATGCCGATACATAACAAAAATATTTTTAATTTATTATTTGTTCAATCTGTTATAGTATGGTGTTAAGGCATATCGGGGAATTTAAAAAATGACGACTCCAAACAAAAAAAAAAGTTTAATATGAATACTAACAATGCTTTTTGAACACTTCTTTTTTTACTTTACTATAAGTAAAGTGTAGTGATCGTGAAAAAATTCGATCTCGAGATTTTGACGGAATTACATGTTTTGAGGTCCCAGAAGTCGTTTTATGAAGTTTTTACGATGATGTCTGTGTGTGCGTGGGTGGGTGGAGTGGGTGGGTGAGTGTGTTAGCATTGCTTGTTACCACGCTACGGTCCAGAATCTTTGATGGATCAAGTTGATATTTTACACAAAAATCGGCCCCATAAAGACAAAGATCCCTATTGTTTGGGAAGAATTATGCATGATGAAAAAGTCACTTTTTTTGCATAAAACCGTTTTTTAGAAAACATTTATTTCTCCTAAACTGATAACCCTAGAGTTTTGAAATTTTAACATTATCTTTGAGGTTACAAATGGAACAAACGAAAAATATATTCAGAATTTTAAAACAACGGGAAATATTTTTGTTTCAATAAAATTTAAAACTTTTGACTTATAATTCAATCTCAAACCTTGTGAGAGCGATTCAAGCCATACTGTTTGACGGATCAAAATGAAACTATGCCTATAAATAGAACATTATGTGGAGAATGAGTTGAAATATTTTTTTTCAAAATTACATTCGCTAAAGGGGCGTTACAGTACGATTTCTGTTTTCAGAAAATGTTTTTTTGACGCTAAACGGCTCATTAAAAAATAATGAAAATTTGAACAAACATGGAACGAAAAATTAGCAATTCATAAAAAAAAATCATGAAGTTTCAATTATGGGAAAGAGCAATAACGCTATAAAAACTGTTTGTTTATCTTAGACTAAGAGATCACCTGCTATACTTTCGAATTTTTTATATTTTTTTACATTGTTTACATTGACTTAGAAATTTTTTGAGCGAATCCACTGAGATAAAATTGATATTTATAAAGGAATAATTTAAATTGTTTATTGTAAAAGATAATTCAAAATTGAAATCTTTCGTTTAGAGATTAATAAATGTAATTATCGTACATCTTTAATTAACAAATCACCTTAAAACAACATTTTCTTCGCTGTTTATGATGTTTTTCAGAGAAAAAGAGGGTATTTTCCTGTATTAAATTTGAACATTTTACTTTCATATTCAATGTAGAAGGATGTCAAGTAAACGATGTAAGAAATCGTTTGAAATGGCTATTTGAACAATAGCTATGTTCTCTTGTAGGATAATATTTCGTTTCAAGAAATGTTCACATTGGTTTTTCAAAAATGTTATTACTGCTGTAGTTATACTAATGAAATTATTTGCAAATAATAAATTATTTGTGATGTACAAAAATATGCTTATAAATTGATATGTCCTTCAATCATTATCTGTACTACCTCACGAATGCAATGCTAATAATTATATCCTATTTAGATATTTATGTTATGCTTAAATGAGACGTTATGTTTTATATACTAAAGAAATTTGACATTAAGTTACTTATAGTAAAGTAGAGTTTAGGCCACTCCAGATTTTTCTTCAGGTTTACATCTCAAGAGTGCAGATGTAGACCTGAAGAAGAACACTGAGTGCTCGAAAGGCGTTGTTAGTTTTCGTATTAAACTTTTTTGGTGTGTGGAGACGTAATTTTTAAAATTCCCCTTGTATATTTTACTTTCATGAAAGCACTTGCTTAGGCTTACTGCTTTCTATATTGTTCTTCTTTTGGTCAGCTGATCTGCTCCAGATATCAAAGTTCCATTAGATTCGACTTAGCCGATGAATAATTAAACCTTATTTGATTGATAGATTAATTCATCAAGCTAATGATTCCGTTCTGATTGATTTAATGCTTGCTTGTCTTGTGTTCCGTCATTTGTCACGGTTCTACCTGAGATCGGCAAAAACATAAAAGTAATAACATAATTATAATATTTTAAACATATAAATGAAACCGACATAACTGTCCAAGCTTTAACAAAACAGATTAATATTTGAAAAATTGTTACACTGGTAAAATATCTTCAGATGGATTACATTTCTATATTAGCTCAAATTATAAAAGAAATAGAAAAATGATAGATTTACGAAGCAAAACTATTTATAAATAGTTGATCTCAATAATATTTATCGTACCACTACTTTCTTGTATCAAAGAGTGGCTTTATGTTTCCATTTATGACACTAAATCATTTTGAGTTAGTCAGCAATTCTGTCGAATCGTGCACAAGGCTTGAAAAAGGAATCGTATCACTGGTACCACTTGCCAGCTAATCTTTAATAAACCTTTGATTTATATAAACCTGGGTAAGGCAATATTGATGACTACAGACGTAGAGTCAAAAGGGTTTGTATTGATATTTTGATTTTATTAGGAATGTTTTATTGATACCTATTTGTCTGGTCAATGATTTCACTAACCAACTACAAAACTCCTTCTAATTCTATTGCTACCATACCACTAATAATATCGCTAGTATCTATACCTCCAAACTGCATTTAAATACATTCTTTATATTGAAATTTGTATCTAGGCTTTATGGGTTTCCTAGTTTTATTAATGATCCAAGCCTTATTTTCTAAGTGTATAACACAGATATTATAACTCACAAGTAAACTATAAGTTAAACCAATCTGGCAGATTAATATTAATGAATTAAGGAAAAAATTTGGAGGACAATCATGTTTTTTAGACTAGCACGGTTATTTTTATTAGTAAATCATTGTAAGGGCTCTCTTAACAAAACAGGTTTGAAGAATTCTGGCTAAAATGACTGAATCTAGTACAAATTCAACTTTGCTTTTACAAGTTCTTGTCAAGGCTTAAGTGTTTTTGGAGAAGATAGTTTGTTTAATTTGTGGAAGACAGTGACAAACTTCGTGACAGGCGTTCAGATAGAGGGGATGGACGTTAGGGAGTTTGAAGTAGATAGAGAAAATCTATTCCACAGTTGTAAACAAGTTTTATTGCTGTCTTTTATTTAAGCGATGCTTCATCTGCTCGACTGCAGTTACTAGTTTAGTTAGTAATGCGCTACTTCATCTTGTTTTTATTAGCTGGAAACAAGATTTAATGCTTTCTTTTTTTGGCTATCCAAAATTATTACAAATAATCATTTTGCTGTTTTTTTTTCATTTTTTATACAATTTTTCGTTTAAAATATATAATGTCGTATCAGATTAAGTAACGAATCAGAGGAAATTCTCTAGATGTCTAATAAAGCACCACCTCTTTAGCATAAAGACCCGATCAGGTTTTTGTTTAGGTGAAGATTAAGTTTCCATTGCCAGAATTGCTAACGATATCAATAAATTCAGCTACTTTATTATTAACTCAGACAACGACTTTAGAAGCAAATAATGAGCTAATTATGCCACTCTTGGAACATAATCAGCTTATTAATGTTATAAATAATTTATTTACAAAGCCATTACGAAAATAATTGCAAAATATATGATAACCTTGAGCTAGAAGATTATGTTTTTACACAAATATCGCGTTTTTATACCAATCATGGTTAGCAGTATAATTAAAGTAAATGTTTTAAGATGTCTTTGTCTTTAAGTCCTTCCAGAGGTTGGTTAATCAACTCTGACGGTTAATGGTGCTTTTCTATATCCTTTTTCTATATTATCTCATAAAGTTGTAAAAGTTAGTCATCTATACTTATGCCATATGGAATTTAGCATAATATTTAAATTCAGTGACAACTGCGCAATTAAATTACACTAATTGGGCAAATACAGAGTCTTGAGTCTGTTTGTTTTTCATAAAAATATTGTTAGTAAAATAAAATTATTTTCGTAAAATAAATACTTCCTTAAAACAGGTATTCATATGTCATTTGGTGCCATAGTTTACACTGGTCAGATACTACGGGGATCGAAATCACCCAATCACTCTATTTTCAGAGAGTAGTATGGAATTCTACCTCTTATAACAGTAATAACAATTGATTAATAGCAAAATTCCATGTTGTCGACTCTTTGGTGTTTCCTATGAACATCTCACATAAAGTTGATGCCTTAATCACTTCTTATACTTTTAATAAAAATATCTTAATTATCACTTCCAGTTCATTATCTTAATCATTTGAAACGCATTATCTTAATAACAATTTAACTAATCATATTGAATTATCTGAAATTCTTTGTTTACGTGATAGTGTATTGTGCCTATTTTCTCATTTAGAAACAATGAGACGACTAAAAACAAACTCATGAAAAAATTGTCTGTAAACAATTATTTTATTACTGACATGTTATTATCACAATGCATACAGTTTTTCTTATTCTTTTTCACTTCTTTTTGTCTGTCACATCTTGCAGTTACGTAATTTACTTAATTATAATATGGTAATATTACTGGTATCAGGATTTTTTAATATTACTGTCATTATTAATATCACAATTAATAAGCCAGTTTTATAAAAATATTAGTAAATTCATTTTTAAACATATTAATATTATCATTTAATCAATTTGATATAAATTAATATAGTACCAGAAAGACAGATGTTATATAAACCAATTAATTGAATATACTGAATTCAATAATTTGAGTAAGTTGTGGTATTTTTAGAAAACGAAAAAGTAATTACTTCACCAACAGTAATGAAACATTCCAATAATCCCTATCAATACGGATTTAGCTAATTTCTAAATGCATGCAGATGTTGTTTGATACCAGAGTTTTATAAAGAACGTGCAAAAATATGAATATGTAATTGTGTTTCATTCATATAGATCAGAATTAAAAAGTGGATTATGAGTGTCTATAATCCAGTTAATTTTTAAGAATATGAAAAAAATCTAGAAGTTCGTTTGTAATCCGATGATATTGACGGTATCCAATTGATTTCACTTTTAAGCTGTAATATTATTAAGCTTTAATAATTTTATTATATTAATTTAAACTCACTGAAAAAAATCTTTTGATGCGCTTAAGGAAAGAATGTGTTGCGCATATCAGTTTCCTTTTTCAATGATCAATCGATTCTTTGTTTGTTTTTTTTTTGAAATTATGAATAAAGTTTTTGAAGAGGAGACAGATTAAAATATATCAAGGAGAGAAATTATGGAAATACTTCATTATTACTATGAAGTATTGGTAGACATGCAATAGTAGAAGGACTCTAAACTAACAAAGAGATACACTATTTGTAAATGAAGGTATATAGTTATGTGAAGTAAATAATGACAGTATTTCCTATCAGTCATTTTTTTATACAAATTATGGACTAGTCAATTTTTTAATATGTCTACAATATTGACACCTTGTCGGAATAACTTCTAAGCAGGTCCTTTCGGAGTCCCTGTTTAATTCATTCATAGGCTTCATAGTTCACTGTTGGACGAATTATCAACCTATGAGCAAGGCATATTACTTTGTAAGGAATAGTGTTAGATTGTTCTGGCATTAACGAAAGTAAAGGGAATTAATTAACAGATCTGATAATAATGTACTAAACACAGAATTTGACCAAGTGGCTGTGGTATTTTCAATTCTAGTTGAACGTTGATGAAATGTGCCAACAGAAAAGGTTTCAATAAGTAAAGGTTTAGTGAATTTCATTTAGTGAAGTGTGAAAACTGAATAGATTTACACCCTCATGGGTCCCATGCCGCCTGACTTTTTCAGACTAACTTGACTGTAGATTACATCAGTAATACTGTAAACGGTTCAATCATGATGAAAAAGAATAATATTTTTCTGATGCAGCTGGATGATTGACACATGACATACCACAATACCAGGAATAGTCTATATTCCACAACAACTGCATTTAAAATTAAGGCAGTTTATATTTTTTCTTTTTCTTTTTCCACACATAAAACTAAATTATTTTTGAAGTTAACTAAAATAAACAAAAACACTTGGATTTTTTGTGCAATACTATTTGCATGATGTAAAAACTTTCCGTTGAAAAGTATTCCTTCATGAATATAAAAGTCAACTCCTGAGTGAATTACCTGGACATGGTTTGATAAGTGCAGCTCTGTTATCTGAATACAATTACGAATTCAAATAACCGTAGCTCCTTCTCTCTGATCAATTGATTCTTCCATATTCATTCAGTCAAGTCAATATAAAGCACAATATTTCAACTAAAAACAGTTTTAGTTTTATATCAACAGAGTCGAGTATTCACAATTTGGAGACAAATGTCTGAATTAATGATATTTCAATTCATGTCTTTCGATTTCCAGAAACTACTGTAAATTTGCTACAATTCAATGTTTTCTTTTTAGTCGAATACATTCAGTGATTAAAATTCCAATATTATACTAAGTGTAAATTACAAGCGCTTCAAAAATTTCGGAGAGCGAAAAAAGTTTAAAAAAGGTGTACCATCATAGTGTTTTAGTGTGAGCTATCTGAAACAGACGTTCTATTTATTTCAATTCTTACTTTCAAATACTATTGTGTCAAAAGCAAACCTTGTTTCTTTTCTTACTTGTATCAATTCTTTTGTTACACAAAAATACATTTTGGTTGAGAACAGTAAGCTGATTGGTTTAGTACGTTATCAAAGATAGACGTGTTATGGGATCATTTAGGTGAGGTGCAATCGGGGAATGATGATACATTACTGCAGCGGTAGTGTACACAATAATGTTTATTGTGCTAACATTTTCATAAAGGATTTTAGTCGATACGCTAATTAGGAAAGCCTAAGTGAGAGGTAGGTTTTTTCTGGTCGTCGATTAGTCGACATTAGTTTTAGTTAACATTCCCTAGAAGTGATGCAGCGAGCGAGTTGTGAAGGACCATACATCAACAGTCAAGTTAGCCGCCTTCTGCTGCCTAATTAGTGCTTCGCGCTCCTCCACTCAGCTGCCTCCTAATAGGGCTTCTGCCCTAATTCTTAACACTGGCGTCACCAGAATACCCAAGCAGCTCTCTCTACTTGTACCAACCTCCAAGTCACTCTTCCAAACATGCCTTCATAAACATTAAACTCCTCCTTCATTATATTTCGCAAGTTTTTAACGACACCATTAAAACTTACATGTTTCCTTCTAAAACGAACAAAAAATTCTAAAACTCTTAAGCAATTTAGTGACTTGTTAGCATTTCAGTCAACAGCAAACTTAAATATTTAATAACATAATACTTCTTAACTTACAGTTGAAATAAAAACCTGAACTATAACAGCTGCTTTAGCTCGCACAAATACAATTTAACATTTTGAATGAATACTCAAAAGTACTTCATGAAGATATATAAGTATTGCAGCTCTGAACTATTACATCAAGATGAAGTAGAGGTAACTAGTTTGTCTTATGTCCCTCTCAGGCTTTTAAATCGTGGTTGATATAATGTAACTGTAACATGTAATGTGATGGTAACAAACAATTTATTTAGTCTACATCAATAGAGAATTAATTAAAATGACGTGAAAAAATATATAGCTCAATATATTTTATAAAATAGTTGAATAAATATATATTTATACAACTATTTCATCTGAGTTTCATCTAAGATATAAAATATCTAAATCCTATTAGGACAGGTCACTTTCTGTTATAGGTTTTTTCAACTGATCACTATCCAAAAAAATCTAAGTCAATCAATAGAAGCCTCTGAACCAATCAATCCGAACGAATTGCTCATTCTTATGAAGAGTGATTCAAAAGAACATTCACATTAGCAGTGTCAATTTCTGCATATTCATTTAAAATAAACTTGATGGATATCTCTATGGATACTAAATTGTTTTTAATAACATAAAGTAATTACAATAATATGTTAGACTAACTATAATTACAACCATTTCTGCCTAATCTGTATTATTGAAATGAAGACAAATTAGCTATTTTATCTCAGTTGTCACCTTGTCGAAAGGAAGGATTAACTGTTTTAAAACTCTAATGCTTGCTTTGTATAATCATAATAATAGCCATTTATTTCACAAGAACAATTACAACTTGTAGCAGAAACAAGAGCATATGTTTTTGTTACAAAAGAAAAAAAAAACATAATTCTTGTATAAACTTGTGTGCAGATATGTTACAATAAGTTTTTTTTTTATATTTTTTTGTTTCAATTGTGAAACTAGGCCCACTGCTGGGCATAGGCCTCTCCCAAAAACAACTATTTTCTTCTTCTCGAGAGACTTAACCTCATTGGTCTCACTTTTTCTTTAAATTTATCTTCCCATCTTTTTCTTGGTCTTCCCATTTTTCTTCTAACTTCTCTAGAGAGTACCACTCAGTAATTATCTTTTTCCATCCTCATGACATATTCTGCTTACTTTCGTTTTAGTGCTTTATTGTGTTGTCAAAATATTTTGTATTCCGGTTTTTCTATGTATTATTCCACTTCTTTTTTTCTTGTTTTTCTTAATTCGTAGTAAACTTCACGCCATTGATCTTTGTGTTGTCTGGAGTTTCACTATAGATGTCCACGTTTGAACACCATAGGTGAGTGTAGGAAACACACACTTTTCTACACCCTCTTGCTTTGTATAATATACATCATTCGTTAAAGTATATTTACAGGAGCAGATAGGATCATTTGAGTGACTTAGGTCAGTTTACCGAATGAATAGAGCCAGTTTCCATGGTATATATTTGCTCCCCTTATTTTTTCAACTAATTGGCTCCCTATTAAAAATGTTTATTCCAAGAATTCTTTATTAATTTGATAGTTCTTTATTAACTCTTTAAGTTGCTGGCATTTTATTATAAGGTTTGAGTGAATAAGGGTTGTTGACTCCACTTAAGTATCAGTTACTTGGTTCCCGTCCATTAAATTCATCAGTTTTTTTTCAATTTCCATAACAATTTTTTGATGCCAATCATTTTTATATTGCTATAAGTGAAGTATAGTCAACATTTAAAAAATTCATCTCGTGATTTTGACGGATTTACATTTATCAGTGTCTATTTTTGAACTTTTTTTATTTTTGATGGTCGTATGAAAATGTTTGAGGAAGCGCTTTAGGTCACATTGTTTAATGAATGAAATTTATGTTTTACTATAAAATAGGCCTCGTAGAAAAGGTGCGCTTCATTTTGATTAAAGAGTAGGTTAAGTTAGGTGTCAGTGACATGTTTCACAAGGAACACACGTATGCCTAATACTGGTCCTTTGTGATACCACACAATGAACGAACATTGATTCTGTAAATGAAAGTAATAAACTTTCCATAACTCAAGAGTATTTAGAGTAGGTTTCTATAACGAATATCTAACATCGTACAAGCTTGGGACCGACGGCTTAACATCTTCTCCGTGGGATTGCTTGCTCAGGTTTATTCACCTCCCATGTGAATAAATTGAGGCCCAGAGTGGGTATTGAATCCAGCATCTACCAGGCGAAAGAGAATCTGAAAGGTTAGTTTTGTAAAAAAAAGGGAACCAGCTGAATTACGATTGATCTTTAAAGCTATTGCACAGGTGACAATTCACACCGTTTGATATACCAAAATAAAATTAAACAAAACAACAACACCTTTGAAATGCTGAGCAGAATACATTTCGTGACAGAGATTTATCTAAAATTATTAACTTAAGCAGGTAGAAGGCAATATTTATGTAAGAATTAAAATCCTAGCTAGGAATAACAGATAAGCTGCTACAGTTGGTAGATTATTTTATATAACTTAGAAATTTTTTATCAGAATTGAGTCAATAAAATTGTTGATTTGATATAATTTAACATAAAATTATTTATTTAAATATTAAGTGCTAAATGCAATTTACAATTGTTCTAACGTTTGATGACCCTTTTTCTAACAATTTTTTTTAATCAATGTAAATGTTGTCTGTAAAAAATCTTGATGTCAGATGTGTTTAAATTTAACTTCTATATACAGAAACTATTTATACATTCATTTTTACATGTTTTATAAAACCTGTGAAGTTTATTGGTAAATAAGAATTTTTGCAAGGAAAATGTGTTATATATCAGAAGGACAAATCAACAGAGTTAGTTCCAAAACTTTTGGTTTACTGAATAGAAAACTTCATTAGTCGTAAAAGTAGAGATTTAGACTGTCTTTTTAATATTGAAGGATTTTTTTATAACATGATTAAAATTCAGCGAATTACAACTATGATTTAGATTTTTAATTTATGGATACAACCAATTTATGGATACAACAAACTAACCTAAGTGTAAGTATAGAACCTACCACAGCTGAAATTGTGCTCACTAGAGGTTGCTCTCAAGGAGGTGTGTTATTACCTCTTTTAGCGGAATTAGTAGAAAATATTTTACTGAATAATCTAAAAAATCAAGGTTTTCATACCTATGTATACATAGGTATACATTTATGGAATAATCTTGTTGTAAGAAGAGGAACGCTTGGTGTGCTAATTTCAAGTATAAGCAGTCTGGTCTCTGAATTCATAAAAGCAGGATGTTAAATTTCATAAAATCCATTAGCTAAAGATGGAAGATCTGGTTATAAATCAAGTTGAAGCAGTCCTTATAAATTACTTAAGAAAGTAAGGTTTTCTTACGTAAGAAAGGCAATTTCATGAAAAATGCTAAACTGGAATCTTCAGAGGTATTCAAGAACGTAAGAATCTCTTTAATGAAAAACTTAACTGGAAAAGGCATATAACTGATACATTGAGAAAGACTCCCAGATTAGTAGTAATAATCAATCAGATTATTCCAGAAAAATTATTTCAAATTTGTTACAACTGTTACAAATGCATGTGCCGAATGAAACCATTAAATTGATCATATATTTGTATAATAATATATTACGATAGATTCGATATTAGATCTATACGATATACATGTTAAAATAAAACCAACATAGGATTGATTCTTAATCAGTTTTATATTATATTTACTTATAGTAAAGAAATGAGTATACCATTGTAGACTTCATTATAGAGGGTAGTTTTGTCACTTTCCAGCTAAATGTAGGACATCACTAAGTTAGATTTTGTGGAGATGAAATATGCATTAAAAAAAATAGAGAGAACTTTTTACTTTTTGATCTGATTAGGAAAGACTCATAAGGATTAGTTAGCTCAAGCAACAAGTCATATCAAGACCTACCTGAATGGTTCTGTTCCCTTAGCTGGACCAGTCAGTCAGTTCCTCAATTAAAAAATAAAGAAAAGCTAATCATAGCAAACATAATCTAGATCAGTGGTTCCCAACCTGTGGGTCGCGACCCCAAACGGGGTCGTGACACCAATGCCATGGGGTCGCCAATTGATTTTGACCCGAACGTGAATATTATATAAAACACGGTAAAAACAGAAGAAAGTGAAATAAATAATATTATAAAATAAAATTAAGACAATTATATAAATTCACACTATGAAACTAAATGTAACAGTTCATTAAGTCACTGAACATAACGTCCGAGACATGTATTGAACATGTTTCGTTTCTCTTGAAAGACCTTAGTCTTCTTTCTCTTTTCTTATGTGGTTTGGACGTAAAAAAAAACACTACTTAAAAAGTTATGCAAAAATATACAAGCATGATTTGGCAAAAAATTTCCAAAAATTCCCAGTAATATCAGAAATCGCAATAAGGAATTTATTGCCCTTCCCAACAACTTACTTATGTGAAACAGCCTTCTCCCAACTACTTATCCTTAAAAACAAGTACCGAAATAAATTAGATGTGGAACGCGACTTGAGGTGTGCCATATCGACAACGGAGCCCAGGATAGAATTGCTACCTAAAAAACTACAATACCAGCCGTCTCATTAAGGTCAGTTCATAAACATACTTTAGTAAAGTTACATAATGGTATGAAATTTGTTTGTTTGAATACTTTGAAATTGATTTGCAATTAATTAATGTTTTGTAGGAGCTTTGAAATTAACGAATAAATTCTATATTAATCATATATTTAAGGAATATACAGTTACTTCACTAATAAATTGCAATATATGCCAGTTTCTTATAGAAAAAATAAATGTATAAAAGATATTTTAACGATTGGTGTCGCTTCCTGATTGCTTGTTCTAAAATGGGTCGCTATATTTGAAAGGTTGGGAACCGCTGATCTAGATTGATTGACATTGTTCTCCAAGTTACATTGTTTTTTTCCAATCTCAATAACTTGGCATGTACCAGCAAGATTCTTTAAATGATCATATTTTTCGATTCTTCTAACCAGTAAGAACCAGTAATTTGATCAGATTTCTGATCTAAAACCCCCCATCCATGAGTGGCATGTACAGACTAAAGAACTGGAGGTTATATTGATGTCTCAATCTTGTATATTCTTAAGGTTCTTGAAGTTGTTAATCTTGAATACTTTAGGATAATCTAATAAGAATAAAGGCTTTCATTATCAGGTTAATGTATTGAACGGGTTTATACAAATAAATGTAAATATATATTTTTTATAAAGATAATGGCAATAATATTATAGTTACGAATTATTAATATTTTATACAGAAACATGCAGAAGAACACAATTTACAACTTTCAATTTACTCCATTTGGAATTATAATAAAAAAAGGATTATATAGAAATTCAGGACACTCCTTAAATTTTTCGTAATAATATAACTGAGTCTAACTAATTGTTTTTGTTTCTCAAACAGCGTAGTACTTCCCCTGATGATATAAAATTTGAAAATGTATGAGTTTTTTTAAGTATTTTTGTTTTATTTTTCATGGTGTAGGAATGTTAGGATACATTGATATTAGTAGCAAATAAACTAATTCTATTAAATATATTTTACCATAATCAACATGATATCAAACTAATGTGTATTTGAGAAGAGAAAATCTGAGTTTTTTTTGTTTCGGAAATATAGGATGGATGTAAGATGTAGTTGATTGAAATTTTAACAAACTACAAGTGAAGCTGAGAGGTCTTAAAAGATGCAAGATCGTAAACTAAGTGTAGGTGGCAAGTTTTTATGAGGTTCCCTGAGTATTGTGGTAAGGAATTGGTCCATGTTAGCAAGATGAGACTACCTTTAGATTCGGGAAGTCAATAAAGAAAGGGGAAAGGCCTAGTTAAGACCAGATTGGAGACAGCTCTCTTACGGAGCTGATTATTCCGAAATGAATAATGCATTGTGGGCGACAGACTGTTTCTCAAGCCTCTACAAACCTTGTGACACGTGTACTTTCAAGCTGGGGCAACACTACATCCATATACAAGTTACTAGGTCACTTACTTCAATTAAAATTGTGTAGTGATAACTATTAACAGTCAATTGATACTATAAGCTAAATCTGACAACTTATTATCTACTGTTACATCGATTATAAATGGTATATACATTATTATCCGTAGTACATCAACAATTATATGGTTAATTATTGAATCCATTACTATTGGTTAGAATGATAACAACATATGTGGAAAGCAAAATAAATAAATTCTGGTATTTTTAAATATTATATTTAATATTAATCACAATTTGAAGTTGTTAATGCTTTTTGGTTTACAAAATTATGAATTAACACGTCAAAAACAACAAAGTTTTAACTTTTTAGTGGGAGGTTTCGGCTGAAACTGTCAGTTCCTTTCTACTTCAATTCAGCAATATTTTAATTCTTAGCTTTTTCTTTCTGCCCCCTAACCTGGTAGAGTATTGCTTTTTTAGTTTAATGCTCAAGATGAAACTGTTTTTCTATGTTTCTTTTCCTCTTCCATGTTTCATTTTCCTATATCTTTTTGTTTCTTCTTATAATTAATGAAATTAATCTTGTAACGTTATCAGTATTTCTTCGGGTTGGTCAAATTATTCAATATGATAAATTGATGTGCAAATCACTTCTGTTGAGAACATTTGGTGCAATGCTACAGTCCAAAAGTACAATACACTTCAACCACGCAATTTTTTTACTAAAGAAAATTCTTTCTTTCCCACTCATTTTCTCTCTCTCTCTCTCTCTCTCTCTCTCTCTCTCTCTCGGTATATATATATATATATATATATATATATATTCTGAGGTAAAATGGATAAACCAACAAAAGTCTCCACACAAATGAAGTTTTATTCAACGCGTTTCGAACACTTTGTGTTCATCATCAGGAAGACACTATAATAAAAATTAAATCTAATTAGTTACAAAAATTAGAGTGAAATAATAAAAAATAAAAGTTCAATTAAGAGAATTCAAGAAATACCCAAGGAAGTGGTACTGACGGGTTGGTCAAGTGAAAACAACTAGTAGGAAACTGATCCCTTGCGAAAGAGGATAGGCAGGCATATAGGAGATAAGGTGACAAAGGTTTCGGGTATGCTTGAAAGCCGTTAACTGAAATAGAGAAGGACAGAACCAATAATTTAGAGGAAAGAAACTTTTTTTTTTATAAATTTATTTTTTAATTTATTCTTTGTGATTTTAGGAACAGCTTAAGAAATTTTGGACACCCTGGAATTTGATCATTAAGGCATAGAGAGGCAGAAGGATTATTAATGACGGCCTTGTTTATTTGAAAAGCTTCCAAATTACAAATTTCTTTAAACTTTCTATTCACATGAGGGATGGTAAGGTTCAAGTTTGGATCAAAGCTGTGATTTTGTGTGACATTTTGTGTGAAACTGATCGCAAGGGATCAGTTTCCTACTAGTTGTTTTCACTTGACCAACCCGTCAGTACCGCTTCCTTGGGTATGTCTTGAATTCTCTTAATTGAACTTTTATTTTTTATTATTTCACTCTAATTTTTGTAACTAATTAGATTTAATTTGTATTATAGTGTCTTCCTGATGATGAACACAAAGTGTTCGAAGCGCGTTGAATAAAACTTCATTTGTGTGGAGACTTTTGTTGGTTTATCCATTTTACCTCAGAATGAGTAAATACCACACAATTACGGATTGCACAAATAATGGTATATATATATATATATATATATATATATATATATGTACTTTTTCGTTGGAAATACGATCTGAAACGGACAAATATAGTTTAATGTAGAAAAAAAACATAGAGAAATCAAAAGCAGACACTTACAGTCTCCAATTGTCGGTTTGAACCGTGTTAAGGAGAGATAAGAGAGGGAAACCAAGCGCACTTGCGAAGCCACGATTGGAGACAAACAAATAAGCTAGAAATAAGTGAAGAGTTGAGAAGTAATAAGTGAAACTGAAGAAAATGAGGAAAAATAAATATAAAAACTTAAATAATAATAATAATAATAACCAAAAATATTAAGATAAAATAACTATTATTCCCGGATTTTCTTTAGTTTCAGTTATCTTCCTCACAATATTCTTCATTATTATTATTTTTCAAGTTTTTATTATTTTCATCAGCTTCACTTATTATTACTCAGCTCTTTACTTATTCCTAATTTATTCTTCTTACATAATTTCAACCGGGCACGCGTGTGACAAGACTGTTGGTCTCCAACCGTCACTTCGCAAGTACGCTTGGTACCCCTACCTCAAATGTCCTGATGACGGTTCAACCGATAATTAGAGACAGTGTGTTATTATCTTTATTTTGTGTATATAGTTTAGTGTGAAATGTTTGTTGTCCTCTTTGGAACATTTTCCAAATAGTTGGCAATATAAATATATAAACTTCCAAATCACAATATGAAATGAAAACATGGTTTGGATGTTTCTCATTTCTTATTCTGGGTTGGACGTTGATTGTTGTGTTACGTGTTTATTGTAAAAATTTGTTATATTTATATATTTAGAGAGTAGAATGTTCTGGATGCATATTTCGTTAAATCCCTTTTGCATCCATGTTCTTTTCTCTAATGTTATCTAGAAGAGAGACAAGAACACGGATAACTTTTCTAGCTTTCTTATCGGTAATATTAAAATTACAGTAATCCGTCTTACCTCGTACCCTGCTGCTGAAGCTCTTAGACCGGTTTCGGGCGTCACCCATCTTCACCCAGCAGCAGGGTACGAGGTAAGACGGATTACTGTAATTTTAATATTAATGTTACTAACCTCTGTGGTAATGAAAAAATGCATGAATTTCTTATCGGTGTTTCCAATTTTCAGGTATACCTAATAACAATTCTCCAAAGGTTTTATTTACAATGGTTGTCATTATTAGCAAATATTAATTAATGTAACTTTTATACAATCAACTGACGTTTGTGTTAACATTGTATAAACTGTTGTTACCCTGACCATCTCCATGGCATTATAATACACTAACTAAAATTTGTAATATTTATCCAAGATAATAGTAATTACAAATAATTTTGAGAAAAACAATAAAATATTCAAAATGCAGATATTACTCTGTTTAGAGAAGATTACAGTAAGGCTATAGCAGTTTAAAAGGGATACAGTTTTAAATTGATCATCAAATATTTAACTTTAAAGTCCGTGGAATAATTTCCAGTTGTTCTTGCTGATTACTCTTCGGCAATTCTCCCAAATTTAGTTTCAATATTCTGGTAAATCTTTATGTTTGGCCATTCATACTAGGGTTTTCTTATAACATATTGAGAGCTTCTATAATGTGAAGATAATTATCATAATTAGATTAATTAATTATTTTCGTATCACTTGTTAACATTTGCCTACTCAGTTTAATATCATGGACATTTTTCTTATGCTCATTAAGAGTACCTACAGCAAGGTTCATAGTTAGCCTTCTCCTAGATAACGATGTAGTTGTCAATACGATGTTAGCTTCAAGAAACCCATAGTTCCCCAAGATGCAATTATAACTATAAACTCTATTAGTTCCTTGGAATTTAACTTCAGGCTGTAAGTTATTTCTAATGACCACGTTTGCTTAGCTTAAGCCTTTATGCATTAGTAGTTTCAGCAGTTTTGCAGGATTACGGACATAATATTAGCTTTTATAATGTCTTTTAAAATTATTTTTTTTCCTTTTCTTAAAATTATTTATGATTCCTATTATGTAAAAAAAAACATTCCTAATTTCAATTAGTACATGACAATACATTGATAGAAATGTTGGTTTCTTGTAAAAAGATACATTAATAAATAGTTGTGAATAATGACAAGTATTGTAAACAAAAACTTTTAAGAAGTGTTATTTGATTCACCTGAAAATTTGAAAGATCAGGTAATAACCTTGGAAAGTTGTCTAGAAGAGTGACAAGAAAGCGGATTCAGAAGGAATTTAATATATACATCTACTTTAAATTACACAAAACTCGACACAGAAAAAAGTTAAAATACACACTCTCTAACTTCAATATTTCGAACTGTTGTTCGTCATCAGGAGAACCAGAACGGTACGTGTGAACCGTTTCTTCAATTTATTTTATACACTTTAAATTACGCAAAACACGACGCAGAAAAAAGTTTAAATACACATTTATTAAATTCAATATTTTGAACATCAATATTCATTAAGTCCATAAATGTAAACTGACAAGAGATATCATTGCTAAGGAATCAAATTATAGTATGAAAGACGAATATTTCAGATTACAATTATTGAAAGCAATGATAAATAATTCAAGAAAAAAAAAGCCAAAAATAAATATTCAATATTCAAGTTTGTTAGTACAAACAGGGTCTTAAAATTGTTTACAAGTAGGTCCCCCGAATTTGCCAGGTAGAAGAGGCCAACTACCTTGCTCTAATCCCCCGAACTCTGCTTGCTTGACAAACAAAAACAAACAAGTAAATCCTCAACTAGCATCCTGCCATCCTTTAAATATAAATACCAATAATTCCTAACACACTACCATTTATGTACTACAAAGGCTCACTGGAAAGATGTCGACCAGTGATATAGCTGGTGCTTTACATAGCTTTGACAAGGAAAGAGGAAGCAGTATTAGATAAACTTTGGAAGAAGTAAATCCAAGCTAAATATGGCACAATTCTTATTAATTTAACATGATTTCATAAACTGAGTATGTTCATTTGACACAAAGTTTAATCACCTTTGTACATAATTAAGTAAGTGAATAACTTCGTAGAAGTTTATGTTTGCTTACTTCGTTGCACTCCACACTTAAATTTTGTACGTTTATATTAAAAAGGTTACCGTAGGTAAATTTTCAAATTATTAAATCAACATTTGGTTGAAGTAAAATCGTCGAGTAGATTGTCTCGAGATAAATATTGAATGTATATTTGTATTAACTCTCTGGAACGAAAGTTAAATTTAATTCACTGGAGTTGGAAGTAAATGCTATAAAGGTGGAGCCGACATCAAAGTTAATGGGAGGACTTTATGAAGCTAAGTGGATTAAGCACTATGCACGAGGGAGGGTAAATGCTGTTGACACGGGTCAACGAGGCTTGGTAATGTACAAGCGAAATGCTTACACTACACTTTGTCAGAGGCCTGGACAGTCAAGTGGGGGTTGAGAGAACACCGTGGTTCAGCACATTGCTCTGCATTCACCCAAAGACACTTAGCTCTATTTTTAAACACACATGAACACCAGTCATTTTATCTAGAGTTGACGTATATTTTACTAATTGCTAAGTATTATCGATTATAAAAATAGATTATAATACTAAAACAGTGACTCAATCTGGCATAATAAACAAAATGTTAAACTGAACACTGTACAGAATAACACTTTTTCCTACGATCAATCGTTCCTATAACAGTTCGTCAATGGAAAAGCTCACTTACGAAGACTGTTTCCTTCATAAAAAATATGTTCTTAATTTTTCATACTAAAGCTGGCTTCAAGCTGAGTGTATGATATCTAGACCTGTAACAAATCTTAAAATACTTTGTGACAAAAAATAATCAAAAAGATGCTAACTTTACAACTGTCATTTAAAACTAGAAAATACTTATCCTTGCAGTTGGTTAATTACGTAGAACTTAAGAGCTTTGGTTTAGATAACATAAGATACCATGATTATTATAATAATATATCTAATCACTTCAAAGACATAAATAAAAGTTGTGGAACTTTTATTCCACAAATAAATGGTTTAGGTGGAGGGAAGCAAAATGTTTGGGAGTAATTATGCTTGATGGGAAAGTCACTTTTTTGCCAAAAATCTGTTTTAAGATAACATTTCTTTCTCCTGAAAATGGGGGAACACTGTCACAGCAAACCTATCAAGAGTACCAAAATCATGATTTCATACATTATTTTTAGATAATATAAACACTTCAATTTTGGGACTTATATGGGAGTAACCTAAAACTTTTCCCTAGATCATTAATATCTTCAGTATTGAAGTGATAAAAGATTCATCACATTCTAGAAGTTGTATTCATTTCCATAAAAATACTTCTTTTGTGAAACATAAGGTCTCAATATTTATGGAACGTTTCTTCTGAAACTGTATTAACTGTTGTATAACACTATTACAACTCTTTTTTATATTATATATGAATATCAGGTTTATACACTTAACTGCTCTATTTTGTGTAGAGAGTATTTGATAATTCTAATTTATATTCTCTCTTAAACTTCAAAACAATATTTCTTTTTTGTTTGTCTGTAAGATACCAAAGTAACTTTGGCCAGAATATAACTTTGATCAACTTTGAAATAATTCAGCACAATTTCTTAAGAAAATTAGAACTATTTTTAATCTCAAACTTGTAGACTAGTCCTTTTGTAATTGGAATGTCCTAATTATTAAACTTATTTTAAGAAATGCAATTAGAAACATTTAAATTAAATTCTCGTAGTATCAAAGAGTTAAAAATATTCTGTTTTATTTTGCTTAAAGTATAGTGATATGTATAGTAAGTAAATTATAGTGATAGTAAAAAAATTCGACCTCGAAATTTTGATGGAATTACATGTTTTAAGGTACCAAAAGTTGTTTTTTCGATGATGTTAGTGTGTGTATGTGTGTGTGTGTGTGTGTGTGTGTGTGTGTGTGTGTGTGTGTGTGTGTGTGTGTGCGTGTGTGTGTGTGTGTGTGTGTATGTTGGTGGGTGGGTAGGTAGGTATGTATTCGGAGTTGTTGGCCACGCTACGGTCCAGAGTCTTTGATGGATCAAAGTAATATTTTGCACAAACATGGGCCACATAGTGTAGATGATCCTTATTGTTTGGGAGTAATTATGCATGATGGGAAAGTCACTTTTTTTTGCCAAAAATCTGTTTTAAGATAACATTTCTTTCTCCTGAACTACGAATGCCAGAGTCTTGAAATTTTTGAATTATCTTTGAGGCTACAAAATCAACAAATGAAAAATAACCTCAGATTTTTAAAACAACAGGAACTATTTTCTTTTAATAACATATAAACATTTTTACCTATAACGAACCAAAATGAAACATACATAAAAATAAAAAATTGTGAAGAAGATGAGTTGAAATATTATTTTTCAAAATTTCATTCAGCAAAGGGGCGTTATAGTATATTTTCTGTTTTCAGAAAATGTTTTTCTGACGCTAAAGGGCTCACTAAAAAACCATGAAATTATGCCAAAAAATTGAAAAGAAAATTAAAAATTTATTAAAAAAATTCCTGAAATTTCAATTACGGCAATAAATAAATTACGATAATAAAGCAATAGAAACTGAGTATTGATCCTAAACTAATGGCTTACATCCTATAATTGTATTTGTTTACATTTATTTACATTGTTTACGTTGATTTGGAAATTTGTTGAGTGAATCCACTAAAATAAAGTTGTTGTTTAGAGGATTAATGAGAAAAATTAAATAATTTAATAACATTACCTATACGGGATGCAAAAGAGTAAAATTATCCAGTTTAAGAATTAAATATCCAGTTTTTTTATTATGCTCGTGCAATCGTTCATATCTATTATTTTCAAAAATGTTAAGCTTCCTTCCAGCTATAAAAGTTTTAAATTATACTGTAAAGCTGGTTTTGAATTTGATTTGAGTATGCAAAACTGTTTAATTACTAATATATTTTTTCTCAAAGTATTCTTTATAGCAAGCTTATAACAAAGTACAGCACGCAGAAAAGAGATAACAGTCACTCTGAGTAAATTGGATTTTTGACAAAGGGAAAGAAAAGTGATTTTATTAGAAAACACTAGCATGTCATAAAATACCCAGTATAAAAATTTTATATAAGACCAAAAATGTAAGTCATAAATCAAAATTAAAACATCCTTTTAAAAAATCCCACATCTTAAATTAAAAATTATCTTAAAATGACATTTTTTCTTTCAAGTTTCTGAGATTTTTCAGATAAATAGAAAAATTTTAATTTTTAAATGGGAAACATTGCTTAAATTTTCAATGTAGAAGAAGTTCAGATAAACTATGTAAGATATCCGACCACTGTCTATTGGGACAAAAGTCATGTTCTCCTTTAAGAGATTATTTCATATCACGAAATCTACACTTTAAATTGTCAAAAATGTTATTACTGCTGTAGTTATACTAGTGATATTATATGCGTGAGTAGTGTAATATAAAGGAATAAGCATATATATTGATAAGTTGAACAATTATTATCTGTGCTACCTCAAATAATGAAAGACTAACCTCTATGATGACTAAATGGACATTATATATTATATACTCAAGATGTTTGATATTAAGTTTACTTATAGTTAATTTAGTATGGTAAGGTGTAGGCTACTTCAGATTTTCTTTCATGTTTCTGACATTCTTTAAGCAAATTATCTATATTTTCAAGTTTTAAATGGAATAATTTCACTTAAATTTTCAAACTAGAAGGAGGGCAGATGAACTATGTAAGATGTAATTTTATTGAACTGTTCACAGAATATCTATTAAAAATGTTTAATTGAAATCATTAAATTGATTAATAATTAATCAATTTGTAAATAATTAATAGTTAGTTATTTATTAAAATGAACATAGAATATTTTTTTGTTAATCACACTGACCAAAATTGATAGGTCTGTATTTAATTCATAATTATTTCCAGTGTAAACACTGACTGAATCAGGAAGCCAATCTCTTTTATATCTTTTCTAACTGTCATGGCGTCCTTTGTGTGTTTAATTAGATTACGAAGTGATGCATTCATGTGAATTTTTTTTGTATTCAGATGTGTGTTTTAAAAGAAAGAAGAAAAGAAGATCAAGATGTACAAAACAGAAAGAAAGTTAGTACACAATTTAATATTATCTTCCATTTTTTTACTACTTCCCTTAAATTATAACTACTAAATGATGTCACTGAATTATGTGACATACTTTATGTTAATAATGATGTCTTTTGACAAACAAAAATCAGAAATAATCTACACTATATTATAGTAATTCAAAACGAATAGTGGAAGTAGTCTTTACTAACTAGCATAAGAGTTCTTTTTAATTAACTAATGTCATTACATCTTTCAAACTTATAGAAGTGACTCATTTAAAATAATAAAAAACGAAAGTGTACTTTTTAAAAAAGTTAATCCTGCAAAAAAATATGTATTATACCTCCATTTAATTATTCCTCACTTTTTAGAATCTTAAATTAATTTTTTTTCTCTAAATTAATACCGGTAGATGCATTTCAAATGTAATAATTTAATATTAAAATAAAATGCTATTATTAATAATAATAACTATATTTATAGAAAGAAGTAACACAAATATTAGTGAAAGTATGTTATAATATCACTAAACATTCAGTTTTTTACGAATTTTTAACTTTTATATTCTTTGCAAATTTGTATCTAAAGGTGCAAAATGATTTTAACAAGTTTAAACAGAATCAATAACAGAATATGAATAGAACTTCTTATTTAATCAATGTTTCAAAGCAAGTTTGAAGAAACTGTTATTTTACAACACTTTTTTCTTTAAACTTCCTTAAATATAGCTTAAACTTATTTTTTTTTAAATTAAACTTAAATTAAATGTGTTATATCTTGCCAATAGTTATAAATTTATTACTGTTTTTAATTTAATTATTGATGAAAAAACTAATAATTCATTAGTTTAATGTTCTGTTTAATTTTATTTGTGTGTCAATTAATAGCTTGTTAATTAATTAGTATTAGTAATTATTAGTAGGTAACATAAATACACAGGACTGTGTATTGTAATTTTTGTTTCTGAAAGAAAAAGATTACTATTTTGTTTTAATATTTTCACCTTTCATAGTTAATACAATAGAATTTAATGATAGTATATCTGACTATATAATAATATATTTTAAAATGATTAGTATATTATTAAAAAAAATAATTTAGAAATATGCTATTAATATTATCATTTTTCAATTGAATTCCTCTTTTTCGAGAATATAAAAATTTAATTAAGTTGTTTAATTTCTTGAATACTATATCTTAAGGACCTGAGCTCTTGTATTAAATAATAGAATATATTATTACTATGAACACATTAGTAAGTTAAGCAAGATAATGATTTTGAATAATAATCTGACATCATTTTCTTATTTTTAATAAAGGCTTTAACTTTTTATATATAAATCTTAACTTTATTGTACTATTCTTTGATATTAAAATGTATTTACTATAGCTAATTAATCAAAAGAATGTTCTGTTGGAGGATATTTTTGTAGCCATTCAATCTAATTTAACAAATGTACTTATCGGTTAATAATAATATTATCAGTTTATAATATATATAAATGTTCATAAAAGTATCGATCGTGAAGTAGAAACAAAATAAAAGTTTATCAGGACTAGGTCAGTTCTTCAGGTTCAAATTGAACTCTCATTACCAAGGTTTTTATTTAAAAAATAGGTTTTGCCTGTGCAAAAGGTTTTACATAAAAAACCAAAACATTGTCAATGAAAGTTTAATTTGAACGTGAAGAATAACCGAGTCCTGATAAACTTTTTGTTTATAATATATATATAGCTAGGTAAAAATAAAACAAAAAATCAAATGTTTGATGTTTGATTTGAGGAAGTTTGAAATTATCTTTACTTACAATAACGTTGAGTGTAGATTACTCCAGATTTCTTTAAAATAAAATACAGTTTCTGTATTTCAATTATTTAAAATTAATTCAATTAAATCGTGAGAACATTACTTCTCTTTTATTATTATTTCTTAATTCATTATATTATTTTGGTTTTTAATTTTATTAAAATGTTTATTTCTTTTTTTTTAGCAAATTCCGAGCGCAGTCATACTTTGTATTCATAACTAATCTTATTTATTATCAGTGGTGGTCCAAGAGAAGTGAAATCCATTCAGTAGTTCTTGGGTGTTCTATTCTCTTTGGCTCTATAATATGACAAACATATTTGGAGGGTAAACATCCTTATAGGGTCAAAGATTTTACAAGTACCTTTATCTTCTCTCCATGGATACTTACTTAGTCTATTCTTGATAATTGGTTTTATTCTATTTCTGCAGTCTGGTTGAGATCAGTTTCTAAGAAACAGCCTCTGTCGTCTTGCTGACCACAGATTTCTTTATTATAAATAAGTATTGCCAATAGAGTTCAGCCTCGCTGAATAGTAACGTATCATTTTTATTTTTTTTTATTTCATTTTTATGGATTGTTAGAGTTCTGTCTGGGAGGCAGGTCAGGGTTTTTCCTTTATCGAAGTAGGAGTTGGGCAAGTGACATGTTTCACAAGGGTAAACAAAATTTTAATACAGATATAAAATTATGACAAACTAAACAACAATGAAGTAAAGTAAATAGTGAAGAGGCAGTTAATAAATTAATATGTAAAACATATAAATCAAGATCTTTAAATAAAAAATTACTATTAATAATACAACGATAATGAAAATACTACTTATTTGGATATAAATTTTGAGAAGAACTGCTTCTAAAGGACAAAATGTAGACCTCTTCAGTGGGTTCCCGGATCAGTTGTTCTTGACCATTGGCTACATGCCTCCGATAATTTAAAGGAGGCATTGAAAGTAAGGTGATTTCATGATTAGAAACATGCATGAGAAGCCCAAGAAAAGCTCACGTATGTTTATACCAATATTGAGTATGATAAAGAAGTGACTATGATACAATTTAGATAATATAAATATTATTTGTATAGTTAAAAAAATTATCATTATATTAGTTATTTTTATTATCATTATATTTATAAATGTTATTTTCCTGCAAGGGAAATATTTCTGACTGTAATTAAAATGAAAATAAAATTAAGGAGTGTCATTTATTTGAACAAATGAGATAACATTGTTTTGCTTTTGTTTTATGAAACAAAACCGGAATATTGAACTAGGTTGAAATCATTGGGAGGTTGTTATTTAAGTGGCCACAAATCAGAGGAATCACGAAGAGGATAGAGGACCAAATTAAAATTTGCGGTTTTGAAAATTTAATAAACAAACCAGACCAACTTATAATATTAGATGATTATTGTTGAGAATTAATACTGAATTGAAATAAATTTAACTTTCATGTTTTTGAGCATGCCTCAATAAAATTCTTAATTTTTGCTTGACAAAAATTATAATAGGTTAAAAATTGAAATGAAGTAATTTAAGAAAAAAGTTGTTACACTACTAATTTAATTTCATTAGTGAAAATTTTAGTTGTTTGTGAAAACAATATTTCTTCATTTTTACCACTTTTTATTTGCAATTTATAAGACTGTATTTGCTATTTTTATAACTAAAGGTAGCTGAGTACTTCATTAACTTAAAAAAAGTTACAAAATATCGTACACATTGTAATAGATATTTTATTAGTCACATAAGAGCAAATAGAAGAATATGTTTAAATAGAATTAGAAATATGTACCGAATATCTAAATTCTACCCCTTTTTTGATTACGTGATCCCTTAATCTCTATAAGAGGATTTTTAAATTTTGCATTCCAAATTTCTATATATCGAATTTTCAAAATTTCCTTTACTAAGTTTTTTTGAATGACAAAAATTTAAAATTATCTTCCATAATATGTAACGTATTTAAATCAAAAATAAGATAATATTTTACTCCTGGTAACCTTGGGTATGCGCTAGTAACAAAAAGAATAATAATATTAATGAACAACTAAATAGAAAAATAGGTAAAGTAAATAAAAAGATAATACTAGAAACATTAAACACCAGATTAAGGAATGAAGTTCAAAGGGCCTGAAGGGGGCAAAAACATATTTCCTCTGAAGCTCTTAAAGTTATCAGAAGTTCAGTTTCATTCACTCTTGCTTATTTCTATCTGAAGCAGTAATACTTACTCACATACTTCCTGGGTATTCTGAAAATGCCTTTACCGTTTGGACCACTTCAGTATGATACATTTACGTTACTTTGTCTTTTACTAAAAATATAAATTAGGGCAAAAATTTGTAAACATTTTTTGTTAAAATGCAGGTTGGTATTACATATATATATAAATGAAAACAGTGAAATCTGAAAAAAATAAAAATGATTTCTCTCATTAGTTATACAATTAGCTACTGTGTAGTCTTTACCTATGATGGGAGTAATAAAAGAAAATTCTTACACAATCAAATATAATTATTATTGTAGAACTATTTCCTTTTAAAAAAAATTGTATGTAATTAATTTATAGAATATTAGTTTAAAACTGACATAAATTATAGAATTTATTAAAAATATAACATACGAATATATTCTTCGACTTCTTTATAGCCACACTTCCCTATTACTGACAAAACCCTCTTGTAATCTTGCAACACTGTTTATCGATTGGACTGCACTCAATGTGATGCTTTTTATGTAGTTGGGCTTCCACCATGCTAAGCTGTCGTATGAATAATAATCATAGATCTTCAGTTGGTATGCAGTTCCCGTTTATGCCAGTAGTCCCGGACTCAGTTCCACTGAGTGTTTCCATGAGTAGCTTCTTTCCCAGATTTCTAATCCCAATACTAATATTACATTGAAAGCTTCAGAAGAAGCACTTATTTGTCTCTTGGGACGTAAATCTGCTCCAGGACTTAACTTCAATTGTTTATTATGAATCTCTTTTTATCTATTCTTTTCAAACAATCTTGTTTAACTATTTATTTTTCATTTACTGTTCTTCTTTTAATAGTATTTATTATTATTCTTAATTAAAATGTTTGATTGTTATTTTGTAATTATTTGTGCATTATTTATTTTATTTATCCTTGACCCTCCTTCAGTTAGTTGGCTAGACTGATGGATCTCCTTGTATGAGACAGACTTCAATCATTTCAGATCATTTCAGACTTCAATCATGAGACAGAAAAAAACAACATTTTCCAAAGTAATTATTGGACATACAGTATCTACATTATAGTTAGTCAATTAACGATTGGGCTATTCTTAAAAAGTCTGATTTCTTCGCAAACCCAGGTTTTGAAATTTTGATTAACTTTTCGTTGGAGGTACTTATTATTAATCTTTTGGGGTAAATATTTTCCGTTCTTTGTCTTAGTGAAGTGGTGATGAAATTATTCAACTAAACTTTCAGAATGTAGTATATCTGAAAAGAAGGTAATATCTAGGATGCCAGTATTTGTGGAGTTACTGACGAAAGTATAAAATGCATCTTGTAAACGAGTTATCCTTAGTCACAAGTCATTCAACATCAGTCTATTCCTATGCGCAATTTCGAATAATTTCTTAAAGGTTTTAATAAAATATAATTAATATTAAGTGAAATTCTACAAAGCTGATACTATCTCCGAGTTTGAAATGTGCTTTAGCATTTTCTAACAAATGATGTAGGTATTGAGATTTACAGACCCACTGTTCTATCCTGTCAAAAATATTGCTCTAAAACTCTCTGACTTAACAAAAGCTAAAAGAATCAAACTCTGTTTGGATGAAATACTTACGACCTGACAAAATTAGTGATTGAAGCACGCAAGCTTTTTCCGTTGATAGTAAAAGTTTGTTTTTATCAAATATTTTGTGGGATGACCTTTGTTTGTATAATTAAATAAATAATAATGAAATGTGTAATAATCTTTTGCTATCTTTAGGTGAAGCTCTGACTCTGAAAGGTTGATCTGTAAGTAGCCATTTCCATATATAAATATATTATATTTTTAATAAATAGTATACTAGCAATCATAGAGTTTATTAACTTATTGACTAGTCTATCTCTGTTAATGTTAATTTCAGGTTAAGTGTTTTATAACATCTTTTTCTTTTAAATTTTTTTGTATTCTTTTTTATTCTTAATATATGTGATATCATACTTCTATAAAAATTCATTCTTATATTAATATTATTCTTATCTTTCAAGAATATCATCTCCCTTATCAATTTTATAGGTTTTTCTAACATGTCACTCAGCCAGCTCCTTTCCTAGTTGCACCCTCATAGTTGGAGGTTGGTTTGATTAAATCAATCTGAGGATTGTGATTGCTAAGCCTATGGTTCACTTTAATGAAACTTATCTAAGAGAAGATTTAAATCATATTTGTGCTAATATATGTATATAAATCCGTATCTGCCTCCGTTACCTGTCTTCGGAGCCACTCAAATCTAACTTCTTGATAACGAGGCCATTGAAATATAGTAATGAGTTTCTGTGATCATAAATGTATATACATTGTTTTTTTAATTTCTCATTCCAGTAATCTAAATCTTAGTTTTTACTTTATTTTCTTTCAGCTATTTTTTCATTATTTCTCACTTAGCCAAAATTTTAAATTTTTTAATTTATGATTTTACCTTTTCGTTTACCTACGACTTTCATTTATTCATAGTTTAATTTATCCCACGATGGTAAGTTGACTGCACTGTGTGTCAAATGTATCAGTCAGTGGAAGCTTTGACTTCTCCATTCGTTTGTTTTTTCCTATTTTTGTTCTTCTCATCTCCTAAAGACGGTATGAAAGCATAAATGTCGAGAATCGTGAGTGTTAGTCCTTATCTTTTTGTGTTTTCCAGTTTTAAATATAATTATATATACATGTGTGTGTGTGTGTGTGTGTTTTTTTTTCCTCACAGGCAGTACCCCTGCCATGAGGGAATTTATTTGAGATACAGCATGCTCCACAATGTGTATTACATGCAATGTAGAACTAGTTTTACATGTTTGAAGTAATTTAAAGTACAATATTTACATATAATTTGATTCCATTATTTTATTATGCTGGATTTAGATAGTATGAATATTTACATTTATAACTAATGGTTACGTTATGATACTATTATAAACTATTCGAAAATTTTGAATAGTTGGTTAACGTACGATACAAAGAATACATAATAGTCTTTTTCTAGGAGTTGATGTTTTTCTGGTGGCCATTTCCCAACTTGTGACAATACTGCCTTCATCAATGTTGCACTGGCTGCTCCGATGCTGCTTTGGCTATCGAATCTGCCATTTCATTGCCTTCCACCCCCGAGTGTGCCTTGATCCACTTGAAGGTGACTGTAACTTTGTTTTCGAGGAAAATTAATTTAGACCTGATACTTTCGATTAGAGGTTGATGATTTTTGAAATTGTTTAAGGACTGTAAGGTAATTACATTAATAAGGTAATGTTTGTTTGTGTGTGTGTGTGTGTGTGTGTGTGTGTGTGTGTGTGTGTGTGTGTGTTGTGTGTGTGTGTGTGTGTGTGTGGTGTTGTCTGTGTGTGATTTAGGTAGCAGCCATGTTTATATAATTGATCGATTGAGTTCCATTTAGATTTGAGTATTGGTTGTTCTCTAGATATTCTTCTAGTTTTCTCATTTCAGATTTCATAATTTAGGTATAAGACACAATAGATATCCAAATGATTTAGTACCAGAATCCATATTGGTTTAATGTAGGCTAATTATATATTTAAGCAACTGTTCAAAACTGCTTCCAACATGCTTCGTCGACATTGCGTATCTAATTGTATAGATCCATCAGGAATATAATTCTATTAATGTAAAATAAATCTAATATTATATTTAAAAAATATAAATTTAATTGTTTTTAGTATTGATACATCATTATTTTAGACATTCTTTTAGATGTTCCATAAGCAATCATGAGGTTAGATTTGTTCTTTCCTTTCTTTAACTAAACACTCATTCTCGATATCAGTAATGACCCTGATTAATGTTGTACTTTTAGGATATTAGTAAGTTTTTAAGAATACTAAATTTGAATTAACCATTAGTATTAAGCTCATATTGAAATTTCAATGTTATTTTTATTTATAACGGAATTGAACAAATTTCAACTGTAATGTCATTTATTTCTTTTAAGTTTAGTATTTTAACAATGTTTGATTCTACGAGTAATTTAATGGATATTGTACTTTTTTGATATGTAAGCTTTTTTACTACTCATATTATAAATCTAAGTTTTCACCAGAATTTAAATTGGATTTTGTTATTTATTATGAAAACTCAATCAAAGCTTAGTTAATCATTGATTTCAATTCTACATAGCATCGTGTGACTTAGACTAAGCCTACAGGCATCAATTACCATGATTTTTCTAAATTGGTGATAGCAGTAATGAATTATTTAGATTCAATCAGCTTTAAGAGACTGCAGAAGCACTTAACTCAATTCCCATATACACAATTTTCTTCCATACTTTACTATGTATAATGTTTTGGTATATGTTGTATCCTTCATTAATGTTAGTCTTTATTCAATTAACGTTATAAAATATTTCTTAACGGAAAATTTCTTTCTTAAAATTAATATTTCAACGGAATATTGAACTAAATCAGATATTTAATCCATACGAAAATATTTTACAAAAAAGGAAAAAATGTTTAGAATTTTTTATACCCGTATGAGTTTGGAATGATAAAAAATATCTTTAAAATTATATTTTTTTTTGGGGATATAATAAAAGAAAATCCCAAGTTGTTATAGATACTGTTATTGAATTTGAATGATTTTTCATTAACTATTCATTTGATATTTATGTATTTTTCCTTTATGGTTAAATATTTGGGCACAAGTATAGTTAGTGAAGCGGTGAATGATTAAATTAAAGAAATATTCCATCAAAATTGTTCCAGTAATGATAAAGTTACATCTAGAACGCATTCAAATCTATTTATAAAAAAATATGCTATATGTTCGACTACACTACTATTAAACTCATTAGTAAGCAAGCAACCAAGGACCAACAAATATTCCAGTGCGCTGTAGTTACGTCATACTTCGTGAGCCACTAATAAGGAGATTGTGTGACTGTAAGTAGAAGAATCTTGCCAAATAGTACATTAGCTTGTTTCGTGGAACAGCTGATTTTTAAGTTAAGAGATTACATGTCATTTTTGTAAACAAGAAAAATGTAAAGAAGATCCCGACGAGATATATGATTATTTAGGGGGTTACGGGTTTTGGAAAATTTGCCACTTAAAACAAGCAAGCCTTGAGAAATAAATATATATATTGACAGGTTGGCTTTTATCAGAAATGGTGGTAAATCGAGTGACATAGTGATGAATGAACTTCCATCTCAGATCACAATTTTGGCTTATTCAAGAACCCTTGCTAAAAGAGGGGCATATATTATTCTGAATTAGGATAAAAATCTTGTTTCTAAAGACTCACTGCACCAGACTAAACATTCTGAGGTAATTTGGATAACCAATCAGTTTCATTTTAAAGCCACTAGAATCATTGAACCAGTTTCATGAAAATCTGCTGATTGTTTATGTTGATTTAAATAATGTCAGAACATGAACACCAAGAAGTTACTCATCATTAGAACTCAATATATCCACGGCCATACTTAATTTATGTACGAATATAAGAACTGCCATATCAAAACCAGAATGATGAAGTTTAACATTGAACATATACATATTATCTATAATATTTTTTTTTTGAAAAATGTAATATATTACGTTTGATTCTGAAACTACCTTACAATTGAGACCACGAGTAATGGGTAGTTCTTAATCCCTAATTACTTTTTTTGGGGAGCTAAGGAGGTAAAATGCACTTACACACATAGTGCTGGGCTCTTAGTAATTACCCTTAGTTTATTAATAAATATGGTAATAATGTTTAACCTAATTGAATCATCAAAAGCTATTAAGACCGAAGAAAATTAACTGATATGCCATTTACCGTTCGTATAATGATAAAATTATGCATGGATAATTCTACCTTCCTAAGTCGGAACAGTTATAGTAGAACCATTTTGCAATTAATATATGCCATATTTAAAGAAACAGTATTAATAATTAAATATACAACTATTTTCGCAAATAATCATCCATATGTTATTAATACCATAAATGCAATTATTTATATATTTTAATATATATTTATTTATTAATAATAATATAATATTAATATTAATTATTTAATATATATTTATATATTTTAAATGTAATACATCTAATTTAATACCTGAAGAATAAATAATTTTTATAATGATTATAATAATATTGTTTGGTTATGGTTGACTGCAAAGTTATCTTTGTTCATACAATGGTAAAAATTATTCGAATGACATAAATTTAATCTTACATAATATATAGAAGTGTAGATAATGTTGAATGTTTGTTATTTTTTTCATTTTATTTACTATGGTCTTATAATAAATATAAAGAAGATATTTATTTTGCATTTAAAATGAATAAAATATGCTAGTTTCTTATTATTTTTTATAATTATATTTAGTTTAAATAATGATGTTTTACGAATTATTCAATTCTTAAAACAATAAAACTTAAAACTTAATAACAATAAAACAATAAATAATTATTTAATTAAATATAGTTAATAGGTTAGTTCCACTGAGGTTAGTAACATTAGAATTAGTAATAATACATTCCGTCATACCTCGTAAAGTCATACCCCGTGAAGAGACTTTACGAGGTATGACGGAATGTATTATTACTAATTCTAATTATTTAATTATTTTACGAATCAGATGATAATTCATCCATGAGTGAATCATATGCTTTATTTATTCAGGAGAAATACGTGAACTTTATACATGGATAAGAAGTGACCTGATTTTTATCACTAAGTACTATTTTAATTTTTTAGCGCTGAAATAGAATAAATATGGAATACTTTATATTTAAGACATGTGATGGTTTTCAGAGTTAACAGATGGATGAGCATATGTGTGTTTGGTTTTAAGTTGAGTCAGAGTTTGGTTTGAGTTTATGTTCCCAAATAGATATGTTTTGAAAACTTGCAACTCTTTTTCATATATAACTGTTAAAGAACAATGAAAAATTATATATTATTGAGTTTTGAAATTAACAGACACCTAATCTAAGCAAATAAATAGTTATCTACATGGAAAATTCTTCATTGACACTATTGCTGAAGAAGAAAAAGATAGTTTCTTATTGGAATAATCAACAAAATAATACTATGTAAAAAATATAACAACCCCTGTTTCCTAGCTAAGCCTTTTTATGTACTCTGTAACGGACTCACTATCTCACTGAATTTTGATAACAATGTAAACTTGAAGCATATGTTGCCAGATGATATAAAGAAAAAAATGAGGAAAATAAGTGAATGAATGAATTATTTATTGAGGACTTGTACCTCCAACTGGTTTTGCCCTTCGCACATTAATTGCAAATTATATTGAAAATGTATAACTAATAGATTACTGCTAATAGTAAGCTGAAGGTTACTTACGCAACGTAGTTCGAATTGCTTATAATTTATTATTAAAGCGTCACACCGTATTCACCACTGGGGCATCCGCCGTTTTCCATGGTTCTGGCTTATAGCAAGCCTCTGCAATGGACTAGTTCATATTTTGTTCAAAAAACATTTCTTAAGAAGTCCAATTTTGAAAATTTTGTGAATAATTTTCAATTCTAAATGTAATTGCGGTTCTATTTCAAGATTACTTGTATATGGTTGTATTGCATTCCCTTAAGCGTATATATTTTAAAGCGATTTGCCTTGATGTATTTTGAATTGAGGATCTCAAATGTGAGATATTAACAATATATAAACTGTAGTTGATTGATTATTAGAAAAACGTTTTATTTTGACATAAAATAACAATAGGTGGTCTATAAGTACGTTGAATTTTTTTAACTGGCCGGGGAATGTGTAAATTTTTGCTAAAGTGCCGTACGATCACACAATATTTCAGCATTGGAACACTGTTTGGTGAAGTAGGTACATACTCAAAGCTAATTTGAAATGCAATTAAAACAGATTATCAATAAAGTATGGAACTTAGTATGTTAGAAATTGTGTTTCAATTTTTTGTATAGTGTTTTCATTTTTATTTTAGTAAATTTAATTCTACACAATGCGACAAGAAAATCAAATTTAATGAAAATAAAATTAATATAAAAAATTCTGAGGTAAAATGGATAAACAAACAAAAGTCTCCACACAAATAAAGTTTTATCCAACCACAACAACGCGTTTTGAACACTTTGTCTTCCTGATGATGAACACAAAGTATTTGAAACGAGTTGTTGTTGTTGAATAAAACTTCATTTGTGTGGAGACCTTTGTTTGTTTATACATTTTACCTCAGAATGAGTAAATACCACACAATCACGGATTGCAGAACTAATGATTTAATATAAAAAAGTGGGTAAAGTATACATTTATTAAAACATTACCCTGTGTGTTAATGTGGGGGATGTTTGTTTGTTAAAAGGTAATATAAATTGTAGTTTATTATATAAAGATAATATAAGGATAGTTATTCTAAGTTCTTAGATACAGTGACCGCAAGTTGCTTCCAGTACTGGAATCACCATGATGTTATATATGGTGAACTAGATATTAAAATCAACCTCCATGATTTCAAAGAAAATATTAATCCGAACCCAGATAGAAAAACAGGTTTCAAAAATTACTGGTGAAAATGATATTAAGTGAAAGGAATATATCAAAATGCAAACAGACATTAAGAGCTATGTGACAGGTTATTGATGAATTAATGAAATAATTATATTGAGAAAGCTATTTGGGGTAAACTGAGGAAAGTGATTGTTAGAGTGGTGATTGTAGAGCAACTCTGATGAAAAAGGTCAGCTAAATAAATAAGAGAAAACACACCAATAACACAAGCCTTGATGGAAAATGAAATCCCACATTATTGTGGGAAAATTAATTTGATCAACTTTTTTATTCCCTCATCTGTGTTTTAAATATGCTTAAAAATACTTCGAAAAATATTAGCATCAACTTGTTAAACAAAAACGAAATTATTTTCTTAAAGTTTACTGGAGGTATAACAGAAAATTGAATTGAAGTTATGTTTTCTGAGAAGTAAAATAGTTAATGAAAATCATACTACAGCTATAGGTATCGAACATAATAAAGTTGGAACTATGCCCGTTGCTTATTTTATTAACTTGTAAAAAAACAGGTATACATATTTACGCATAAACAACAATCCAATTTAATCGAAGATTTTCAGATCACGCGAAGGTTTTTTTTTATGAAAATCAATAAAAAGTATATAAAATCGACAGGAAAATATTCAAATTAAAAAAAAAAATGAAAACAAAGCATTTGTAAAAAAAATAAAAACACTTTGTATATATTTGCCTACACATTTTTTCACAAAATTCTTCTATTAAACATTGTATAAGGCTTCAAAACCTTAAAAAGCTACAATAATGCAAAATAGGCACCTGTATATGGTGCAGTTATTCCTACTGAGAATATTATATTTGTCTTTGTCATTTAACATATGGTAACTTTTTTTTTGTTTGTGCTGATGTTATTAACAAAATTATAGACAAGTTAATTAACAATAGATTTTTTCTAAATTTAAGTGTGGAACTACAAAATTTATAGATAGCCTATAATCTATAACGTATGAAGTATTTTGGCACTATAATTCTAAAAAATTCCAATTGATTGAAAATTTAACCCAGTTACTGTACAATACAGGCACGATGAAACTCATTTTCCATATTATTTGCAATGAAATTCATTATTTTATATTTGTCCATGCAGTGTTGGCGAGGTCGGCGCGACTGTGCTATTATAACGCTTTAGGTATTTTGCTGAGGTATATGTTTGAAGTGACAATTGGAATGTACTGACTTTTACAAAATATTTTCCCTGATTGTTTTCTATCCAAAAATGCAGTTGCTACATTGTTGATATGAAATTGAAAAAAATATAAAACCAAGGTGTTTCAAGGAAATGAGTATCCCACTGCTAGCTACGGTGTAGGTAATACGTAAGTAAGTACGGTAGGTAGTACGTAATTTGAAGTGTGGAGAGTAAAAGAATTACTCAATTGCAAATGAAGTGAGAAGAAGGTTCAGTGACTGGTTGAATAGAAGTGGCGCGTGCTAATTTAGGGAACTGAGAGAAAGGAGGAGGATGAGGAGAAAAGAACGTGCATTAGAACCAGCAGGTCATGTTTACAAATAACAATTTATAACTTCAAGACCTTCAAAAAATGTTTAAAATTACAATATTATAATGAAATGCAAGAAATAGAATCTATTAAACAGTTGAAAAAAAATTTTGTAACAAATTTATTCAGAAACAAGAATGCCTCTCTAATTAAATAAATACACAGTGCGAAAATTAATTTAAATTTTATCAAAAATTCGAATTTATTATTACTAGTCACTGAAAGAAAGTTTTACAGGGATCATTCGTTCAATGTTTGTCGTGGGCATAACAAGATATGTTAAGTTCCTACATGTTGCGGTTTAATTCTGAGATTCTCTTGTACAGGTATTAATGCTTCGAAAAACTCCATATTCCGGACAAATATAAAACTAAAATCAAAATTAAATAGAAAAATAATAATAATTTATTAGAAACTTAAAAACATTAATTTTTTAAATAAATTGATGGTAAGTTGGATCATTTTCCATTTTAGAACTGATTTCAAAATATAACGCATAATTTTTAATATTCAGAAAATGTAAAAAATGTAAAAAAAAATTACCTTCTGTCAGAATAGATATTTTTACTTTACTATAAGTAAAGTATAGTGATCGTGAAAAAATTCGATCTCAAGATTTTGACGGAATTACATGTTTTGAGGTACCAGAAGTCGTTTTATGACGTTTTTACGATGATGTCTGTGTGTGTGTGGGTGGGTGGGTGGGTGGGTGGGTGCGTGGGTGTGTGCGTGTGTTAGCATTGCTTGTTACCACGCTACGGTCCAGAATCTTTGATGGATCAAGTTGATATTTTACACAAAAATGGGCCCCATTTAGACGAATATCCCTATTGTTTGAGAAGAATTATGCATGATGGGAAAGTCACTTTTTTTGCCAAAAACCGTTTTTTTTAAAACATTTATATCTCCTAAACTGATAACCCTAGAGTTTTGAAATTTTCACATTATCTTTGAGGTTTCAAATGCAACAAAAGAAAAATATACTCAGAATATTTAAACAACAGGAAATATTTTTTTTTCAATAAAATGTAAAAATTTTGACTTATAATTCAATCTCAAACCCTGTGAGAGCGATACAAGCCATACTGTTTGATGGATCAAAATGAAACTATGCCTAAAAATAGAACATTATGTGAAAAATGAGTTGCGATATTTTTTTCTAAAATTACATTCGCTAAAGGGGCGTTACAGTACGATTTGTGTTTTCAGAAAATGATTTTTTGACGCTAAACAGCTCGTTAAAAAATAATGAAAGTTTGACCAAAAATGGAACAAAAAATTAGCAATTCATAAAAAAAAAATCATGGAGTTTCAATTACGGGATAGAGCAATAACGATATAAAAACTCTTTGTTTACCCTAGACTAAGAGATCACCTGCTATACTTGTCGCAATTTTTGTATTTTTTTACATTGTTTACATTGACTTAGAAATTTTTTGAGCGAATCCACTGAGATAAAATTGATTTTATAAAGGAACAGTTTAAATTATTTATTGAATTATATGAGATGTAAGAGGAATAATATTGTGCAGGAAAATGATAACACTCAGAAAAAATTCGTATATATGTTATTTGACAAAGAGGAAGGAAAATGATCTTATTAAATACTAAGAAGCTTATTATCATTATTATTTTAAAGATTAAAATTCCCAGTATGATAATTCTATAAAAGACCAAAAATGTAAATGATAATTCATAATTGGAATCTTTCGTTTAGAGATTAATAACTGTAATTATCGTACATCTTTAATTAACAAATCACCTTAAACAACATTTTCTTCGCAGTTTAAGTTGTTTTTCAGAGAAAAAAAGGGTATTTTCTTGTTTTAAATTTAAAAATTTTACTTTAATATTCAATGTAGAAGGATGTCAAGTAAACGATGTAAGGAATCTACTGGCTGTTTGAACGAAAGCCATTCTCTTGTAGGAGAATAAATCGTTTCAAGAAATGTTCACTTTGGTTTTTCAAACATGTTATTACTGCTGTAGTTATACTAATGCAATTATTTGCAAATAATAAATTATCTGTGATGTACAAAAATAAGCTTATAAAATGATATACCCTTCAATCACTATCAGTACTACCTCAGGAATGAAAGGCTAATAATTATATCCCATTTAGATGTTTACGTTATGCTTACGTGAGGCGTTATGTTTTATATACTCAAGAAATTTGACATTAAGTAACTTATAGTAAAGTAGAGTGTAGGCCACCCCAGATTTTTTTATCTGGTTTCAAATTGTTATTTTTTACCAAATTACTGGTTGATTTAAAACAACCATACATACTTCACGGTCTATCTCAATTTATAACTTACGGATGAAGAGATGACAGTAAAAAAATAAAATAAATAAAAAACAAGAAGAACTCAATAAAGAAAACAAATAAAGAATATATTTAAAATGAAAATCATAATAAAAAATAATAGGGATTGAATCTGAAAAGAATTGATGCGTTATTTTGATTTTTTAATTTCATTTTCTAAAAGAGAACTGAGCGGCAGGAGGAATACTAAATGCGTTGCAAGTTGTGTTATGGCCGTATTTTAACCACATTTATGGGTTTATATCACACTTGAAATAGAAAACGCTGCAGACACAACACATTGAATCAAATTTAATACTTTGAATGTTATTTATTCGAAGTATTATTTTTTGAAGCTTTGCTCTAGTAACCACTTAATACAAAAGAAACAAACAAAAGTAGAAATGTTTATATTTATGGAAATTGTTAGTAGCGTAGAGGTCATTAAACATAACATCGTTATAAACGTCTGCCTTACCTCATGAATCAGTCCCACTAGAGTCGTATTACGTTTCGAGCGTTGTCGAGCGGCTATAACATTGATTTTCTAATAATATTAATATTATTAGAAAAACGGAATATAATAAATTTATATATTTACATATTTAAATTTTATTGAAAAATAAACTGTTTTCTCATTTTATGGCGTTCTACATCATCTAACGGCCTAACTGTGACCTATATCTGCAGACTTTTCCTTTTTTTTTAGCAGAGACTAAAATACTATACCTAATATGCCATTATGTAACAACTGATATTATATGAGTGATTTTCGGTTCACATTAATTAAATTAACTCTTAAACAAAATTATGAATGGTTATTCAAAATAAATATCTCGGCAATAAAATAAAATTATACCTTAGAATATATTTATCAATTATTTAGAAAAGGTAACATACAAAGTTTGAATTTTTGTGCTTAGCAAGTTAATGGATGATTTATTCAAATTTAGAATAAATTCTAATATTCAGGATTAGAGTCGTTCATACTGATTTCTATTCCATGATAATTGGAGGAGTCCTTTTAACAATGGTATTGAGCCGTAGTTGAAAAACCAAGAAAATCACTACAGGCACTATTACCAGTTCAACGGTTCTTACATTTAATTCTCATGAATAGCTCTTCGAACAAAACACTGCTTCATTAAAAATATATATCGTATTACTAACTTAAATGATGGAAAAATCAAAAGAAGGAATAAACTTATATTTAACCTGATTACAACTTCAACTCTATTTGTCTATGAGCGGATGTAACACGTGTGCAACATAGTATTAAGATTGATAGATACATAGAGAGAAACTGAAAGAGAGAGAGCGAGAGAGAGAGACCGAAAGCAGTTATCTCATACATCGTACCAAGAAATAAAAATATCATAATTCTTGACTAATTATTCATCATAAATTCTAGTTGATTTATCTCCTGAGTAAGCAAAAATTTTTATTCACTTGGATTCATACTTCAGATGCCAACGTAAATTGAGAAGTAAGCATTCATCCTATTTTTCTCAATCTACCTCTGTCTCATATTTTTCCTTTGCTTTCTTTTCGTTTCTCCCACCATTTATATCGTTTTTCAACGTCTCTTACTTTCTCTCTTTTAACCATCACTCTTTCTTTTTCAACCTCGCTCTTTCCTTATTTCTCACTTACGCACACATTAACTATTGCTGTTGTAAGTTCGAATAAAAGTTAAGTTACCACAAATCACCTGCTTATTTTATGCATTTTTACTTTTAATTGAACTATTGAATATTACTTGTAATATCACAGTTCTACAACAGAATAAAAGTTACATATACAATTTGAAAGGTATATGTTCAGCTGTAGTAAATTGTTTTCAAACATGTTTGTATTAAAGTATAGTTACTTTTAATATCAGATGTCAAATTCTCAAAATTTTTTGTTTGTTTTACCCCCTTGCATGGAAGATGGAAAACAATGCCCACTAATATCGAAGATACAAAAACAAAATATAAAAATAAAACGAAAATAATTATAAAAATAGTAATAATACAAACGTGAAAAGTAATATGCATGTTGCTTTAACTGTATACAATAAATATACATGTAAGAAATAAACAATTAGATACAAAAAATATATAGAAACATAAATCCAATACTGGTTTTTAATTGATTTGTTATACATCTGTTACATTTTCTGTTTTCTTCTCCTTTATTCTTCTTTATATTCATTTCAATCTCGACTCCTTAGTTTTTTTTATTTTCTCCTTCGCTGCAGCATTGCTTTAGCCAGAGACTTCTTCAGTTGATTGTAGTCTCTCCGTCAATTCACTTCTTATCCTGAGGACGACCGCCATAACGGTCAAAATATTGAAAAGTGAGTCCTCTGTTACGTTTCTTTCTATGCGCCACAGTTCATTATATATATATATATATATATATATATATAACAGTCCAAAATTGAAGATAGATAGCACACAAAGTAAAGAATCACACTTACAAACTCAAATTTTTGGACAGTCGGTCTTCAGGAGAAAAGAGAAAGGTAGACCAAGCACGTTGTAGACGCAACGGCTAGTAACCATTACTAGCTAGTAACTAGTAACTAGTTACTAGCCGTTGCGTCTACAACGTGCTTGGTCTCTCATTCTCTTTTTTCCTGAAGACGGATTGCCCGAAAATTTGAGTTTGTAAGTGTATTTCTTTACTTTGTGTGCTACCTATCTTCAATTTTGAACTGTTATTGTGTACAGTTTGGATCGTATATATATTGTAAGTGTGTTTCTTTACTTTGGGTGCTACCTATCCTCAATTTTAAACTTTTATATATGCATTATAGATTATATATATATATATATATATATATATATATATATATATATATACAAATAAATTTGTTACAAAAAATTTGTTTACAATAAATTTGTTTACAATTAAATTTGTGATTAGCACGCGTAGTGCCGTTCTTTTTTGTCAGTTACTTTCTGCTTCCACCGAGTAGCTTCCTGTGTCTAATTCCTTTCTTATAGTTTCCTTGAATTCTCGTACTTCCTGTCCATTTCTGTTTTCTTAGAATCTTTATTTCCTTTTAACATTCCTTACCTTTTATATTATTTTATTTTAATATTTGGTAATTTTTTATTTTGCTTTTGTTTAATCTTCTTGTTTTAATTATGAATGATCCTATTGTTTTTTGGTTGAGTGAGGTTAATTACCTTTCCCAAAAAATTGTGAGCTGCACTGTCCATATTGATTTCATTTCTAGTTGTCTCAATCTAAATATAATTCCTAATGGTCTAGCTGTAAAAATGCCTCTATCTGCCTTCCCTCTCAAGTTTCGTCACTCTATGGCAGTTTACGGGTTTCATATTTCTCTTCAATTGTCTCACCTTACCTTATCTAATTATATCAGCCTGAGGGACTCGTACTCCTCTAGACTACATTCAGTTATTAAAATACTTCTGAACATATACTCTAACTATTTAATTCCGATCAATAAATCTCTTTATTCAGCCCATAAAAGACTCCAGAAATCCTGTCATAATAGTTACAAAAAGCTGTCTAATCTTTATCTCTCGTATCTCTCTCAAGGCCTATCTCTTCCCTACCAAGTGCCCTTCCTTAAGTCACAGAATACTTCTCCAGTTTCTTATACCCAAATTCCTCTGTGTCATTCTACATCCTTCTCATCGTACCAATCATCACCTTTTGTCACTGAACTCAATCCCTTTTCTTCTTCTGTTTCTAATTTTACTTACACCAATACCCGTAATAATTATAACAATCATAATAATAATATTAATAATAACATTAATAATAATAATAATAATAATAATAATAATAATAATCATCATCATCATCATCATTACGGTACTAGTAATAATAATTTTAACATTACAAATAACAATAATATACACAACTGCAACAACTTAATCCCTAACAACAATAAGAATATTATAAACCTTTCTTCCCGCAATTTGAGTACTGCTGAAGCCAGTATTCTTTCTAAGTGTCTTAGCTTCAGTCCAGTCCCTAAAATTAATCACATCAGCATCTTGGAGGATCTCCAGATGTTTTTTCGATCTCTTCGCTGGCAGTATTTTTGGAGTTCCAATGACAAAAGCTCCGGTGATACAACTTCTAAAGTTCACACTTCCCTCAAGCGCTTTAAACCTCTATCTTCCCACGAACCACCTCCACTTTCTGCATCACATCCTCTCGAACTCTTCATCTCCTCTATTGTCCGCAGATGTTCTAATCCTGCCTTCCTCAGAAGCCTATCTCCCCCGGATAACCTCACCATTCCCGAGAGAAAAGCGATTAGCAGTTTGAAAAGAGACAGCTCCCTCCTTATCATGCCAGCTGATAAAGGTTCCTCTGTAGTCCTCATGGACCGTTCTGTCTACCACCGTGAGGCAATGAAACAACTCTCTAACTCATCCTTTTATCAACAGCTTTCTTCCAACCCTATTCCTCTTTTCCTCAAGAACTTAGTTTCTCTTCTTAATAACAGTGCTGTGTGTGAGGGCCTTTCTCCCCAGGATATTGACACCCTCATTCCCTCAAATCCCCGATGTCCTGTTTTCTACCTGCTCCCTAAAGTCCACAAGCCCTTCAACATGCCTGACTCCCCTCCCGCCGGTAGACCTATCGTTTCCAGTTATGGCTGCCTTACAGAAAGACTTTCCGCCTTCATTGATCACTTCCTACAGCCTCTAGTTCGGAACCAACCTTCTTTCTGCAAAGACACTTTCCATTTTCTCCAAATTCTTAAAAATCTTTCTCTTCCCTCTACCCTTGATCATCCTCTTCTCATGGTTGCCATGGACGTCACTTCTCTCTATACTTCAATCATTCATTCTGAAGGTCTGGACGCTCTGCGATACTTTCTTGATGGCAGAACAGCACCCCTTAATCCTTCCACATCCTTTCTAGTCTCTTTGGCTGATTTCGTGCTACAGCATAATGTCTTTCAGTTTGAGGGTCGTTATTACCTTCAAACCAGAGGCACAGCTATGGGTACGATTATGGCCCCTTCTTACGCTAATCTTTTCATGGCCAAATTAGAGCAGGATTTCCTGGCCACCTGTCAACTTCTTCCACTCCTTTATCTCCGTTTTATTGATGATATTTTCATCATTTGGCCCCATGGCAAACATAACTTAGAACTTTTCCTACACTCCTTTCAAAATTTCTGCCCCTCCATCACTTTCACTTACGACATCTCCGACAGACTTATCACCTTTCTTGACGTTGACGTTACTTTAGACAATGGACACTTCCTGACTTCCGTACATATAAAACCCACCAACTCCCAGCAGTACCTCCATTACAATAGTTGCCATCCATCCCATGTTAAAAAGTCTATACCTCGATCCTTGTCCCTCCGTATTCACAATATTTGCAATAATCTCCAAGACCGCAGACATCACCTTAACCTCTTAAAGGACAAATTTTCTGAACGAGGCTATCCTCGCTCCTTCATTGATAGTCGTGTTTTACCGGCTGACATCTCCCACCAACCCAGACCCAAGAGGATAGAAGTAACACTTCCTTCTTCCTGACAACCTACTTCCCTGGCGCTTATAAGCTTCGTGCTGTTATTAAGGAGTCTTTTCCGATTCTGTCTACTTCTACTTCTACTTCTTCCATCTTTAATCACCCCCCTTCTATTTCCTACCGTAAACCTGCCAATCTAAAAAGCATTTTCTCTCATATTTCCCCTCAGCCTTCCAATCCTGTTCCTGGAATGAAACAATGTGGACGCCGTGGCTGTCAAACTTGCCTGATTGTAAATCCTAATCCTTCCTTCGATTCCCCTCTCCACCATAGTTCCTACCCGGTTCAGGTCAATTCCTCCTGTACCTCGAGCAACTGTGTTTACCGACTGGATTGCACTCAGTGTGACTCCTTTTACGTTGGCTTAACTTCTAATAAGTTGAGCCTTCGTATGAATGGTCATAGGGCTTCAGTCGGTCAACCAGTAACTATCCTGTAGCCATCCTGCGAACTCGCATGGACTCAGTTTAATGACTGTTTCAGGGTTCAGATCCTGAAACAGATCCCCGAATCCAACAATAAAGTTACCCTAAGAGCTTCAGAGGAGGCATACATATGCTTACTTGATGCTCGCTCTTCCCCCGGACTCAACCTCAACCGATAATTTATTTATGATTTATTTATTTTTTATTTTTTTTATTTATTTTTTATTATTTTTTATTTATTTATTTATTATTTTTATTTTACTTTTTATTTATTATTTTTATTAATTTTAATTTGATTTATCTACTTTTTTATAATTTTTTTTATAGTTATAATTTTTACTCGTTCCTTTTACGTCTTAATTTGGCTCTTCATTTCCTTCCCCCTCCCTTCCCCGCTTGGTGAAAGTGGTGGGGTACTGGCTGGGTTTCCGAGTCATTACCGCCCTTCTTTCCTGCGGGACTTTCGCTTTCGCACCTCCTGATGACACATGTTTTAAATATCGATGTGAGTTATGTCTTGCTTTCTGGTGTTTCCTTCGTTTTTTTTTTGTTTTTTATTTTATTTAAAAAATTTGTTGGCCTTTTTTTTATTTTTTTATATATATATATATATATAATTTAAAAAATAAAAAAAAAAATAAAAAAAACAAAAACACACAAAAAAAGAAAACTCACACGTATTTGAAATTTTGGAGGTAAACGAAAGCCCCAGGAAGAAGGGGGCTTCCGCCTTCCCTCGGGACTCTTCCCTTTGCCCCCGATGACAGATTGTCGAAATATGTTGTTAGTCTTTTTTGTGTGTTTTTCGTTTTTTTTTTTTGTAAAAAAGTCCGTGGACCTTTTTTTTAAATTTATTTATAATAATAATATAGTCAAATAAAGAGAAAAACAGAATGTTTTTACAATCCAACAAAAAAATCACAACTTATTTAATATTTTATAACTAACCAAAGGTTTAAATTGGCTTTGCCTCTCGAAAGGACTATTTGCCCGATGACGATGAATGGATTATCTTGTATTTTTTTAGGGTTTTTTTATTGTTTTTCTGTTTCCTTTGTGAACTTGTAGTCCTGTTGGACCGTTTAAAGTTTATATAAATATAATTTCACACTAACCACATGAATTAAATATTAACGTCTAAATCACAGTAAGAAAATCAGAAAAATGCATTACATATTTCAACTAAAACAAGTGATTTTTGTCATAGTCCAACTAATACTGATATATATCCATCAATATATACATCAACATACAAAAAATGGCTATTACAACTGCTCTTTTTTGAACTCAGTCCTGAATATATTGAACTAATTTTAAGGTTTCCTGGTTTAGTTGTCAGTCGTTTTTATTTGCTATGGGATCTAATCTAGTATTTTGTATTGTAGGGATATTTTCCACTTTATATGATCTTCCTATCTGCAGAAAGATAAACCGTTTTGACTAAAGTAATGTGTGCTAGAGAGTTGTTCGATCTCTTATCTGCTTTAAATGGTATCTTATATTTTCTTCATTTATAATAGAAATATATTTAACGCTATATTTTGTGAATACTAATCTAAAATATCAGTGCTGTAAATAACAGTTAATGTTGCAGTAAAACTGAAAACAGTTGAGTTTATTTAAAAACAAATAGAATTGGATTGCTACTGATGTACAGTGTGTTTCCCCTTGAGGAAAGTTATTAACAGCTTGCGAAATAGAAAATGGAAAAACAAAGCCATATATATATCCAATATGATACATTTGATAATCGAAGTGCCATTAACTGGTGACTCCTAAGTGCTACTTTTCAATTTGCCCTTCCAACACTTGCAGCCGTATATTACCAACAAGCACATAGGCAGCGCATTTCTTACAGTGTAACTTTTAAAACTTTATTTTCCCATCTGTGTCAGACACCTTGTTGATTTATTATATTCAAGCCTCATACAAAATATCATGTTGCCCAGAACTTTATATCGACTCATTTTATTTGCTATGTTTTTATTTGATATGGGATGTAATCTAGTATTTTGTATTGTAGGCATATTTTACACTTTATATGATCTTCCTATCTGCAGGTTCCTATCTGAAATGTTCGGTTATTCTCACATTTCTAACTTGTTATTTTTCTTTTTATCTCTTCTTTATTATTATTTTTTTTTACTCAAAAACACAACTTTCCAAAAAAGAGGCGTGATATCTCTGGTATGAAAATTTGTTCTTTAATAGTTGTGTGTCACTAAGATGATTACAAATTAGATAGATGAAAATTGTCAGTGTTCTATGTATTCATAGTCATATTAAAATGAGAAGGGTGACAAATAATAAATATTAATTAGTTGCGGAGTAGAATACGCTTTGTATGAACAGACGTAGAAAGGTTACGGGGTAACAAGGGCACGTAGTGAATAAAACTGTTTACTGAACACGGTGATTGAAAGTTATTGAAGAAAAAAAATGATAATATTATGGAAAAAGACAGTACATTTGTGGTTATTGTGGGGTCTAGAAAAGAAGTTAAATTCAGCAGGTGCAAAAATAAGGGGAAATCGACAAGTAATACAGCAACGGAGCTCTTATTTGGCCATTAATAAAAGAGTAAAGATATTACTCAGTCGGACACCATCACTACTTCAGAGTCACTGATGTCTATTGAGCAGCATATTTTTTTTAGGTAGCAGGAGTTCTATTAAATTTGCAAGAAATATCCTCATGAAATATCTTTTTTCTAGTCAATGAATTATGTAGATAATTAATCTTCAATTAAATGATATTACAGTTATTTACATTTTTTCTACAGAGATTAGTACAAATGTAATTATAATAAGTAGGTCGTACCGTGTATGCAGTGAGTGTTATGGCCAGCAGAAAACGTTAAAACTACGGACCAAAGAATTGAACACTACTTTCTGTAACAGCGGATAAATCAAACAATAGCAATGAAATAAAAGGGTTAATTAAGACAGCAGCAATAAGACCCTTACATCAAATCTGCAATGGTTCTCATTCAACTTTATTATCTACTAGCAATAATACTTCTTTAAAATATTATTATTATTTTTATTTCAGGATGACTGTAGCACAGCGTCTTAAAAACTATTGTACTTTCCCCCTTCTGTACAAAAGTACCCCAGCAGTTAGCTTCAACGGCTCCAAGAAGCCCAGTACTACGTTTTAGAGTCCAGTGGTAAACGTTTTTCTATGGTATTTGTTGAGTGTCCCGAAACACCTACCTATGTTCAGCAAAGTTGCCTGACAGTCAGCCAGCAGGTGCAACGGTGTTTCTTCCTCTTTGCAGAATTTGCACAAACCTTCACTGATAATGTCCATTCAGGCTCCCTACATTTCGGGACAGTCTTCTTCGGGTCCTTAGGTGCACTTGTGGGAGGTTGGTTCCCACTAGTTAGCGCTTTTTCACCCTCTGCGCTTCCGGAGGATGATTTCCGGGCTTCTTTCTCCTCAGTATCATACAGCGAAAAATGCTTGAAGTACTTTTGGTGGTATTTTGTCGCTTTGGTACAGCACCACATACCGGAGTAAGGCTATTTACTTAATGGGGTCTCCTGGCACCCTTGAGGCTCCGTTCGTAATACAGTAACCCCTGTATCTTCCATCCTTAGGCAGGGATCGCATAACGCCTTCGATTGGGGCTGGGATAAGAAGAGACGATTTGGGAAATTGGAAGAATGTGAAACGAAGGTTGTTAGGCCCAGTCCATGTCACCTACTACTCCTCTTTCGTTTATCCCTATATATAGCAGATTAACAGGGTAACCTCGCGAAGGGCGAAAGTCGGAGTTGAGAGCTTGAGGCTATTAGAGGCGCATAATCACTCCATTACTACCTCTTAACACGATTAAAGTATTATCAAAATATTTTCCTATAACTGTAATTCAATGATTTATTTTATTTTTTCTTTTTGTTAACTTCATTTTATATTTTGAACGAAAATGTACCCATTGTTATAGCACAGAGATAATCAACGTTATAGAATATGGAACATCAGTAGCTCTCCTTGAAATAAATTATTAATCACGGCATTTATTGGCTGAAATGGATAAGCGATGTAATACAATGCGTTGTCGATTCGATTATTTACCTAGTTGACTTTATCATTCATAACAGTTAACTAATTAGCACATAGAAAAGAACAGAAAAGGATACTACAAAACTCACTTCCAAATATATATATATATTTTACGCAATAGTACTTTCCTCGTTTACTTTTCAGGGGACAGGAATAATCTTCTTGTGTCTTTGTTTAAATTGTACAGAACATTTCCAATGGTTCCATTGCCTTCAAATCTTCTATTTCCACTAATTTCACTACTGAAATGGGATAACCCATTCATATTGTGGTTTGATCATTGATTATTTCACATGTTTATGTGAAATCTTGATGTAAATAGTTCAAAATTGAGGATAGGTAGCACACAAAGTAAATAAGTACACTTACAAAGTCAAATTTTCGGGCAATCTGTCATCAGGAGAAAAGAAAAATGGAGACCAAGCACGTTGTAGACGCAACGGCTAGTAATATATATATATTATGTATATGTAGTTTGTATGTGTTTATATTCTGTCCGTGAGGTCATATTGTTAAGCTCTCTGTGCATATTAGAATGGTGAAAATAGTAGACGAGACTATTGTTAAACTTAGTCCAGAGATTTGCCAATCATTTCTCTCTACTCTCTCTCCATGTCACGAAAACGACATTAATCATCGTCCCACCATTACTCTGGAGCAGGCTGAGTGATTTCCATGTTGTTTTTTATTACCACCAAAACAGCGTTCTAGCCTTATTTATGATGAATATTTCAAAGCATTTCAATCGGTTACCATTTATCCAAACAAGCTTTTCCTTCACAAGGCGGCCTTTATTGATCATACGCCAGAGGTAAGCCCAGGGAAAGTCTTGTTTTCCTATTTCATATTGTGGTTTGATCATTGATATGATATAGTGTATTACTGCTCTTCAAAATATTTCATATAGTCGTATATAAAATAAAAGCATATTTTCTATAAAAAATAGTTCATATATAATTAATTAATTATAAACTTCCTCATTACATTAAGTTTGATTTGCAATGATAGTTATTGGATATCGCAATAAACATTAAAACTAAAACAAATCTTGGGATTATTACTAAGAGAGATCTTAGTCCCTGCTTTTAAAAATATATTGTTGCTCATACGTTACTATGTATTTACATTCTATATAACGTAATATATTAAACAGATTCAATAATATATCGACCGCTTGATAGAATAGCTGTGTTTTCTAATCGGGGTTCGGTCAATTTTCCAGGATAAAAAATTAAACTCTCGTTGCAAACGTTTCGGATTTATTTAAAACCTTTTTCATAGGCCTACAAACAAAGGATAATAAGAAATCATGATTTCTTATAAATGCAATTAATTCTTATAATTTTTATATAATTCTTAATATAAAAAAAAATCCGTAGTCGAAATAACTGATTTATCAATAAATTCCTCTCTATTACTGTACATATTAAAATGTAATAAATATGTAATAAATGTAATAAATAAATATAATAAAATGTAATAAATAGTAGTAATAGTCGTGCTAATTGTAAAACAATCATGTTGTAGCCCTGAATATGACATAAATATATGTCGAAACGTCGGGAAAAGGACTAGTTTAAAATCATTGGACCTCAACCCTCAAAAAATTACATCATATAAATATTGGGTCAAGAAAGTAAATTATGATATATATATTAATAAACCAGAATTACCTATAAATTTTTTTTATCTCGTCTTCAAATGCAGAGTAATTTCAGTCTTAATACTACATTTCTTTTAGCAAACCTTCTCAGATAATTTATACAGAACTGGTCGTTGTCCTAATACAAGAATAATTCTTGCAGAATTAAAAAATATGTTGGAATTTTGTGAAATGAAGCCTCCATTTGTTGAGCGAAGGATCCCAGCCTTCCTGGAATTGGTAGAACGGTGGCCTGTTTGATGTCACCAGTAACCTTATCGTAATCAGGTATCAGTTCTTGTCTTTAATTTCTCAGATTTGTTTTCTTATCCAAAGTCCAACGCTAACAATGTGTCATGTCACTTATTTTGAACTTTGAGACAGGGTTATATTGATTCTTCTTCCATTGTCTGGTTCCCAAAATCTTTATTGATTTATTGAAAGATAACGTACATTTCCTTTGTATGTTTGTATGTGGCAGTTTAAATTCTAAAATTTTAAGGATTTAATATTTAATCAATAATAAACAATTGCAAACAATATTAAAAGACTATCGCCCCTTCGAGCTCAATTAACTGCTAGTGTCATAAGTATCAGAATTTTTCAAATCATAATTTTGGGATGACAACCATCTTGTAATTCTCGTAACAAACTTAAAGGGTTCTTTTTTTTTTGCAATCATCTGCAAAACAGATATATAATTTTAAAAATTAACAATAGACCAAATTGACTCATGTGTACATGACTAATATCAACATTCCAATAATCAACATAGCGCTTGATGAACGGTCGATTTAACGACATGTTCGAAGTTCTGATCTTTTGGACAAGAAAAGAAGAAACATCGGTGGGTAGAAAATATGTTCTATCTCAAGTAAAACATATAGAGTGATACTGCACATGTCGTAGCCAGATTAGAAATCTTAGCAGATGCTTACGGTATTATTTTGAAACTACTTTTAAATCGTTTCAACAACAAACTGGCCAGAGTCATAACGCACATTTCAGAGGAAAATTTATTTTCTATAAAATTTATCTCCCTTCCTTGAATACGATTGAAGTATCTCTTCCATAGTATCCATGAAAAGAGATGCTTACTCTTTACCTTATTAATAGAAACGTGTGTCCAACGATGTACTACGAAATTATCTAAACAACAATACCTGTCTATTTTGTAAAATAAGTTTTCATTATCTATCTTTGATTTGAAACTTACCAATATTGTCAGCAATTTCGTCATACAGTAAATCAAAAACTGGAAAATTTATATGATAACATGTACAGAAATCTTCTATGAGGCTTTACATGAAGGTCAATTGAAACTCAACAAAATGATGACTTTTTTTTCAGCCAGTCAAATGTCTTAAACTAATTTTTTTTCTAGTTTATCAATCATTAATATTAATAATTGAGAAATGAACCTTTTAATGTTACAGGGTTCTTAATTTGTTTTGCCTTGTTGGAAATGTTCAGTAGTTTATCAAGTCACTCGGCGGTTAGATTATGGCGTTAGAGTGGCGTTATTAAAAAATTACTTATTTTTATTTTATGTGTTTTATGGCAGTATGAGTATGGTTCCTTAATCCATACGTGATATTCTGATAACATTTTGCATTGTATCAGACGACTAGGTTATGGAACTTAATAAATATCATTTTACCTATTGATATATTGGGATACTGTAAATAGTTTACGCTAAAGTTTCTTTTGTCATTGATAATTCAATGGTTAAGGATGTAGCCAGTCTCTAACAAGAAGTCCAAAAGGATTTGGAGCAAGAGAAATTCAAATGTCGTATCCCTTTTTTTTCATTAGAGGGCTTTGTTGTTTGCACTAGACCCTTCCCGTTCTTTCTTTACCAATCAGAAACATCCTGCAATAGCTGCTGCAAAATCAACGCTCGAAATAAACTTGAACTTTAGCATTACTGTAGCAATATGTAAAAGCTATATATATTCACATTTATTCGATTGGTATTAAACTGTATTTAAGAAAAATGGGTTACAATTTTATTGTATATATTTTTTTAAATATAAAAGTGTGTATCATGTGTACCTATTTGTTTATCAGTAACGAGTGCACGCTTCAAAGTAACTCAACTAAATTATGTCCTTAAAATATCCTTAAAATATATTAAGTTATTCATTAAGATTGTTCTACTCTGACCTTTTAGAATCATAGATATCTTTATCTATTTTTATGTTTAAATGGAAATTCGAACATTTTATTAGGTAACTAAACGTATAATATCACAAGTGCTTCAAAATTAAATACTAATATAACTTACCGTTATATTAAAATATCATTATAATTGCACTAATTTCTGTCTTCTAACATAAGGACTTCTAAATAACGCTTATTTAAAGATCTATATTTTTTAACTCATTAATTGCTATATGGAATTTATGCTTTTTATTGGTCGTTTTATGGAATAAGAGTACATTATACAAGCAATGTAAAGAATGTATTCATACTTTAATCAAATGAAATCAATTTAATCTTTGCCAATAACGTCATGTCATATAGGAATGAACCTGACGTATTGACTTCTCAAAACATTAGATTGAAATTATTGCAATGAAACAAAGAATTATAATAGGTGAAAAATAACCAGGACTAACAATAAATACAACTTTAAACTTATCTAATCACAAAACAGTTTATAGTAGTTATATAGACTACAAAACTAACCACCCACAGATTTATTTAAATAACTGATGAACTTATAGATGTCAGTAAAAACGATAAGACAGGCAAGAGATGATTTAAGATGATAAAGACAGTAAACAATTTAAAATATTAAATATATTTTATTAGCAGTAACAAAAAAAGGAATATATCATGCAGTGGATAGTTAATGAGTTTATCGAATCGGGAGAATCAACGGAGAGCTATAATATAAATGTATAATAACACTTTCAAAATTCTGTGTGACACCAGAAGATAAAAGTGATCTGAAACTGGTTGTCTTAGAATGGAAATTTACGAGTAAGACGTTTCTCTCTTCTTTATCTCTGACTAAGAACATCTATTGTTCTAGCAGTAATTATATTGTGCTGGACAAGAAGCCGTTGTGCTGCCAGTTTATGCAGATACTGTTCAGTCTCTGCTTATTGTTTTCTCTTCATTCAGACTCCGTAGACAATCTTCATTGAAAACTCTCAGAGTAGTTTTGTGACCCACAAAGTTGTTGTTTTCAACTTACCACTAAAGATTATTCTATGAAAACGACAATTTGTTTATTTTAACTAAGTAGAGTGAAGTCAGTTTAAGAAACAGATATAAATTAAAATAAACCGATATAAACAGAACAATAAAATTAGAGTAAAAGGCAGGAACAGGATTTATCAAGATTATATTATGAGGGGAAATAACTAATCTAAAATGTAAAATTTTTTTCTTGATTGAAGCTTAAAAAATATTCCTTGTTTTACTGTTTTCCTCTTTTTCAAGGAATATGCAGACACGAAATTAATGTGCATAGTGAGTGCTCAATTCAACTAAGTGATCTTGATTATTGTTTTTAGATTATTAAATACATGACATGAAGCCAGTCAGGAAGGATTAATTCTATCCTAAAGTGAAATACTTAGAAAAACAGTATATGATCTACTTTCATGTTTCGACAAATCCTCATCATTAGATGAGATAATGTGGTCCGTATGAAGAAGGAAAACACGTAAAAGATGACCCAGACCAGTTCACTAGTGGAAGAAATGTACCCGGAAAAGATAAAGGCTAGACTTAATATATAAAAAAAAAATCAAGGAACCTAAAAAAGAAAATACAAAGGAATGGAAATGATTGAAAATGCAATGATATAATAATAAAAGGAAGAAAATAAAAATGAAACTTCTTTACCATTTAATCTTTATGATAAAGATTGTCTTTCACTACTTGATAATAACTGGTATGTTTCGTAAATAAACCGTAACTGCGCCATTTCGACAAAGAAATTTGTCTACATGAGTGTTCAGCTCACGCGACATTACAGTCATTGACATGTAATGTATATTTAAACAACTTCATGCATTCAAAAAAACAGATAAAATACAAAAAGAAACTGAATAACACATTTGAATATTTTGATATCGGTCATCATCCGGTGAGAATTGTTCAGCTAGGTTGTTTGCTGCTCAATAGACAGTTAGGCCATTTAGTGTTGTACAACCATGTGAGAGGTGGAAGAGGAGGAAATCTGTACGATAAATGTAAAGAGATTAGACATGAAGACCCAATGAATTAAAGACTAGTCAAAAAAATAATAATATAGAATAGCAATACTGAATTATTTCTCCTTAACTATTTGGTAATACTATTAATTGGATAACGCATACAGTGGTTACGTCTTTCTCCCTTTTCCCGTTCTCATTTGGTAGTAAAACACTATTTGCTGCAATGGACCGACTTATCTAATCAACCACTTCATTCCTGATAACGACAGATGTCAAGAGATTGCGGTGAGTTAGGTCAGTACTGTCAATTTCTCTACAAAGGTATTACTATGTGATATAATAAGTCGTGCTAGTAGATCTAACTGATACTCACTATCAGTGAGACCCTGATAATCAACATCTTTGGGTTGAAGGATCTTCGTTATTTTTCTGATTTTAACATTGCAGCTGGGATGTTTATTTTTATTTCATGTGTTTACAGTGAAATATTGTTGTTCAACAATATTAAAATGCATGGGTAGCAACCAATAATTACCAGGTTATAAAGTAGTTTATTTTTCTTAATGAGGTTTTAAACATGATACATATCATACACCACAACCGTAATATTTCTATGCCTCAATGAAGTGGCCTTCAAAAGTTTTCCACCAATGGTTTCAGTTTAAAAGAAGAAAGGGCTAGTAAAGTGGTATAGCTTTTTGCATAAATGAAGACTATGTTGAATAAACTCTAGTAAGAGAGACTTGAGGTAGCTAAAGTAAAAATGATGGTAGAATCAATTAACCCTTTGCAAATCTAATAATAGAAGCCAATAAGGGCGGATGGGAAGGCAACTTGGAAGACAAGGGATGTTGTTGCACAAGACACTAAGCCCAGCTAACACAATTTGTTCGGTTTCACCCTTCTTGCCTTTCCTGTTCCACATTAAGGTTGCTAATTAATAACATATTGGCTTGATCGCTACCACCTTCCAATACCACACCCTTATTTGGTTAAGCCTTCTCTCATGTTACAAAGCATCCTCTTCTGGCGTCGCATTTATCACTTCTTCACGATCACCCCAATCTTAACACGCTCTCATGTTATCCCCATTATTCTCCTTCCAATATAATGCAATCACAGTAGTATCCATTTATTAATCTCAAGTGCATTCACCTTCTTTTAGAATTTTCCATATATATATATATATAGGTGTATAATGTAATCGGGATTCGGTCAATTTTCCAGGATCAAAATAAAACTCTCAATGCCGACGTTTCGGTTTTATTTAAAACCTTTTTCATAGGCCTACAAACAAAGGATAACAAGAAATCATATATAAACATCAACATATAACTAACATCAAAATGGAATATTACAGTTGTGAAAAAACAAAAATATATATACAAGTAGAAGTAATAGAAAAGCAATAAACATTTTTATGAACTTACAGAAGTCAGAATTTTTGAATTAGAAAAATGATGAAATTTACATTATATAAAATGAAGTAACAATAGATAGTTAGTGAACTAACATCTTAACTGGTCAAAAACTTGGACCAGACTAACTGATTACAATTAGGTACATGTAAACCGAAACACTGTTCACTCAAAGAACACAAAAAGGAACTAAGGAAATTAAATTTCACTAAAATCAACTTAACACTCCTGAATAAATAGTGTTCAAATTGGTAATGTCACTTCTATGATTAACTGAACTTAGATCTTTTTTAATATATAGCATTTCGAGGGTCTTTCTTCTTTGCTCATCTTGTTCTTTATCTACTATAATTGCTTCTTCAAAATCGAACATGTGACCTTCGTTTAAGACATGGAATGCTAAAGCAGTGGCGTTACTTTTATTAGTTCTTATTGAATAAGAATGTTGATAAAGTCTTTCTTTTAAAAAACGACTTGTTTCTCCGTAATAACGCTTGTCGCAGTCTTTACATTTGATCGCATAAATGAGGTTACTTTGTAACTCCTTTGGTATTTTTTGTTTCAAATTTGAAAATAAAGAATTGACTTTTCTTTTGTTATAAAATGCCAATGTAACTTCAGGTACATTTCGTTTGAAAACTTTTCTAATTGATTGTGATAAGCCCTCAACATACGGAAATTTGAAATACTTTTTATTTAAAACTTCAAGTTCAGCATGATTTTGATTGGAATGTTCTGGTTGTTCTCTTGTATATTTAAACCAATAACGTTCAATTAAGTTGTTTGGATAACAATTTTTCTGCAACAATGACTTTACCCTTTTCTTATTTTCTTTTAGAAAACATGGACTACTAATTTCAACAACCTTCTTAACTAAATTTTGAACGCAATTCAATTTTTGGTTTATAGAATGAGAGGAGTGATAGTTCAGTATTCTTCCTGCACTGGTAGGCTTTCTATACCAATCCGTTAAAATAATGCCATTTTCACCTCTTATAACTTTTACATCTAAAAATGGCAGATTTCCGTCTTTTTCTATTTCATAGGTAAATTGTAGACGATTATGAAAAGAATTAAACGTATTTAATACATACTCTTCTTCTCCTCTTTCAATAATTAAAAATAAATCGTCTACATATAATTTAATAAATTTCACCTTCGTACCTAATTTATTAATACAGTCTTCTAATAACTCAATCATAACTATATTAGCAAGGATTGGTGAAATTGGAGATCCCATAGTCCAAAATTTGGACTTCCTATGGGATGAAATAGAAAAAGACGGAAATCTGCCATTTTTAGATGTAAAAGTTATAAGAGGTGAAAATGGCATTATTTTAACGGATTGGTATAGAAAGCCTACCAGTGCAGGAAGAATACTGAACTATCACTCCTCTCATTCTATAAACCAAAAATTGAATTGCGTTCAAAATTTAGTTAAGAAGGTTGTTGAAATTAGTAGTCCATGTTTTCTAAAAGAAAATAAGAAAAGGGTAAAGTCATTGTTGCAGAAAAATTGTTATCCAAACAACTTAATTGAACGTTATTGGTTTAAATATACAAGAGAACAACCAGAACATTCCAATCAAAATCATGCTGAACTTGAAGTTTTAAATAAAAAGTATTTCAAATTTCCGTATGTTGAGGGCTTATCACAATCAATTAGAAAAGTTTTCAAACGAAATGTACCTGAAGTTACATTGGCATTTTATAACAAAAGAAAAGTCAATTCTTTATTTTCAAATTTGAAACAAAAAATACCAAAGGAGTTACAAAGTAACCTCATTTATGCGATCAAATGTAAAGACTGCGACAAGCGTTATTACGGAGAAACAAGTCGTTTTTTAAAAGAAAGACTTTATCAACATTCTTATTCAATAAGAACTAATAAAAGTAACGCCACTGCTTTAGCATTCCATGTCTTAAACGAAGGTCACATGTTCGATTTTGAAGAAGCAATTATAGTAGATAAAGAACAAGATGAGCAAAGAAGAAAGACCCTCGAAATGCTATATATTAAAAAAGATCTAAGTTCAGTTAATCATAGAAGTGACATTACCAATTTGAACACTATTTATTCAGGAGTGTTAAGTTGATTTTAGTGAAATTTAATTTCCTTAGTTCCTTTTTGTGTTCTTTGAGTGAACAGTGTTTCGGTTTACATGTACCTAATTGTAATCAGTTAGTCTGGTCCAAGTTTTTGACCAGTTAAGATGTTAGTTCACTAACTATCTATTGTTACTTCATTTTATATAATGTAAATTTCATCATTTTTCTAATTCAAAAATTCTGACTTCTGTAAGTTCATAAAAATGTTTATTGCTTTTCTATTACTTCTACTTGTATATATATTTTTGTTTTTTCACAACTGTAATATTCCATTTTGATGTTAGTTATATGTTGATGTTTATATATGATTTCTTGTCATCCTTTGTTTGTAGGCCTATGAAAAAGGTTTTAAATAAAACCGAAACGTCGGCATTGAGAGTTTGATTTTGATCCTGGAAAATTGACCGAATCCCGATTACATTATACACCTATTCTATCCAACGGTTGATATATTATTGAATTTTATATATATATATATATATATATATATATTAGTGTACTTCGGTAGCAGTCCTTCCTTTATACATGATTGGTTATACACGACTGAATATTGTCGATCGATGATCTTCTTCTCCAACTTTTCAAGTTTGCGGAAAATTAATTTTTCGTTGTGAGAACAACGGTTCAAGGAATGAATTCTTCTTGTCGACGCGTTTCGACTGTCTACTGCAGTCATTGGAATGGAATGGAATGGAAAAATCGTTTATTAAGGGCTAACCGCCCAAATGTTACATTACGGGGGTAGCCGTACAGCCGAGACTAAGTCTCCTCCACCTGGCTTTTTCCCCCTTTGCAAAATATTTGACAGCTTATAGCTACTTAGGACTACATATATCTTAATCATTAATACTAATAATAATAATAATAATAGGAAGAGTAATAATATAATAATACTAATACTAAGGATATTAATCTTGATATATTAATAATACTGGTAATTATTTTATAAAACAGTAATAAAAACTAATATTAATTACAAACTAATTGTTTTGGCAATACTTTTAATAATAATAATAATAATTAATAATAATAATAATATAATAATTATAATAGTAATATTAATGATAACAATAATAATATTATCTTATATTAATTCTATGGTAATCGTCTTTTGATATCATTAACACTCTACTGGGCCCACAGCTGGATCGCTGGCTGTTTCGGTCGCAGTGCTTCTGGCTCTTCTTCTCGTGACGTCCTCCTCCTGGGGAACGTCTTGGAGCAGAAGTTCATCTATTTGCCCTATTAAAGGGTTATCCGAAGTACGGTTCTTTCTATCTTCCTGGCTTCCCAGCTTTTGAATAAATTTGGAAAGCCGCTCCAAGTCGACCTCCCTGTGAAGGAATTCGTTTGGTGCATAACGTGGTGCACCCAGAATCAGCCTGAGAGTTTTATGCTGAAACGCATAAATTCTTTTCATTTGTTTACCTGCCGGCCCAGCCCAAGCTGTGGCCCCGTAGGTGAGTATTGGTCTCAACAGAGCCTTATATAAATTGACTCTGGTTCTGAGGGACAGTCCAGAGCCAGGTTTTATGAGGTGATAAATGACACTCCTGGCCCCATAAGCCTTGCCAAGAGTGCTCGCGACATGATCCCTTAGTGTAGTTTTAGAGTCGATGTTGACACCAAGGTACCTGAATGTTTTTGTAGTGGGAATGTTCTGGTTGTGTATGCGCAGTGTAGGTGTATATCCGAGCCTCTTGCGCATGTTGACAGTGAAGGTACATTTGGATGGATTAATTTCCATCCTCCATTCCTTGGTCCACTGAACCATCCTGTCAACGTGTTTTTGAAATTGTTTTAGAGGAGTATCGATAAAGTACGACCGGCATGATACCAGAATGTCGTCTGCATAGATACCCTCTAGTGTCTGAATGTTTCTGTTATTTTTATTCCACTTGGGAAAGTCCTGCAAGTAGAAGTTGAAAAGGATAGGCCCCAGACAGGAGCCCTGTGCAGTCATTGGGTTACCGGTCTCCTTATATAGCCGAGAGTCAGTGGGGGTGAGCGCTGATTGGCTGTGCTATTGTGGTTCTTCCTTCTCATTGGTTATTGGTTTGGCCTATTGCTGGGGCTTGTTCTCCGAGTAGCTTGAGTACTCTTGACATCCCAGTTTGTTGTCTATTGATTATAGGGCTATTTTTGGATATTTCTATTGCTTCATAGATTGGGAGTCTATTGTAATCATTGGTTTGCCTGATGATGGTGGTGTTTTCTGTAAGGTCCTGGCGGGATAGGTCGGAATTGTGTGCTTGTCTGGTATGGTTCTTTATAGTTCCTGATTGAAGGTGCATGGTGGCCTTTTTAACTTGGGTGGAAGGACAGCTGTTAAAATGAAGGTATTGCTGGGCATTAGTTGGCTTGATATGTACAGAAGAAGAAAGATAGTCATTATTGGAAGTGACACTGACATCCAAAAAGGAAATGAGGGTATTGGAGGGTGAAAGGAACGGGGAAGAGAAATTTTGCAATGATGCGAGGAACAGGTATAACTCATGTCTAACATGGGGCCACATGAAAAAAATATCATCTATATAGTGTAAGTAAACGATGGGAAGGATATATATATATATATTTGTAAAAGCTGGGAGCAGTACTTCTTGGATACAAACATTTAAAAAATGAATGTCCGATTTCACATTATTCAATAATATGAATAATAGATATATGATTTCATATTAAAAATAATAGAAATATAATGAATAATATGAACAATAGAAAACTAGAAACATTTTTTAACAAACTGAATAATGTGAAATCGAATATTCATTTTTTAAATGTTATATATATAAATATATATATATATATATATATAATTTATATATATATATATATATATATATACGTTAAAATATTATTTTAATTTATTTTTCCTTCTATTGTTAACACTTAGATATTCAAAAGTACTTATAATTTAGTTTTTCTCCATATATAATTTTATTTTTATATAAAATAAATTTTGAAGTATAAAAAAAACTGATACATTTTTATTTCTATGCTGGTAAGACAATCATGTTTCAAAAATAAAACTACGAAGTTGTGTCTCTAGAGAAAAAGTAATGTTTTGAGACAGTTTTTTCTCTAATGATTTCGTTATGTTATATTTCTTTCGTTAATGTTTTGGTTTAGTAGGCTGACACTGGTTGGTAAAAGAAACAAACCAAAAAAGTGAAGAAATAACAGTTGTAAACTCTTTCGTAATATATATATATATATATATATATATATATGATTGGTTATACACGACTGAATATTATCGATCGATGATCTTCTTCTCCAACTTTTCAAGTTTGCGGAAAATTAATTTTTCGTTGTGAGAACAACGGTTCAAGGAATGAATTCTTCTTGTCGACGCATTTCGACTGTCTACTGCAGTCATTGGGTTACCGGTCTCCTTATATAGCCGAGAGTCAGTGGGGGTGAGCGCTGATTGGCTGTGCTATTGTGGTTCTTCCTTCTCATTGGTTATTGGTTTGGCCTATTGCTGGGGCTTGTTCTCCGAGTAGCTTGAGTACTCTTGACATCCCAGTTTGTTGTCTATTGATTATAGGGCTATTTTTGGATATTTCTATTGCTTCATAGATTGGGAGTCTATTGTAATCATTGGTTTGCCTGATGATGGTGGTGTTTTCTGTAAGGTCCTGGCGGGATAGGTCGGAATTGTGTGCTTGTCTGGTATGGTTCTTTATAGCTCCAGATTGAAGGTGCATGGTGAGGTGTCTGGAAAGCGTTGTCTTCGTCATGCCGATATACTTGGCGTTAGCCAGGAGCTCACACTCTCCTTTTTTACATTTGTATTCGTACACGACGTTGACTCTCTGCAGATCGATGGTTGCGGTGATGGGGCTGTTTTTTATGATTGGCTTGATTTGGCCAAATCAACTACCTCGATGTGCACATAGATGGACGAGGCACGAACTATGTGACATCAGTATACCAGAAGGAAACGGATAAGGGCATATACTTAAATGCCAGAAGTGAATGCCCTGAGAGGTACAAGACAGGCACCATATATGCCCTCATACACCGCACATACAAAACCTCATCAACGTGGCAGATATTCAACGAAAGAATAAACCAACTCAGGCAAACCTTTGTGAATAATGGATATACAAATAACGCCTTCGATAAAGTCCTGAATTCCTACTTGGTCAATAAGGAAAGAAATACCAATAATGACCCAGACGGAACGGTATACCAGCTGTACTACAGAAACCAGTTCACAAGGGAGTACAAAACAGAAGAAGCCGCACTTAAGAATATTATACGAAGAAACGTAAAATGCAAACAGCCCAACGACAGAATAAAATTACATATTTATTATAAGGCCCGGACCACAACAAATTTAGTCATAAAAAACAGCCCCATCACCGCAACCAGCGATCTGCAGAGAGTCAACGTCGTGTACGAATACAAATGTAAAAAAGGAGAGTGTGAGCTCCTGGCTAACGCCAATCCCTTGATCTCTGTTCAAAGTCTTCACTCTCCCCTACTGTCTTTACTTTGTATATATAATAAACCAGAAAATTCACCTAAGAAGTTATTTACATCCTCATAATGAATGTTGATCATTCGAAACATGTCGACTATAGGAGATGTACTCTATTGTGTAGACCAGGGGTGCTCAATACGTCGATCGCGATCTACCAGTTGATCGCGAGGCCAATAGTGGTAGATCGCATACAACTTTGAAAACAAAAAGTTCCAGTTTGCCGTGCACATGCCAGTTAGTAACAACAACAGGGTGACAGTCAGCCTGTCATCCACTCCATCACTTGATTGATGTACAGGGTAGCGATGGGCATATCGAATACTCTCGCGTATCCAATACATATTCGATACTTGGAATACGACTACTTACCAATAAATGCTTTGTAGAAATATTGTAGTTGACAAGACTTTCTTAGACTTACTTAGAATGGAGAAAAAGGAACAGTAGAAAAAAAGACACTTGATAGAGTAAATAGATTTATATATTTAATAGTAGTAGAATTTCTCCAATATTGGCTCATGCAGTATTGTAAGTAATCGAATGTAATAACATACGCTCTTATGGGTCGGTAGATCATTTTGACTTGGTCATTTTATAAGTAGCTCACATACTGAAAACGTGTGAGCACCACTGGTGTAGACGAAATAACGAGAGTGTTATTTAGAAAAAATGAGAAACTTGTTAAGAAACCGGTATCAGCTAAATTTGGTGTTATTTTCAATAATATGTATACATATTTCTATACTTGGGAAGCAATCCTCCAATGTACATGTTTTGTTGAATGACCTACTTATTATTATATGAATATATTTCCTTGACCATCTTTCTGCATTTCTTATACATATTTTTAATCTCTAAGGTTTATGACATAATAACATATTTAATATTTTATGTATTTGAAATATTGACAGTCACCTTAACTGTCTTCAGAATATACACTGAAGATGGACAGGTGACTGAGACATATAAGTATTTAGAAATAAAATGTTTGGAGAACTTGTAGTTTTGGAACCTAAGAGATTTAAAAAATATACAAGAAATCTACAAGGAAGATCAAATGTTAGTGTTTATATGATAATAAGCAGGTCATTCAACAAAAAATATACATGTATATGTATTCAGATAGTCGGATCATGTATCTGAATAATTAAATTTGGATAACCAGGTAGATGTTTATGTTCATTAATATCAACTTTTTTCTCACGCTAAAGATTTCTGCCTCTATGTAGTCATCTGTAATCTGTTCAATTAGAATGCGAGTAACATTAGCAAGCACCAATGTCAACTGCCAATCTTTTGTTATTTGTCATAGTACGCAAATCACAAAGTTGTGGACAAAATCTGTCACTACGTGAGAAGTATTCAAGAGGTTTGAGAATTCAATGAAGATTCCACATGTGGTAATTCACTAATTTCGTTTTTTGTATGAAAGTGCTCTATGTATACTAATCTCGGTTCTAAAATGTGTCTCCTTCAACTCTGCCAGAGATTCGTAATAGGTTCTATTTTGATATCACTATTTGATATCATTAATAATTGTTTCTGTTTTTTTGGGCCATGGATGGTCAGTAAATGGAGCTAGAAGTAGTGTATATGAGTTTTTTTAAAACTTCCCTTTCTTTCATGAATTTAAATTAGCACTACTTCTCAAATTATAAAAAAAAAGTTACTTCTGTCACTAGGCACTATCTAATTTTATTTAAGCATTCTAATCTAAATATTTTTAATCTAGTATTTTTTTTCAAAATAAAAATGACATTTCTGACACTGGAGAATTAAATATATTGTAAGCCAATAGAGAAATATTTACTTATTTGTATAAAAATGTTAAACACGATTAATTCTAATGTAGTGCAATCAGTTATTATGTGGTATTTACTCATTGTAGGGTAAAATTCTAATGAAATGGTCTCCACATATAAAAATTTTAATGATATAAACAACGCGTTTCGAACACGTTGAAGTTCTTTCAGTCCTGAGGAAGAACACTACGTGTTCGAAACGCGTTGTTTATATCATTAAAATTTTTATATGTGGAGACCATTTCATTAGATTTTTACCCTTAAAACACGATTAAGAATATGAATGACTGGTTTACACGAGATGTTATAATATAATAAGTCAGTGAGATATCTTTCAATGAAAGCAATTTTTGAAGTGCCACTTCTTTAAATTAAATTATCAAATGGATTCGTCTAGTTCTGATAAATACTATGTAAATTAAAATTATCTCTAATTCTATTCAATATTTCTGACTACATCTATTCAATATTCTTGATGACATTGCCATACAAATAAAAGGCAAAATTTAATTTGATAGAAAGAAAAACAGATCATTTTAGTATCTGTATATGTTGCTAATACATGTGCAAATTATAAGTTAAAGTAAAAGAAAATTGAGAAATAGTTATGTACCCTATACTGTACATAACAAACCAAGTTAAGTATACATGAGATATTTTAAGAATTTATGTTTAGTTCATAAAGGTTTGAATAAAATAATGTTGTTTAACTCAAAATACGAGTATAATACGTACTACATTGGTTAAGTTAAAAACAGTTGTGTTTTGACAAACATATTACGAGACAAGCTGTATATATTACAAACACATCTCAATAGCTGGATTGAGAGGCTAAGATCTTTTTTCATACAGAACGGAAATGACCGTTGATTCAACGAAAGGTTCTCATGTTGATATTTTTACGACTGTCTCTCCTGGTGAACATTTTTTTATTTTTAACCAGGGATTTGCCACTGATGGTATTAGAACCTATTACGACTCTCTGGCAGAGTTGAAGGAGGCACATTTTAGAACCGAGATTAGTATACATAGAGCACTTTCATAGCAAATCGAAATTAGTGAATTACCACATGTGAAATCTGCATTGAATTCTCAAACCTCTTGAATACTCCTCACGTAGTGACAAATTTTGTCCACAACTTTGTAATTTGCGTAATTATGACAAATAATACAGGATTGGCAGTTGACATTGGTGCTTGCTAATGTTACTCGCATTCTAATTGAATAGATTACAGATGACTACATAGAGGCAGAAATCTTTAGGGAGTGAGAAATTTGGATACAATGAACATAAGCATTTACCTGGCTATCCAGGTAATCACACAAAATATTACTAAAATCAATAGACATGTTGTGTAAAAATAGACACATATCAGTTACAACTAAAGGTGTCTCATTAAACATCATATTAAAATCTGTCAATAATTGTAATTTAAATCTGGTATTGATGTTTAATCAACTTAATTGGATAAAAACTAATGTATGTAACTTTTGTTTTAATTTTTATTATCAAGATTTAAAAATTAACTTATGACAACTAATATTATGAAAGTTAGAGTTTCATAACCTAAGTTTCTAACTGTAAATTTATATGTCATTTAGTTGACTGTAATTTAGATTTACAAGCTTCTATATGTAATTTAGAATACATATGATCTTATGTAATGTTATAATTAGTTAGTAATGTATTATAATTACATATAATGACATTGTTAAATTATTATAACAGCAGAAACTATGTAAAATAAGAAAGAATTTGTAGAGACAGATGTTTTATTTTTAAATTTATTTAAAACTGGAGGTTGGCTTTTCTATTCTAAGATGTACCGATAATCTGCAGATATAATCAACTAGTTACTTCTCTTTGTCAGGGAATGATTTTGAGCCTTTTTAACCGAAGTTATAAAGAAATAGGGCAAAGAAACGCTATTTATTAATGAGAGAACTTAATTCACTTCTTGAATTATAAATGGTTGAATTAATCATCTCATGTAAGGGCAGCCTAACTCATTGAAATCGATCAGAAATATGAAAGGCCAATGCAGCTTTTAATAGAAGGTAATTATTAATAATCTTTTAAAACTTTGAGCTTATAAAATTACTATGATCCTTTTAAAATTACCTTAAATAAGCAAAATACATGTACACTTTTTATCATTACCATAGAGTTTAGAAAACAGTATTATATTTTTAATGGGACAATTTTAATGACTGGGAATATCATTAACTCAAAACTGAAAATTTAATGTAGATGAATAACAAGTTGCAAACAAAGGTGAAGTAGATATAGGTACCGATCTACCGCCTGTTAGCACATTCATGTTAATATTGACAAAATATATTTGTGATGAAACAGATTAATTTATTTAATAGAATCAGATTAGGTTTGTGCTAATATCGGTTTGATATGTGCAATAGTAATGTGTTAGTCAGGGCGGTATTGTAGGAATCAGGCAGCAATGAAACACATTCATTCGCCTTGTAAATCCCATTACAAGTTGGCTTCAAGGCATTTGTTTGTTTAACTGAGTTTGGAGACAAGTTTGAAACATGATTTGTGGCTCCAAGCCAGGGATGGCGAAATGAAGCCAGTCTTGGAGAAGTTGCCGAATGGGGAATATTCAGGTGGGCTTGTTCCTTTGCAAACGTTGACTAAATTCGTTTACAAAACCTAAAGTGGAATGACTCTGTGAATTACACGATCCATTTCATACCGACTGGTTAGATTTTAAGCTTAATCAAGCGCTTTAAGATATTCTGACCTTTGGTTAGAGCTCTTCGCCTTACCTCATCGTTTTAAATTAAAATCGCCCCAATTCAGAGTCGGCTTAATCAAGGTTAAGCAAGCTATTCTTCCCTCCTTCGGCCCTTCCTATCAATCTGAAACCGCAGATATCTCCAATCTTCTCTATTTTAGTAATTCATTAACTGCTCTGCCGTTACTAATTCAATCAGCATTACTCATGAACAGCAACAAGATTTACTCACTACTTATTGGTCAATAATAAAGTAGGAACAAAAACTTTTCAATGCCGAGATATAATTATAAAACTAAGAGTGAAAGATATTTATTAATAGATAATACAATAATGTATATTACAATAAATATTTGATGTTGA